>JAHXMU010000294.1:21892-34603 GCA_019455685.1 Philornis downsi | reverse complement strand
AATTCCCATGCTTCTACTTTTTAAAAATACAAATATATTTTTTTTATATTTCGTAGTTTTTTTTTTAATTGAATATTTAAACCGCCAACACCCTTATGGCCCACCCTGTATTATGTGGCAAGTAGCTTTAATCAAACGTCTCAATACCAAAATGTTCTGTACAAGAAGTTTCTTTGGCGAACATTCATTGGGAAGAGTGGGTTTTTGTAAACTTTTTTATGGAAAATTCTTGTACATTTTACAAATATTACAAATTTTGATTTGAACGACTTACTTTTTTTTTAACAAAATGCTCGATATTAACTTCTTTTTGTGATATTTTCTACATAGGAAATTGTCCTATATAAGGCCTTTGCAATTTATCATGCTTACCGGATAATTGCCCGTCAATTATTATCCATCCCACATTTCCTCAAACTCGTTAGGATAATAATTATTGAAATAATATTTATAATAAAATAGTATGTACACTTGCCCTTTCCCAACTAATAATTCTAATTACTTTTGCCAGTGTATGATTATTGATGTTGCGGTATTTACATTTCTTGTATGCACTTGAATTCTTCTTTTCCATTGGACCTGTGGTTATGAAGGGAGTCATTTTTCTGCAATTAAAGAATATAGAATAGTGAATAATTTGTTTATTTTTAACACAGTGTTCTATTATGAGTTTTCTAAAATTCATAAATGAATTTGAATATTTTGCTTCTTTTAATGTTCCTTCTCTTAGGTTTGCCTCCTCATATAAATTCACATTTTTGCCTTTGAATGAAATTTAATCTGGCTACTTATAATTTCACCTCGTTCAACTACAAAAGCTCAATAGAATATGATTGTTATACTAGTTTTGCTTTATCAACTTTTACTATTTGATATCAATACCTTGATAGTGAAATTTGAAACTATTCTTTATTATGGTATTTATATTACACTATTTTCCAATTACAAGCTTCAAGAACCATTGAATTGTAACACTTAATTAATATTTTATTGATCGATAAGTGATGATAAGAATGTGAAAAAGATGTTAGTTATTATTGTTTCTTTCGCACCCAATACACATTAAGTATGCATGAACACGAATAATGCCTGACGGATCGATTATTATTTATTTTATGGTTTCTGCCAACACCACTGCCGCCCCGCTAGAGATGTTTCTTCAATAGCTTCCACAATAAGATTTGAAGTTTTATTATCAGAGATTTCATTGAAAAACTTGAGATTTTATAGGAAATCCTATAGCTGTCACAGAAATCCTAAAATTTTCACAGAAAACGTAATTTTCCTAGACGGAGTCAAGGATTTAAAAAAAAAAGAAGAAAAAAAAAACAGTTTTAAGAGAAAACTTAGTCAGTTGTTGTTCTACGACACAGAAACAAATAAAGAGTCAGAAAATCTCAAAATGTTACAGAACATTTCAAAGTTTTCGGAAAATTTAACATTTTATACAATATTGAAATAAGTATATTATTATTTTCGCCACTGAATATCAGTTAATCAATGAACAAAAAAAAATCACAGAAATCCTAAAATGTTTAAGACAGCCCACGTTCTATCATTGCTTTAGAATCAATGACCGTTGTTAGAACTTATCAGCTGCAAGATCGATTCGTAGGAATTTTTGAAATTATCAAAGTCATCCTATTTAATAGTAGAATCGGTGTTTTAATTCATACACACATTTTAAGATTTATTAAAATTTTCGCAAAGTTCGAAAAAAGTTCTTACAACACTGTCCAAAGCATTGGATCTGAAAAGTTATTGGGAAATGAAAAAAAAACGTTTTAAAAATGCATTATTTTAAATATATCGCAAAATAATTATAACGGAAAGGTATGTATAATTGAATTATTGTTTTTGATAACAGGTTATCTTGAATAGATTTTTTTTGCATGTCCAGTAGATATCCATCAAACTTGTTCAAAATCTTACTAGTTCTAAACTGTGGATTTTCGAATTATTTCTAAAAGATTCTATGCAACAAAAACTATACTGATTTTTAATAAGTTCTAGAACACATGTTTGCATCAAGTACTTTTGTACAGTAAAAACTGTACTGATTCTTCAATAAGTTGTTATTACTGGTTCTAATCTGTGCAATTTGGAACTAGTTCCAAAACGTACAACCCAGAGCAAACTATACTGAATTTTCAGTAAGTTCTAGAATATATGTTTGCATCAAGTAGTTTCGTTTTCACTAATCCTAAACTGTGCAATGTGAACAAGTTTCTAAACGTACTATCCAGAAAAGACTGTACTGAGTCTTCAATAAGTTCTGGAAAATTTTTATTTTGCTTTTGTTATTACTAGTTCTAATATGTGCCATTTGGAACGATATACAAAATATACTACCCAAAGAAAATGTGCTGAATTCTCAATATTACATCTTTGCACCAATAACTTTTATTCGTTTTGTCACCTGAAGAATAAATTTCTATGAAACTTCTGCAAACGCAGCCTTCATAAAGATTTAATAATCAAATTTTCGTTGGAAAAACGTTATTCATAACTGCAATAAATTACTATTATGTATTATTATGTATTCCCTAAAAGTGCGCAGAGGTGCAAATATACATCAATTCAAAAATCACGTTTTCTAAGTTTTTATCGGCGAACAATGATCATAAATTTTCGGCACAAACAATATCTTTAACACTACCCTTCAGATTTTGTAGAATGTTCGCTTATGTTTTCTACTAAATAGGTTATAAAAACCACCATCGGTATGGTTTACGAATTATGGTGGCTCAAAGTTTAGATTTGTGCGTCCTCTTAAAAAGAGTATGTAAAGTTTGTGGCGTTATATCTATTGACACAAATGGTTTATTGTTAAGCCCTTAATAACATTTTAAAGGACATGACTTCCATTTCTCCAAAAAGTACCTATTTTGTCCTTGTCGATCTGGTGTACCTTAAGTTGAGAGTTATTTGTTGATTTTTGTTTCTTTATTATTTCTAACATAAGACATTTTACAACATATTCATTTAGAATAAGTAGGATAAAATCAACAACATTATCAAACGTTCCATTTGTTGGTAATCGTATAGAAATTTGTTCATTTTATCCAACTTATACCCAAAAATCTCTTGTCGAATATGCTATGTTAGAAACAATCCAAAAGTATGTTCTATATTCTATTATGCGCTAATTCTAAACTATAGAGTTGTGATATTTTATAAATAGAAGAACTATATTAATTTCTTATATCTTTTAAAGAATGCCCAGACACAAATTGAGACCATTTTACAAATATATTCACAAAATGATAAGCACTACTTTTATAACACCGTATTCAGCACGAATAGAAATCTAAAATATCCCTACCATAGATGTCATTGCGGCTTGGCAATTAACGACTCTTCGTGCTGCTGTTTTTGTAATTTGCGCTGATGTTCCTTTTCTTTGCAAGCTTGAATATGCAAAGCCCTTTTCTGAAATTTAAAATATATAATTGTATTATTAATTTTCTCATATAAATGAAAACTAAGCTGTTGTATTGTATTCTTATTTACCTTTAACGTTTTTGTCCTTTGATATACGTTTTGCATTTGCTTTTTAATCTTGATTAATTTCTCGCGATAGACTTTAACTTCGTTCATCTGAAAAGATTGCAAGAAAATTATTCTCATAGATATTAATAAATTTTGCAAGATGCAAGACAATTATTCTCATGGGTATTAATAAATTTTGAATTTTTTGTTAAGTTTCGTTTGCATTGTCATCACATCGCTTGCTAGCTGCTGGGTGTCAGTACCAACATTTAAAACTTAAGAATAGCCAACTTTTAGATTGTAAGATTTTTTAATAATAAAGCACAAGAACGTATTAAAAATCAGAAGTATAAAGTAACGCATAAGTAACGTTAAGATTTGATCAGTGAATACATTTTTTGTTCGAGTCTTTTTTTTTTTTTTTGATTCTTTACAGAATCAACTAAATAATACTTGGGAAATTTATGAAGGAAAGGCTCAGCACAGAACAAAGAACCAAAGTTGTTCAATTTTACTTTGAAAGTCAGCATTCGATTATTCAGATCCTATCAAAATTTCTTTCATGTTCTAAATGCTCCTAGCGCACCAACAATTTACCGATTGGTTCAGTGTTTTGGGCAACAAGGGGTTGTCCGTGATCTTCCGCCTCGTGCACCTCGTGCAGTTCGAAATAAAGTGACCATTGCCCGAGTGCAAGCAAGTATTGAGGAATACTCCGAAACTTCCACCAAACGTTAGAGATGCCTAGGCGATCTTTGCAAAGAATTTTACATATGTTACATCTTTCCCCATATAAGATGCAATTGATACACGGTTTAAAACCAAATGATGCACAAGAACGCATTCAATATGGTCGCCGTTAACGTTACTTATGCACCACCCTTTATAAATTGCTTGCTCACCCAGCTAACAAGTGTTTTAGCAAGTGATATTCAATAAATTGTAGGTGTAATATAAGAATTTGGTTTGCACTATATCACTTTTATCATTGACAATTTGCCTCTTGACGTTTTCGAAATATTCGCAGCAGTTTAAACCCAGGGGAAGACGACTATATACCACTTGGCATCAGGGTAGTAGGCCAACTTTTATTTTTATGCGTTGCCATTAATGGTTTAATTTTTGAAATTGGAAATATTTTTATGAAGCACCAAATGGAATAACATGCTGATTAGTTTCTAGAATGTTAAGCATTTTTGTTAAACAATTTTGCATGAACACATTCTAGAGCAGTATAAAGGAGCAGAAGGACAAGCATATGTTGGGCTATCTCAACGAACGATGGTTGATTAAGTAAAGCTTACTTGGTTGTTTAATCGGCGCTACTTATGCCTTCAAACGAGAATATTCTTGTAATATATACATATGTCAAATTCAAACGATGTATCCGTAATATTGGTAATATTTTATTATTAAATTAAAATTTATTATACCATTACTAATTAATAAAACTGCACACATGTCTCGACCACATATTATGATACTCAACTAATAACGACCAATTTAGTTAAAGATTTAAGAACAAAAGCGAACGGCATACAGTTAACACTACAACGCACAATAAACCACTGACATTAATATAATATCACCGGCCAACACGAATTCCTCAGCAAACACAAGCAATCATATTACACAGCCATCAGATAACACCCTATCATGCGATACCTTCTACATCATAATGAAAATGTTAACTAGGAATGGGTCATATACTGTACGTGTCTGGATTCCATATACATTATCAGTGAAAAATTGTGTGCTGTTGCCGCAGTAATTCCAAACATTTTTAGGCAGTCAGCAAAAGTGTCTATGGCGATGCACAAAAAGAAAACCAAATTAATGTTTTCAACGAATGCGTGCCACGCGTGCATGTTGACAACTAAGTATAATAAGGAAAGAACCATATTCTATTTGCATATGTCTATGGCAAATATTATCTGTCAAAAATTATACGATATTACTGCAGTCTTTTCAAACATTGAGAATTAGTCAGCGAAAATGCCTTTAGCGGCGAACGAGGAGAAACTTAAGATAATGGTTTCAAACAAACACACAGTGACCATAATTAGGAATATGCGTGCATGTTGGCATCTACAATAAAAGAAATAATGAAAGCCTGGAAATAAAAGGGGTTGTTGTTAAACAGGTGTCACACGTGTTATTACAGAATCACCACTCTATAGGTCCTCAACGTTGGCCGAATCGTGATTTTATGATCTGCAACGATGGAGTTAAACTCATCAAAATTTAGTGATTACGTTGGCTATGTCATGCAATTTAAATACAAGAAAATTCCGCAGCACAAACAGATTACAACAATAAGATTAGTGAATTGGAATGGAAAGAAATGGAAAATATCGTGCTTTTGTAGTAAGAGTAGCTCGAATTTACAATTTACTACCAAGCCATTTAAAAAGTTTTAAATTATTTCCTGATTCTTACAAAAGGCACATTCTACAACACTTTCCGACTTTACTGTAAAATTTTGTTTTCAATTAAACTGTGGGCAGCCTTTATTACATACCGATTATCTTATATTTCAAGATTATATTCCGATTAACTTTTAACTTTTGAATTAGTCTTTTTTTCCATTATTCCATTTCCATTATTATATGTCATATTATATTTTTATAAATTTTATATTTAATTTTTATTATGATGAATTGTTGCATATTGTAATTTACTTATAATTGGCCGGAAGGCTTTAAATTACAAGCCAGAAATAAATAAATAAATAAATAATACTATTAAATATCGATCCCCGTTGGTAGGTTCAAACTACAGAAAATTGGAGGACCTTGTCAAGTGAGCTAATCTAAAATTTTCGAAAACTGTATCGAAATCTAATCACTATGAAGAAACTGAAATAATATATATAAATAAATTTTATATTTAATTTTGTGTTTTTTTACCTATAATATTGAGCAGATTAAATGTGATAGATAAATTGTTGCATATTGTAATTTACTTATAATTGGCCGGAAGGCTTTAAATTACAAGCGGAAAATAAATAAATAAAATAAAATAAATTAATATATTTGTTGGGAACGAATTCGAATCCCAAATATTACGGATCAAAGCAGTGAAATTTGCTTAAATGTCAAACGGATGTACATATATTTTTCTTAACATGCATAAATAGAGTATTAAACAGTATGAGGTGGCAAATGCTTATTTTCTTTTTTTTTTTCTTTTATTGAGTTGGTCACCAAATACTGTTTATACGGACTATTTTTGGTCAGAGTTTTCTCTGATGCAAATAAAACAAATGTATTTCATCATGTATTTCTCAACTTCATCAGGAGAAAAACTTTTATTGAAAATTCCTGTGCGAAAAATATGTTATGCTGTATTCTATTATGTGATTTTTAGTATTTTTTATTTTCAACTTACAAATCAATCACAGTTTAAAACATAATAACTAACATCACAGAACTTAACTCTTCAAAGCCCTCTTTAGTATGTATTGAAACACGTATTTATTCTTTGTTGTATTCTTAAACTTTCTAAAGTTTTCTTTCTTTTCTTGTAATCAATAATTCTTTTGTGTCGTAATCAATAATTCTATTCATATTATTAATATATAACAACATTTTAGATAGGTAGATGGAGGAGCCAAGATTTAGAAATACTTTTTTGAAAGGAGTTAGACTCGAAAGGCTATGCATAAATAATACAAAATCAAGGAGGAGAATAACCCCAAGTCGCTTATAAAACTCTCTTTACTTTTGCCTCATTCGCCGTAAGGCAGGGCATCGACACAGAAGATGTTTGATAGTCTCAATCGCACCCAGGACAGTACTTCGCATATGCTAGTCATGTATCTAATGTTACAGTGATCTGCAAACACACATATGAGTTTAGTCTCCTAAACAACCAATCAACCAACCAACACCTCCGACCGATGTCTGGATGTGGGCCACAGTAATCTCGAACCGTTTCTTAACGATGTGGCCGATGGGAAGTCAGTAAGCAGATGATAAAAGTTGTTTAGATAACAAACGTAACTTATGTGTCTTTTCCTTATAAAAATGGGCTCTGTAACTTAAAATCAGTAGCTGCAATCCAATACGTATTATTTTCCTACTCATTTTACTCATAATGCGTTCCCGCACCCCAAAACTAGTAAAGGTTGTAACAAATTTTAAAAATGATGAGAAAAATTTACAAATTTTTTTTCGAACAAATCTGTCGAGTGAAACTATTAAAGCTATCCCTTGAAGAAATCACTTTGGAATTGACAAAAAAAAAAGGCGGCAAATAAAACAAAGTAATAAATATAAGTAGAATTTTAAATAATAAATGAGTATTCTTCCAATCTTACGCAATTTGTAAAACTATTAAAGATATATCCCTTGCGGAAATAACATTGGAACAAACAAAAAAGTCAGCAAAGAAACAAAAATAACAACAGGGAGCGAAATAAAAGTAGAAATTAAGCCAATAATCGAGATTTCTTGCAATCACATGTAATTTTGTTAAAATTTTTGTAATACTTGTTACAACTTTCTTCATTAGGGGAAATTTTTTATTTGTATTTTATCCATTTAGTGATTTCAAAACCACCGGCCTAGCAAGGCTGTCAGCTGTTAAATACTTGTCATCTGAAGTGCTATCTTTTTAGCGAAAGGTTTACCATTTAGGAATATAGATCGTTTAACAACCGAAGAACGCGTAAAAATAGTTAAACTTTCAATCGAACAAAACTTTCTTCAGCGATGAAGCTCATTTCTCACTCGGTGGTTACGTCTCGAGCTCGGAGCATACAGAAGTGATTGTGGAAAAGCCATTGCATCCGAAAAAGTGTCTGTTCGGTGTGCATTGTGGTCTGGAGCCGCATTCTTTTCGCAAATGATGCTGGAGGATCCACTTCTGCAACCTATCCAGAGGTGGTCATTTAAATGATATTGCATTTCGCACATAATGGCAAGGTCCAAGCATTATACTGAATCGAAATCGTAGCTTTATGTGTATTTTATTTAATTTTACTTTTGCTACCGAAAAATAGATAGCCTTATATGTTTTACATTTTATTTATTTATTTATTTTTAATTCATTATGTAATACAAAAGCCTTCTTGGCTGATACAATTTTCTCCATTATTTTTACTTTTATCAACAAAGCAATGAAACAAAATCAAAAAAAAAAAAATAAATATAGGTAAATAACAAATCCACTTACCATATCGTGCAGTCTAGCCACTTCTGAGTTATCAAGTTTGAATTTTTCAGCTGATAAGTCTATATAAATCTTGTTTTGTTTCCCGCTGAAATGCAAAATGGTGGCAAATTAATAATTTAAAATTCCTCTAATATTACCGTTCAGTTTAAGTCAAAAATATATGCATACATACATTCATTCATTTCATTCGTCCCATTCATTTCATTCATTTCATTCATTTCACTCATTGCATTCATTTCACTCATTGCATTCATTTCATTCATTTAATTTATTCCATTCATTTCATTCTTTTCATTCGTGTCATTCTTTTCATTCATTTCATTCATTGCATTCATTTCACTCATTGAATTCATTTCACTCATTGCATTCATTTAATTCATTTCATTTCATTTCATTTATTGAACATTTCATTCTTTTCATTAATGTCATTCTTTTCATTCGTTTCATTCATTTCAATCATTGCATTCATTTCATTCATTGCATTAATTTCATTCATTGAACAGTCTTGTAATTTAAAGGTTTTTGGCCAATATTAAGCAAATTACAAAATGCATAAAATAAATACTACTGGAGTTAAAAAAAAAAACAAAAACAAAATATAACTTAGAATATAACACCAATTTAGTTAGTAACTTTTAACTTATAACGCTCAAATTATAGTGCATTTAAGTTTTTGGAAAAAATATGTAGTTCTTAAACAAAACAAACAAAAATTCTAATAAATGAAGTAGACTGACTTTGTAAATCATATTTTTTTTTCTGTTAAGATACACAGAATTTTAATAACATTAGTATTGTAACATTTTATAATCTATTTGTTATTGAATTATGGATTATGTTATAATATTATAATTTAATCAAATCGGATTTAAACCCGATAAAATTCAGAGTAAAAATCTTAGACCTTAAAAAAAATAAAGTTAATTTTTTCGGAGAAATTTAATTTTTTATAGAAAGACTTTAAATATCTGGTCTAAGATAATTATAATCGATTTTGTGTATATTTTTAGAGGAAGTGTAATTTAAATTAATTTATTTTCATTTATGGAATTTTCAGCCTTACAGCCGACTGGACTAAATTACAATAATGCAATATATTTTTTCCTCTACTCAACAATACAGGTACAAATTTTTCCAACACTAGTTTATAAATATCGTGTATATTTTAATATCAATAAGGAGGTTTTATGGCGAAAAATAAAAGGTCAAAGGAAAATATTGAAATTTTAAATTCTTTTAACTAAATTGAACTATTTAACTATAGGATGGCGCGTAAGGGACGTTAAGATTTGATCAGTGAATACATATTCTGTTTGTGTTTTTTTCGTCTCTTTACAGAGTTAACTAAATAATACTTGGGAAATTTCGGATGGAAAGGCTCAGCACAGAACAAAGAACCAAAGTTGTTCAATTTTACTTTGAAAATCAGCATTCGATTATTCAGATCCTATCAAAATTTCTTTCATGTTCTAAAAGCTCCAACAATTTACCGATTAGTTCAGTGTTTTGGGCAACAAAGGGCTGCCAGTGATCTTCCGCGTGCTGGAAGACCTCGTGCATTTCGAAATGAAGTGGACATTGCTCGAGTGCAAGCAAGTGTTGAGGGAAAACCCCGAATCTTGGACCAGGCGACGATCTCAGCAGTTAGAGATGTCTAGACGGTCTTTGCAAAGAATTTTACGTATGTTACATCTTTTCCCATATAAAATGCAATTGCTTCACGAGTTACAACCAAATGGCGCACAAGAACGCATTCAAAATAGTCGCCGTTACTTATGCGCCACACAATATAATAACTAACCCGTTTGTTTCGTTGTATCATTTGTTTACCTTGTGAAGTACTTTCCTAATAAATCATGTAATTCGCTTAACATCCGTGAAGCTAACATGATCAGAGCGCTTTTGCAATCAATTGGTGGTATACTTTGTATGTCCGTGAATCAACCTACATATGTCATAAATGAGTGGCCGTACTTAAAATTGTGTGTAGGTCCGACTACTCCTCTATAATTCCTCCATACATTTATCTTCTGGCAAAAAGCACCGGTATTGGATAATTTCAAAAGCCCACTTAAAGAGATTGTTAAATTTATTTTCGTCACTAAGATGGGCCCAGCAGTCTTTTATTCTGACACGACGTTTTAGGTTGATATATCAATTAGTTTGTTCACTGTACTGGATTTTGTTAGTTCATCTCAAGCGTATTTTGCTGTTTTTACAGCGCATAAAAATATCAAAAAAAATATTTGTCTTAAATTTTGTGCTGCAAATAAATTTTCATGTGAAAGATCGCGGAAACTCTTACGGAAAGCTTACGGTGAATAGATGTTATAAAAGAAACCCCATGAATATGATTGGTACAGTGCATTCAAATTCGGAATATTTCTCTCTCTCAACGCTTTCAATAGAAATTAACATTGCTAAAGGAAAGGAAACAGTGGCAGAAAATCGCAATTTAAGTTTGAGAGCGATAGTTGCCGAACTTTCTGTGTCTCACGAACCAATTCGTATCATTACTCAAATTTTTTTTCAATTCCAACTCCAAATTTATAAAACGCAACATAACTGGGAAGGAGATATTGGCTTAAGAGCTTGGCATGCAAACCGGTCACCAAATTTTGGAATGGCGGCCCCTAACTGAGGCGAAACCAGAAAAAAACAATGTCGATCAGAAGTCAGGATAATGTTGACAATTTTCATTAAGTATAGCGGTGTGATGCATTCGGTATTCTTGCCAAAAGACTAGACGGCAAATAAAGTATGTTATCTGGAAATTTGTAGAAAAAGTCCAGATTTGTAGAAAGAACTAATTGATTTTGTACAACGACAAAGCAAGGCTATCTTTGTGAAAGAATTTCGGGCCAAAACGAATTTCGACCATTGCATTTACCTGATAAGGCTCTGGGTAGCTTTTTTATCTTCCCAAAACTGAAATTACCACTACCAGTTACCTGTTTCAAGTCGGTAGAACACGTAAAATAGAGGCTGAATTTTCGGAAATACCTCGAAAAATGTTTTGATGATTGATTTGTTGGCATCAGTGTATTATTTTGGAAGGGGCCTACTTTGAAGGCAATACGGTAAATTTAATTGAACAATAAATATGTAGTGTTTTCTTTCCGGCACTTTGTGTACGTCTACATCTATACTTTAAGATACGCATATTGTTTCCATTTTTATCATTTGTTCTATTGCGCGTCATAGTCTTTCCATCAGCGAAAACGTGTGATTCCCAATTTTCAACCAGAGTACACCAATTTGTATTACAATTGGTTGCAATATGACATAGCACAACGTTCATTCATATACTCGTATACTTGTGAAATGGAGGACGAACTAATGCTATGGGCTACTTCAGCACTTGGTCGGTATTAGATTTTTTTACTAGGAATATAACGTTATTTGCTAACTTTGTAAGCCTAAAATATACTACTACTCCTGTACTTACATGGCGTATTATACGTCTGAAAAGCACTTACATTAATTCTTTCAGCTGACACTTAGCCTTGGCCAAGGGAGGGGCAATTGACTGCAACAGACCTGCTGTAAGTTGCACGGACGCCAAAGACGTCTCCGTGGCAGCTGCCGATGTGAAGGACGGTTCTTCATTGTTATTATATGTTGCCAGTTGTTCGGCTATTGTTGGCTGTGTAATTTCTTCGCCAGACGGAGATTCCAACTGCAAAGTCATTGGTCTTAAGGCCTCAATGTTGTCGGTGCCACTAAATGCGGACAAATCATCCATAATACTTTAAAGAAATTATCAAATGCCGAATAGAATTAATAAAGATATCTATGCAATCTGTTCACGCTGAGGCAACAAAATCGTCATCTTTGTGATCATAATTAAATGCAATTATACCAATTACTGTGCTCACCTACTAAAATTATTACTTTTTAACATCTTTAATAAAACCTTATTTTTAATTGCACCCACAAAAGAGTTTAAAATTGCATTGGGGTTCTATCAAAAAGAGCAACAGATAACAAATTCTACATGAAAAAAAAAATTATCGAAATATAAACAGTTCGTTAAATGAC
>JAHXMU010000294.1:2604-21882 GCA_019455685.1 Philornis downsi | reverse complement strand
CCTTTAGGTAACTTTTCGCATAGAAAAGATGCCTTTAGGTAACTTTTTCTATAGAAAAGCTTGACTTCTGAAAAAACTTCTCCCATAGAAAATTTTCGTCTGAATAACTTTTCGCGTATAAAAGGCGCATTTATGCATAAAAGATGCTTCTAGTTAAATTTTAATTTAGTAACGTCAACTTCAGGCAGGTTTTCCTCCGATCATTGGTAAATTATGTTTAATAAAACCCTTATTTTTTGCATTTTTAATTAATTTGTATTTTTTTCTGCTTTCTATATTAAACTAAAAAATAACTTATGTTTTTATTAATGCAAAATTTAACTAAAATGTTATGTGAAAAAATTAAAGTAATACAGAAAAATCATACTACAAAACGCTGTATAAAAATAAAAACAGTAAAATAATCTAATAATAAAGTGTTAAACTAATATTAAGTCCCACGCTATGTGAAATATTTACAAAAATAATATTACGCGACATATTTGGGAGTATTCACATTTAGAGCGGCAGATCACCACAATTATATATATATATATATATATTTGTCAAACAACAAAGCGATTTTATGAAGCTTTTAACTAATATTAAACATCCAGTCGAATTTATCCCTTTTTGAAATCCAAAATATCATCTATAGCCGCCAATTTCGCTACATCATCGCCATCCTTTTCAAGTTCTGCCCTTGTGCAGCGACCACAGCATGCGGCGGAGGGTTTATTTTCACATTCACCCAATGCTGGTGGTTTGAAATTGGGTGTCCATGGCCCTAAGCTACCGGTGGCATAGAAATCCATAGGATACGCATCCTCTTTGGGCGCTTTGTTGTGCGGTGTATATTCGACGTCGCCTAGAACCACCGAGAGTTCATAGGGATTAAGTAAAGGTTTCGGGAAAGCCGAACCCCAATCTATCGACAAACGAGGGCAGGCAATTTGGACGAAAGCATCGATATCTTCGAATAATGCCAATTTCTGAGGGAAAATTTCTGACAGCAATATAGTGGTGGCTTCATAACCTTTGGCCTTAATGCGCTTTTCGAGAAACTTATGGACTCGGGAGCTGCCTTGGCGACCCAAAGTGCCCAATATGATACCAATTTTTTTGGCATTTTTTGCTTTTTCGATTTCATTGTAACGCATGGACTGCATAGACTTGTGGTCATATTCTTCAATTGTAAATTTTTTCTCATATGGATCGTATTTGAATGCCTAGAAGAATGAGAAATACAGAACTTTAAAAATATGCATATTTTCCTTATAAACTGTGGTAAGGTTTACCTTTAATTTGGGATTCGCTATCATAGCCGATTCTAAGTGAAATCTACCATCGCCCAAATAGATTATCAGCCTAGTAGTTTCTGGCAATGTAGGTGAAGTGCATCCCAAAATTTCACCGGGACTTAAAGGTTTCGCTTGAGGAACAATTACATCATAACCTGACGCTTTAAGTTCAGTCGACGCTGCTTGCAGTGTCGTCACAAATTGTATGGTGCTAACTAAAGCCATTTGACCGTCTTCTGGTTTAAAATTTAATTTCACCGAATCCAAGAAATGCAGGGGATCTATTTTAATGTCCACAAATATGTATAGAACTTTAATGCCTTCTGTCTGATCGACTGGTATCAAACAACTGTGACCATAATGAACTAAAAGTTCAGCTCCCAACGCTTTGGCAGTATAATCATCCACACAACAGGCTCCATAAGTAACATCGCCCATAATCACGGTATCAGCATCTGTGAATCGTTCAATAATGTCACTTATTACCATGGCATACATGAGTAGACCTTCGGGTAGCTGGAGAGCGACACGTTTGGCTTTCATCTCTTTGATACGCCATATGGTCTTGTGAATTTCAAAGTTATAATTGGACGGCAAACGTTCAATTGCCTTTTGAAGCAAAGGATCATCAAGAAGACTTTGGGGTATACGATTAAGACGTGCCTTCGGTTTGAAGACCTTCTTTGGTTTGGCCCGCACAACGACAATACCCGCATTGGGCTGGACAGTGTCCAACATTTTGGTAGCTAAAAATAAATAGAATAAGTATGTAAATGTTAATTTTTGAGAATTAAAAAAAAAAGTTTTTTTTTAACTATATGATAATTGTCATTATTAAAATTTCGGAATGTTAAACTCTAAAGCAAATTGTGTTCAGATTTATTTCTATAGTATTATTAAAGAAATTACTTAGAAAACCTATCTTTTAGACAAAGACTCTAGACCTTTAGATTCTTAAACTGTATCCTTGCACTTTCTTTTTTTTTTTTTTTTTTTTTTGAAGAAAAGACGCAACCCATATTAAACTTCTAAAAAGCGTTTTATACAAAAAACTGTTCAAAGATATAGTTTCATTGAGAAAAGTTTATAGTTTATGTGTAATAGAAAAGTGGGTTTCAAACGAAAATGTTTGAAAGAGCTGTTTGTTTGAAGACTGCCTTCTTTTACCAAAATGTTTTCACGAAAAATTGTGGGATTTAGTTTCTTAAATTCAATTGCCTTATAGTATAACACTTTTAAAACTAGTTTTATAGTGAAATATCTTTAGTGTTATTAAGTCAATATTATGCAGAAGTTTTTCCAAATACTGCCTGTATATAAGACAATAATTTTCACAATAATCAGTACGTCGTAATTATTGAGTAGTAAAACCTTCAAATATTTCTTTGAGCGGCAGACTCTTTGATATACATGACGACAACTAAGAGTGGATGTGTAAGATACAAATGTAGTAAAAACTTTTCGAGCAGACGTAGGGAATCTTGATTAAGCGAAATATTGCTTTCAGGGAGAAGCTTTCCACATCCCATTCGTGGGATGCAAAGAGAAGTTGGCTTCTTTTTGTCGGTAATTGATACACAATTTTTGCCTTAGTTTTTGCAGAGTTTTCGTACACAAAATGATTCCACATATTAAAATATTAGTCTCTTTCTTCTTATTCTTATTTCGTAGCTGCATATTGATAAAACATCAAAATAATTGCAGCATTATGGGATGTATTAGATTCAATTTTTAACTTCGCCAAACTGCGTACAATTTCATTCAAAATACATCGGCTATATGGTTAAATTGCTAATATATTTGTTCAGAAATCATACGAAATATTTCATATCAAATACTCGCCTCATTGAAATATTTTACAAACATAAAAACCTCACATTAGAAGCTTTTCGCATAAAAAGTTTATCGTAGAGACACTCATAATCGGTATTAGCATTCAGAGTTTTCCTTATGAAAAATGCTGTGTAATATTGCCTTCTCTTAACAATATTTCTATTGGAAAAACAAAAATTATTAATAAAAATTTCCTGGATATGGAAAGTATTAGATTATTAAAAAAGGCATAAATATATCTTATTCTCAGTCAAACCCACAACACCAGGAGAAGCACTCTCAACGGATTGCCCAGAGTGCTATGAGGACTTATAGTTTCCCTTATACACGTGTCAATGATCTCTTCAAAACTTTCAAAGGGCTAAGAGACGGACGGTCTGCATCCCTTCGGAAAAGATGGCCTTTGCTTCCTATGATTTCTGGCCTCTGAAACGATTTTTTTTTAATCAACTATTAATATCCAACATTATACTTGTATCGAAATAAGTGGTTTACAATAGTCTGAAAAAGATGTCGGTAATGTAATTGAAAAGAAAAAGTTGATCGCTAAGCCGAAAATTTATTTCCAGTCTTGGTTACCGTACACTAATTTAAACTACGCTTGGTTCTGTGCACAGTGCATTAAATTTTGGAGTATCTATTATCTGTATCTATTTTAATTTGGACGATCTACTTAATAGTTTCAAATTGTAAGATGGTACAGTAAATTAGTTGAAATGTTTTAACTACAACTATTTGGACTGGCCTCTATCATTCTGTACTTATTTTTTTATTTTTATTCTCCTTCACTTTGGCTATTTTTAGTTCGCTTTAATGTCGGAGTTATAAGTTAATTGTTACTAGTTAATTTTATTTCATATTCACAGTAATATTTTGTACTCTAAAGTTTCAATTTTTAATTGGAGTAAGTATAGTATTTATTTTATGTATTTTACTTAATATTTATTTACGATATTTCCTTACGAAATGGAATCTCTACTGGAGAAATATTTATGATCTCGCAGGAGCTCTTCGATGAACAGACATTTTCGGAAACAAATGTTTACAAGCGCCATAAATAGTGCAAAGCAGGCCACGTAACTTTTAACTATTTGTATGCGTTATTCGGTTGCTAGACGATCCATATTCGTAAACGGCAAACCCTTCATTAAATAAATAACGTTTAACATCTGACATCCCTGCAAGTCCGCCGGTTTTAAGACCACTTAATGGCAAGGTCCAAGCATTATAATGAAATAAAAGCTTCACTTTATTATTAGCTTTATTTGTGTTTTTATTTAACCCTACTTTTGCAACCGAAAATGGATAACCCATTACTTTGATAATCTTTGCAATGATATCCATATTGCTCTGAACCGAGTAAGAATATGGGAGGTACATAAAATTCTTTCCAAGACATGAAATCTTGTGCGAATAAAAGAAATGAACGTAAAGTAGATTTAAGCTGAAACTTGTTTCGATTGACAATGAATAAAGAATTTTTTTGTTCTTAGAAATTTTGCATCAAGCGTTGTTTATTCAGAACTGAGAAAGACAATTCTATTCTTCCAAGTCCCAAGTTTGTGTGGCAGATTATATTTCCTTGTAACGAATATTTGTTCGTCTGTTGCTTAAACAGTACGGCAATGCCTATGGGGATACGATAAAGAGAGAAAAAACACAGACATTGTCGTCATACATGCTTTCAACGCTGACAGAGGTTCGATTGAGACATGAGGAATGTTCGAAAAAAAAGAAAGATTTGAAAGTGCTTAACAAAAATCAAAATCAAAAAAATTGTACCGAAATCACATTTTTCAACAACTCAAATACAAATTCAATTTATAACTTTTACGTCAAAGAACAAATAAATTCGCTTTTGTTTTAATCTTAATGGTCACGTTATCAAATTATTATGCGGTGCAGGGTCAAAGTTTCATCAGCCTCTAGATCTCTGAAACATTTGCATACGGCACAAATTTTTGAAAACAAAACAAAGAGCTATAAACAAATAAAAAAAAAGTAACAAACAAGAACAGGTTGACACTGAAAATTAACAAATTGACTGACTCACTTTTTTTTGTTGTTTTCTGTTTCTGCTCAAGTAGTTTTAAATTTCTATGCCAAGTAAATAACGTTCAGGCAATTGTCGTGTTGGTCACGGGATAGAGGGCGTTTTTCAAACTTGGGCTTCCGTACTAACTTTTATGTAAACAATTTACAAAAATAACGCCTTTGTTCTAATAGTTTTTATTTACAACACCAATAGTAGTCTGGTTTTGCAATGTGCTCTTTGTTGGTAATTCATAAATAAATTCTTAGTTTCCACAGATTTATTGTTTCACTTTATTGATATTTTAACACTTGATACTCTATCACATTCCTGCTTAGGCATTCGCCTGCTTGGTCGTTACTATTTATAATGACGCGATTAATTTCACTTAAGGGATAGGAACTCTATCTAAACTCCTAAAACTTCTTTGCAGCAATGCTGTCTAGGTATGTATGCCGCTTCGAGCTGCCTGTTGTCTGTCGTCTATGATGCTTGTGCACTCGCTCTACTCATTGTTGTTACTTTTGTTGCACGTTTGTGCTGCGTTTGGTCACCATTGACTAAAGCTCGTAAGTCACGTACACCACTTTTGTATAATGCCCAAAATCAGACTGACAGCCAGCCACCAAACCAACACAATAAAATATGTTGGCACTTGCTCATTTATGTTGGTTGCCGTTTGTACTGTTACTATTTTGTTCTGCTTGATTTTTAAAATTGTTATTGTTTTATTTCGCACCAATGTCAAGTTGTGTATTTGCTTGTTAGAGCGCTTGTATTATCTAATGCTGTTGATTAATGAAATCTATGCAATAAACGTATGTAAAACGTTTGGTTCGTTATAAAAAGAAAGCACGTTTGTTGGTGTTTTCATGTGTTCGCGAAGACCAAATTTGTTTTGACATGTGTCAAATGATAAGAACACAAAAAACAGGGTTGTTAGTGGCAACATATGTTGATGATAAACGAGCAAAATTAAAGACTAGGTAAACGTATAGATAAGTTATTTTGCTCTGGAAACAAAGTTCGGATGATTAGAGAGCCAAGATGGTATGACGAACCTGTTCTCTCCGTTACTCTCTTTGAACATAATTCCATAACTATTTATACATTTATAGGAAAGTATGAATCGTTACGCACGACTTTTAAAAACGTCAAGCTATCAAAGCTTAACGCAGAGAAGAAGAAGGAGATGGACAAATTATGCGAACGAAATCCACTCCAGTCCTAAATAAGTGATCTATAAATATACATTGTCTTTTGCAAAATGACCAAAGAACGCTTGCTTCCAATCTTCACTCAGAAGCGTAATTTTGTAGTTTTACAATCATTAAGTAAAAATGTAATTTTAAAGATATTTTTATAGTAAAATGTAAGACTGAAAAAAATAAATACAACATTTTAACATTTTAAATAAAAAACTTCAAAAATCGTGCAAAACACATTTTGCAATATTTTGTTGTTGTTTTTTTTAAAGAGAAATAAGGCTTTGATTTTAAAAATTAAAAAAGTTGCATTTTGTAGGAAATTAAAAGAAAAATAGTAACAAATTCGTCCAAAAAGCAAATTAAAAAAGCGCAAAATAATATTTATAAAACGAATCAGAATTATTAAAACAGAAAATTTTTAAAATTAAAATTAAAAATTTTAATAACTTAAATTTTAATAACTTATTAAAATAAAATTTAGTAACCGAACTGTCATACATTTCAAACGGAATATGGAAATAAATAAATATTAATAAAATGGTTAAAAAAATGTGTAATGTTTTTAAAAATTATATTCTGCAAAAAGCAAGAATATTAAAAAATTATAACCAAAAATATTATTTTCAATAAATTAAAAATAAAATAAAAAATTACGGAATGGAATTTTTAACAAAAAATCTATTGTAGAGAAATTCGCCAAGATCGTTTCACGATGTCTGTCAGTGTCGAATAATCGTATAGAAAGTATTCAACAGAACACAGTGGTTGTGAAGTTTATCCCTATTTGTCCTTTCATTAGACGTGCCATTCCTTTCATATAGTAGTAGTACTTCCCTAATGATTACGACTTTTGACATTTCTTGCAAGAATCAGGATCTCCTTTGTACTCCTTTGTCCCAGTCCTTTTTCGTGTTGAACATTTGATTTCAAATGGGGGTTCTAATATTATGTTAGGAATACATCTATTTTTAGGACTTACACTTATTTTTGCCTGTATTTCATACAATGAATTTTCTCTGTAATTCATACTCTGAAGAAGCGATAGAACACGGCTTTCTACTTTTTATATCGGTAGATGCCAAGTGCCACTCATCATTGCTTCTTCTGCAAATGGATTTTTAGGATTTTTTCATTTAACATCCACTATATAGACATTTAATATTTCATTAACAATACAAGCTGTCCTAGTTTAAGAAAGCTTGAAACAACTTCAACAAAACTCAGATGGTATTTGGTTATTATTTGCTATTCTACTTTATTTTCAACAAATCATATCTTTAACGTAGATAATACATTACATCTTAACACTGTTTTCGGCTTCCGATGCCTCAGTTTCATCCGCATCCTCTGAAATTACACAAAACAATATGCAAAAATTTTATAATAAACGACAATAATTCCCCGCTAATTTCATCGCTAAGCACCTACGCTTATTTCCGGGTATTCTTCTTAGACGCTCCTGTTCCACAGCTGCAAAATATTCGGCTTCAGCCTGCTCGCAGACTGATTGAAATGGCGCAACATTCACTTTGCCATCCAACATGGTCTGATCCCCCTGATCTTGGCCCTGATTCGTTTTAACTTTTAATTTGATTTCTCGAGATTTCGCTTCCAAAATCTTTTCACGGCGATTTTCACGTTCAAACATCTACAAACAATTATACCAAAGAATAACAATTAGGTCCAAAACTATTTCGTCGAATAAGTACGTATATAGTATTTACCGCTGTTAACAATGGCTTATCATTCTTATTAGAAGTTACCATATTTTCCGATACTTCAATAAGGAAGGTGGCTCCCAATTTACTGCCACAACTAACAAATTTACCATTCTCATTGGTGCGCACACAGTACAGGGGTTCATCGCAGACCTTAACCGTGAGCACGGGTTCATTTTGTTGCTGTAAAAGATCCCAGGTATCCAAAACACCATCCATACGCGTAATAAAGAACTGAGAAACTCTTAAAACGTAATAGACTATTGTAAGATTACTATTATATACTTTTATCAGGCCTTACTTAGTATAACTCCAGGCTCCATCGGTTAACATGGCATCGCTGCTTTTGGTCCAAATTATGGAACTCTCACGACAATCCTCTGACCAGATGCGGGCACACCAGTCTCCTACCGTTAGGAAATTTTTAACAAAGGCTGGATTGCGCATTATGGCATATACCGGACCCAAATGGCACATCATCTGTAAATTAATTGGATAGATTATTCGGCCCTTCTGGTGTTCCCAATGTTACTACCCTGAGTTGTATCTTCTCCAAAGGCGTTTTTCCCTTCCTATTGCAGCCGAATAACATACCCATCTCAGTTCCCGCCATGAACCTGGTGGGTATAGTGGTTTCATATTCCAAAACCGATACACCATAAGATCTCGATAAATCCTGTTCATCACTTTTAACGGGATCCATGAGCAAACGATCCAATGGCTCACTTAATTTCCTTGTATCCCACCATAAAACCTGACCATCGGAGCCGCCCGAAAAAAATTCTGTACCACTTTTCGAATTATTCCATAGAACCGAGTTCACCGGATCCCTGTGGCATATCTCTCTTTCGCTAATCATAACCGGATATTTACCATGTCTGGTATCCCAAGCAGCCACTTGGCCATTGTACATACCACTTACCAAGCTGGTAGGATCTTTTTGGTTATACTCCAGACATACACAAGGCACTTTTGGTTCCAATGTCAAATAAGGTTCATTGGGGTTTTCAATTTCCCAAATATACGAATTACATTTTTGACCCGTTTTGTCACCCTGAAACTTCATATCGCAATGACTAACGGCCATCTTGATGCCACCATCGGGGGACCAACTAAGATGTGTAACTGGAACCTTAACCGGATTAGGATCCCTATATACATTTATAGTACGAGAACGACAGGGTTCAGGCAAAGGAGCCGGCTCTAGATCATCAAAATAATTCTCATAGATATTTGCAGCGTTATTTTGGAAAATGTACTGCTCCATGGGTTTGGTCAGATTCATAACTTGGGTTATGTAATTCTCATCCTTTTCTATTTTACGCTTATAGCGCACCGTCTGTTCCGGATCGTGCATATTGATATCCTTGGGCCAACCGCCCTCATTGTGTGTAATGCCCGTGTGTTTGTAAGTGGCCCTCTCGGTATTGGCCACACTCAATGACATCTGATGGGCATATTGAGTCTCCCGATCAATCGGATTTTGTAAGATATAATTCTTGGCGTAGTCGCGATTTGAATTTTCTGAAAATATAACTTCATCTTTATTCGAAAAGTTTACGGGGCGGCCGAAATATCGACGTTCTTTTTTGTAGCTATATTCCATGATGGGAGTCAAAATTTAGCAAAGAATAACAGAAATTTGGATATATCCGTCTAAAAGTGGTATTGCGATAACAATGAACTGTTTGGCAGTGTAGTTAGGGGCAACTGTTAAAACGGTGCATTGGTTAACGCTGGCAAGAAAGTATCATTTACTGTTCCATCAGTATGGCAACGTTTATTTTGTGGGTAAACAAACATCTGTTGCAAATTAGCTTAACGGTCAATTGCAGTGGTGTTGAATATGTTTGACAGTATGGTACGTGTTTTGGTACATTTCGAACAACGCGGGCGTTTTCGTTGAATATTAATCAATGTGAGTGTTCACGAATGTACTGTATATTTATGAGAATTATGTTTTTATACTTATACGATATAAACTGAGGATTGGAAAGTAGGGATTGCACAGGAGTCTGCCAGATTTGCTTGATAATTCAGAACAAAACAAAAACATTACTTTAAATAGTCGCTTTCATCAAGTTATTTTTTTTGTCTATGTTTTTCTCATGCTGAAGGATGTGTGACAACCGTAAACATTTTTCATCTTTAACCAAAAAAAAATCTTACCTTTAACCGACAAGAAGACAGCACACTGAAGAAGCCTCATATAAATCACTGCTCAGACTTCAGAGGTCAAGGTTTTCCCATCAAAGTTATTTGAGCTATTCTTCACAAGGCATTTTTGCAAAAGTTAACCCATTTCCAACTATAATTTAAACATTTGGTGGCCATTAATTAGCCCATTAATGCTCAAGATATTATAAATTTAATGTAATCGTCCGCCAACTTATTTGGCTATATTTTTAAGGGAATAAGATAATCCTTTGAGGTTAGTGTAAAGCTGACTGTATTTTTAATTTTGTGTTATTTAACACATTAGTATTCAAGTCTTAACCCATTGATGATCAGGATAACATACATTTTATGAATATTATGAATATTTGGTGATTTCTTGTTTCCTCTAATATTTCAAAATGATCAATTGAATATGAACATTTTCTTTTTTATGTTTTGAAAATGAAAAGTGACACATATGACATATTAAGAGAAGTACAACTGATACTGAGATTTGCCCTTGACAGTGGAAAAAGATCAAATTAATTCGCAAACCGTTGCATGGCATTTTGGTCTTTTATTATAGTCAGGACCAAAAAGTCGCGGAGATACACCAAAATGTTTGTTTGATGTGTAACGCGTGTGATTTGGATGCCTTATCAAAACGTTTCTGTTCGAAAAGTTCCAGAGATGCTGAAGATGTTGCACATGATCATTATAAATTATTTGAAAAGCTTTGGACTCATCAAAAAGTTTGATATGTGGATTCCATACAATCTAAAGGAAATCCACATAACAAAGTGGAGAAGCATGTGCGATTTACTGCAACCAAAAGGACGCCTTTTTGAAACACATTGTCAATAGGGACGAAAGGTGGATTATTTACAATGATGTCAATCGAAGGAGATATTGGTCCAAGCAATATAAAGGCGCTCAATTCTCTTCAAAGACCGAATTGCACCTTAAAATGGTTATGTTGTCAATTTGATGGTATTTACTTTAAACTGCTTCCAAAGAAAACCATAAATTCGGGCATCTATTGTCAACAGTTGATGAAGCACTCAGGAAAGACCAATTTGCCAAATTGTAAATTCTCGATTTTCCACCACGATAATGCTGGGTGCGAAAAATATATTGGAGCAATATATAGCCCTGATCCAACGTTTTCAAATTTTCATTTATTCTGTGAAATATCATTGAACAAAATGGCGCTTACATTGAAGATTAAAATAAATTATTTGAATAAAAAATGTAAGCTTACTTTCCCAAGAATCCGTATGGCCGTTCCTTATAAATGTTGGGTTTTTAATATTTTAATACATTTCCAAATATTTCCAATAGTACCATATCAATACAATTTGAAACATTTAATTTCTCATCTCTTCTGCTTTAAGACACCTGGTTGCCAAATAATACTTTTTCAAGCACTCACATATGTTCGATGTTTATTTAAAATAACGGCATATCTAACAGTAGTGAAATTTCGGGCACATGTAAATCTTAAACTTTTATCATGACCGATAAAATCACAGAAATTTCCTCCCATTTGATTCCAAAAAAACTATGTCAGCTTTATCCAGAAATCGGAAGTACTTTAGTGGTCGCCATGGTACTCAGTAAAACGGAACCAAATATATTTCTCTCGAAAAACGACACTCAACACAAGGGTGTTATGACCTTTACACTGCGCGATACCAAAGACCATATTGTGAATTGTAAATATTGGGGCACCAGGGAAAAAGTAGAGGAATATAACGAAGTCATTAAAATTGGCGATATCATCGATGTGATTTGTCCCAAAGTAACGGCAGTCAATTTAAAATCAGAGGCAGCAGATATGAAGCAGCCGCGCTATCAACCGGTACCATCACTGCCCATTGCTTTAACACTCAATGAGGGACAGGGATTTCTGCAGAAACACAGCTATCACGATTTGGATCGTTATGTAGAGATTAAACAGCTGCACCATCAATCCCATAAACCATTACATTCTGTGCTAAATCTCTCAGATGCTAAGGCCAATTATACAGATATCAAGAGTCAAACATTTCACACTGATTTCTTGGTGCTTGTAGGCCTTTTGAGGTCACCCCGAGAAATTCGCTCTACTAAAGATGGTCGGGTACGGCACTGTCTGGAATTAGTGGTTTTTGACCAAAGCTTATCCAGTGGCTTAATCATGACGATTTGGCATGAAGAATGGATTCAGAGGGCTCAACAATTTTGGCAGCCTATGAAAACGGTATTACATTTGATCGATGTTAAGGTCTCATTTTCAGAATTCTATAAAGGATGTGTTCTAACATTCACCTCTCGAAGTTTAATATATGAGAATCCGGTGGGTCAGGAGACAAAAAGTCTGCAAGAATACGCGTGTTCCATACCAAAGACACCATTTGAAATGTTTGGCCAAACAAGTGCGGATAGTTTGCCGAAACGTAAGCAATAATTTTTTGAAATTGAAATAGAAATATTTGTTAACGTACTATTTAAAGAGGATGACACACAAACAGTTTAGACTGACAGATACATTTGATTAAATTGGTAATGGTATAGATCCATAAACAGGGTTAAACAGGGGAAACTTTCTTTAAAGCGAGTTTTTATCGAAAAACTCGATAAACTTTGCAGTAAACTTTTTTTGTATTTATGTAGGTTCAGACCAAACTTCCTCACCTTACGATTGATTACGATTGATTAGTTTTCCTTTTTTATTTGCTTTATAACTGTATTTGGTTGGGGAACCATAACATAAACTTTGTTATTAACATTTGAATTTATATCGTTTTTAACTTTATTTTATTGTATTAATATTGTATTTTATTGTATTAATATTATTTAATATTGTATTAAAGAATTTTGTATTTTATTTGTGATGTTATATAATTGACCTTTTTGGCTTTCCTGCATCACGATGTATAAATAAAATGAAAAATGAAATTAAATTGAAAATTGGAAAACAAAAAATTTTAGAAACTTTTGTTTGTTATATTTTTCAATTTCAAATTTTCAAATAAAGCAAAGTTGTTTGATTTATAAAAAATTTTACTCCTTGGTTTGTTTTCCATCCCTACTTTGCCTTTTTAAAAGCCACGTCGAGCTATTGCGTCCTCTCGTGCTTTTAACTTTTTATATTTTTTTACCGTTTTTGCCAGCGGCACGTTTAGCAATTAAAAAGTTTCTTAAATTGGCGTCCGAATTCTACTTTCAGCACCTTTGCTGTGCAAAAAGTCAAACGATGCAAACTCATTGAGCGCGAGTTCTTTCTTCAATCGATTTTGATTTCAAATGTCGTGGCTTTAATAGCTAATAAATAATTTTGCTTCTATCTACAGCTGATGAAATCAAAACTGTTATGACAGTCCGCCAACTGTACGCCCGGGCTGAGGGCCACTTACAAGATAACTCTGAACAGTTTACTGCTGTCGTGTATGCTATGATAACACGGTTTGATTTGGAGTTGCAGAGTCTGGTCCTGAGTAAAAGATGGTAAGTTCACTAACCAGAAATCTTAGCCTAAACAGATTGAATTTGATTAAACCTCTTAGAAACAATAAAGATTGTGTGGAAAGGTTTGAGTAGAATATGAAATACAACGTGTTGATCATATATGTTGATCCTGCGCCTTGGTCAGTATCATAAATTCTGCGTAGGCAGGCATGTCTAGCATCAATCATAGTTGGTATTTTGCTCGCCGACAGATGACATCTCCATTAAGTTGCATATTAAGTGCATGGTTTGTTAACTTCTGTGCCGGCAGACGAAACTCCTTCTCATTCATTCATTTGTTCGTCGAAACAAATAACTTGACTTTCTCGACCTGTCGAAAAAAAAAACTAAGCATGGCATTAATATCTGATTGTCGATTTCTACAAGTTTAAAGCCACATTTATAAGGCCCAATCAGATTGATCAGATTTCTGTCCTTCACATAGTACACTCGATAGAGCTTTATAAGCGATGAATGAAATACTTCTTCTACGACAGTTGCTACACGATCAGCGCCTTTAAACACAGGATATAATGCATTCAGATTTTAATTATGGGTTATACCTCCTTTTTGACATCTAGCTTTCTTTATGATTAGTTATATAAATCTTTCAGTTTGCTTAATCGCGAACTTGGTCGCAACCAAGAAGATGATCCGAATCTATGTTAACACCATGGATCACCAGGGGCATACACACATCCATGACAGTTGAGGCGTAACCTCCACCTATTATCATGTGAACAAACTGATGCTTCCTGTTTTGACCAGAAGGTAACCGGTTGCATTTGTGGATCTATTAATGTTGAAAACTAACCTCGGAATCCATTATGGGAGGTGTTGTTGTGTAGACTCAATTTTCTGACCGTTGCACTTTCCTATTTTCCAATTAAACTTATGTCGAATTATTTTAATACCATAGCCAGAATAGCTGTCGAATATTTCCTCGAGTCATTCATAAAACGTATTTTTAGTCGCATCGCGCACAAATCAGGGAAACCAAAAATATTTTGTCTTACTGTGGATTATGGAGACAAAGTGCCTAAGTCTTTTGCCAAGTACAAATCCGCATCGATATGGATATTCTGGATATTCTCGATGGCTATAATGCCAGCCTTTTATCTGCCAAAGCCATCGCCCACCAGATAAGGGTACACAGATTAGGCTGGCAGATATTTTTGGTTAAATTGACAAAGGTTTTAGATCTACATTATCCATAAACTATGTTAAATCTACATTATCCATAAACTATGTTAAATCTGTCAGTCCAATTTGTTGGTGTGAAATTTTCTTTAAAACGAGTTTTTATCGAAAAATCCGATAAACGTTATTTTTGCAGTGAACTTTGTTTTGTAGTTGGGTTCAGACCAAATAAAGCCATCTCTATCAAGTGTCCTGGCATTCTAGATGTACTCGTATATAGTTACATCATGGTCCTCATAAAGTTTGTGGGGAATCATCAAGTTCGAAGGATTAATGTTCCGGGTTCTCATGGCCAACGGTGACTTAATGGTTAATTTGTGCAACTATCGTTTATATGGTACCGGGTTCGAACCCTGATACAGCCAAATATCTTTGTATGAACAAAGATGTGCAGACGAACACCTCGATCGATTATTTAATTATTAAAAGCTTTTCAAACTGACGTTCGGAATTGTAACGAAACCTTTAACTCCTTTCATTCTTACACTATGGTTTATACCAGCAGCCAAACTTAAAGATACAACAATCGATGTGATCTTCGTGTGGCAAGACACATTTTTAATAAGAATATAGTTGAGAAATGCCAACGACCATACCACGCTGAATAGATCGGTTCTCGTCCGATCACCGAAATTATTCAGGGTCGGGCGCGGTTAGTACTTAAATAGAGGACCGTTTGGGAACACCGCGTGTTGTTGGCATTTGACGAATTGGAGGAGAAGCGCAGAAGATCGAAGCGCTTGGAATATTTTCTACGGGCGGCGTATAATAGATAAGAATGTCTATTTCAGTTGCCACCTAAGAAGAAGAATAGTTGGGAATATTTTAAAAATCGAAAGCAACATAAGCAAATTTTAAGGCTGCGATTATGCAGCACATTCCCATAATTAAATTTCCAGAAAACAGTTGTTTCACTTGATTACATGAGAAAATCTAGTTCTCTTAATAAAGAAGGATTTAGCAGGAGCAAGATGAAGAATAAATGAAAGTGAAACAAGTTCGGCGCATCGTGCACAATTATGCATTTCTAAGATATTCGAACAAAATTGATACCATGAATTCTTTTAGATTTTCCTCATTAACCTTTGGGATTTTCTGCTGGTTTTTGTTAAAGAACAGGTTTGTCTTGAGAAAATACGAGTATAAATATAATGGAAGCTCATTGATCACATGAAATTTTCTTCTATTATGTCTTTCAGAAGTAAAAGGAATTGGTTTTTTTTCTTAAATGCAGCTGTCATTAAACTCATATATAACATAACATCTTTAAACCTTTTCCCTTTATTTCTTTTTTACAGCAAAACTTGCAACCGCTTTATTTCCAAGACCAAAACATTGTGTGACGTTGAACAATGTCAGCTGTCATTTTCCTTCAATGATACTGGGAACAAATTTGAATATTTCTTCAACATGAATGTCCATTTAACGGATCATACGGGCACCATAGCGGAAGCACGTTTAACAGATGCCACAGCTACACGAATTTTAGGCATAACATGTGAAGAATATTTAAAACTTAACGATATAGAATTAGAAAAACTTAAAAGTTTCTTTTTGCTTAATCACATTGAAGCTAAGTTGCTGATAAAGAAGCCCAACATGTTACGACATAAAATGATGATAACAATAATCGACATGAGATCCATAGATTTGGACGAGTTGGCAAAAAATATAGCAGTTTTTTAATACAAAATTAAAAGAAATAAAATTATCATAAATATTAAATTTAACTAAAGATCTTCGTCTTCGTCTTCTTCATTTTTCTGTGCTTCGATGCCTTCGGCCATTTCAGCAGGAAAGGATATAAGAGGTGCTACTGGTGTTTCATCTATTTCAAAGTCTGTTCTTTCCATGACGTATTCACGTTGTTGCCTCTTCTTGTCGATTTTTAAGACCAAATCTTGAAAAGTGTTTAGAACATTTCGAAATTCTACATCGGCGGTTATCATGCGTAAAAATTCATCGGGATTATCTAGATCTATGACTTCTTCCAGCGCCTTTTGACCTGCAAGTGCAGACTTTCTTTCTATTTCGGCGGCAGTAATGCGGTGTTTCAATTTGATCTCCTCAACTCGGCCATCCAAAAGTTTGCAACGCAATTGTTCGCGTTCGAACATCTGCGGGGGAAAGTGAAGATAGGGAGAAAGTTGCTTACGATTTTTTTTTTGAAATACGGTTAAGGAGAAGTTAAACGAGCAAGAGAGTTCACAAGTGCCCTTTCGGGTCATTTTCGTTTTACCATCCTGCCAAAGATAAGTATCATATACAAATATAAAAGATACATTTTGTGCTATATTCGGCTCATATTTATATTATCTTTCGTATTAAACAAATGTATGTATACAAGTCAGTCTACATTTCATCAGTAAAAACTAAACAACCTGGCAATAAACAGAACTTTGGTGAACCATTGAAAAAGGTTTCGATTCTTGCAGGTATCCGATCGATTTTGCAATCGCTCATAATATCCTCTAGATAATTTGCTGTTGATATTAACAGGATGCAATGTTTGATACACACAACATAGAGAACAGCGAGCTTACAAGCTCAGAACCTAGTCCGACAGATCTCCTTCGATTTCGATTCGATTTAACAAGAACCATCATTTTCTTTGTGGCCTGCCTGTAAAATTTAAACCTTCTTGGCCCAGAAAACGAAACTATGGCAATAAGAAAGTTATCAAGACCTCCAGTTGACGGAGACCAATTTTAGGTGTTCGGTGCCGAAAAACAGACTACTGTTAAGATCTCAGTCAGTTGGTCTTCCTTGAATTCGAAAACAATATGAACCATTATTATTTTCCCATTTTTTTCCAGCATCTGACCGTAAGTAATATGTTAACAGATGTGTACCCTTGGATATTTATAACAGCGGACCAGATAATCAAATGCATCAACAATTCTGGAGTTCATGGTCCAGAGGCCAATACAAAACTAACACAACAACACAACAAACGTTTGCAGCCCTCCCCACTATTCAGAAAATACCTAATTGGAAGGGCCAACAGATCTACTCTCCACATCACATGGAGTAATCCCGGAGTAGAAAGCATATTACTGGCTATCAATTTATCACTGAATCTAGTTATTGCTAATATCTGAATATTTTGCAAGTTTTCTAGAAGTGCATAGCAATTGCACCACAAGCAGCCAGACAGGCTGCTGAATTTCCTGCAACATTCGGCGAAAAAGTAAGATCGTACGTCCGTTTCGAATATCATGTTTGCTATTTCGACAGGGCACTTTCGCCTAGAAGCATCTTAAGCCTATCCCAACTCGAGCTCTCTATTCTATTAGCGAACCACTCCGTAGCTGCCATTATGTACCTTTTCTGGCCACATATTACAATTGAATCAGAGGGATGGTCACTCCAATCTCTAAATTCACTTCGAATCTCGGTCTTATGGTGAATGGCAGAGACTCTCAGGGCAAGCGCTGAGGGAGGCTTATAGAAAGTATTGTTTTTTTTTTTTTATAAAAATTCAACTTTATTCTGAAAACATGTTTACGGATGATTCATTGAAAGTATTGCCCATTGCTAGCTGCTACTTTTCCCCATCTTTCTGGCAAAGCTCGAATTGCGTCACGATAGATAGCTCTTGAAGCTATCGACGAATTTAGCCATTCCTTGACATTGTCATATGAGTGAAACTGCTGGGCAGCCACACCGTGTGCCATCGAACGGAACAAGTGGTAATCGGGTGGCGCAATATCTCGAGAACATGGCGGATAGGGTAAGACCTTCCATTTCAGCGTTCCCAGGTAGGTTTTAACGGACTTGGTCACGTGAAGATGAGCGTTGTCATGCTGAATAATCACTTTTTCGTGTCTCTCCGCGTATTGTGGGCCTTTCTCGCACAGAGCTCTGCTCAATCGCATTAATGGAAGTCGATACCGATCCCAAGTGATGGTTGCGCTTGGTTTCAACAGAGCATAACCTTCGCAGCGTGAATATTCGCCCGAGACGACGACGAAGAAGCATGACCGGGCAGCCCCCATGACTTTCTTTTTTTTGAATTGCTGTAACGAATCCATTTTTCATCACCCGTTACAGTACGACGAAGAAAACCCTTCCTTCTTTGTCGCTGAAGCAGTTATTCACAGGTGAAAAGACTACGCTCAACGTCTCTTAGCTTCAACTCATAAAATAATCCAAGTTCCTTGCTTTTGAATTGTTCCCAACGCATACAATCGTATGGAAATGGCAATTGGCAATGCTGCCAATTTAGTGTCTTCGAAGGTTTTTCGTCTTCCTTCACACAAAGATTGTCAACATCAAAATCACCATCTTTAAAGTGACGGAACGAAACTCGACACGTTGTTTCGTTTAAAGCAGCTTCTCCGTAAACGTTTTGAAGCTCT
>JAHXMU010000293.1:399880-410002 GCA_019455685.1 Philornis downsi | reverse complement strand
CAGTGGTTTCAAAATCGCCGATCTAGCAAGACTGTCTGTTCCTAAATATCAGTCATCTGAAGTGTTATTTATTTAGTAGAAGGTTTGTCATTTACGAATATGGATTGTTTAACAACCGAAGAACGTGTAAAAGTAATTAAAACTTATTACAAAAGTGGTGAATCAAACGTGTTCACTTTTCGTGCATTATTTGGTGTTTATGGTCGCCAAAATCGACCTACTGTGCAAGGAATTGGCAAGATTATATAAAAATTTGAAGAGACTGGAAGCGTTACATATATGGTCAGACCTGAGCATCATCTCACTACCCAAAACCTCGCTTCTGTTAGTGAAAGTGTGGCGAATAAACCGAATTTCAATTCAGAGCGCTATGATAACCGACTTTTTTAGCCTGCAATTAAAGATTATGAACTGGACGATATGTGGGTTCAACGAGACGTCGCCACGAGCCACACAACACGATCGATTTTGGTTTTGTTGCATCAGAAACTTTCAGAAAAAGTACATTCACGTTTTGGCAACGTCAATTGGCCACCAAGATCATGCGATTTGACGCCATTGGCCCTTTCTCTGTGACGCTACGTTAAAGACCGTGTTTACGTGGATAATCCCCAAACGTTGGAGTAGTACTTGAAAATCAACATTTGTCATGTTATCGCCCAGATACTGTCGGAAATGTGCGAAAAATTGACCGAAAACTACCTCAAAAGGCGGCCATTTCAATTACATTGTTTTTCGTACATAATGGCAAGACCCAAGCATTATAATGAAATAAAAGCTTCATCGAAATCATAGCTTTAAGTGTATTTTTTTAACTTTACTTTTGAAACCGAAAAATGGATAACCTGGTACTTTAAAACTTGCAACATATTCTTCAATCGATTTTGCCACGTATGACTCAATTCGGACGAAAGATTTCTGGATAGGAACAGGAATAATAACAAGAATAGCAGCAAAATCAATATGGATATTTGGCGAATAGTGGTTTCAAATGTGAAAGGCACAAGGACGATATATGCTGGAAAGCGCTTGTTGAAAAAAAGTGGAAAAAAGGCTACTTGGACACAAATCTGTGCTCGATGTTTAGAACAAGCAGTAGCAGTTTTTCAGCCCTTGAATTACAATGTGCAATAACTGGACACAAGCCTAATTTAACCAATCTGATTATGTTAGTTTGGGAACGCAGCTACTCACGAAGATTCACTTTAGAAATGCTACACATCAATGGCGAGCCTTCAGACAAGGCACTGAACTCCAAAGTTGTACAGAGAAAAATCTCACAAATATTGAAGAACATAGTGGGCAAAAGTAACAGAAACCATGGAAAGCTTCCAGAGATTTAGGGAGTCTTATTGATCTGACAAGATACTTGTAAAAAATTGCGAATAGTTGCTATTGTTTTTGAATTTATTAGGTGCACAACTAAGTTTTCGCTACTCTTTTTATAAAAATGCAACTTTATTATGAGAACATGTTTACAAATAATTCATTGGAAGTACTGCCCATTACTAGCTACGTCGTTTTCCCATCTTTCTGGCAAAGCTCAAATTCCATCACGGTAAAACTATTCATATTTTGAGGTTATCCACGAATCTAGCCATTCTGTGTGCCATCGAACGGAATCAGTGATAATAGGATGGCGCAATATCAGGAGAATATAGCGGATGAGCTAAGACTTCTCATTTCAGCGTTTCCTGGTAGGTTTTAACGGGCATGGTCACGTGAGGCCGAGTGTTGTCATGATGAAGAATCAATTTTTCGTGCATCTCCGCGTATTGTGTCCATCGCTTGCTACCCCTTTTTCCTATCTTTCTGGCAAAGCTCGAATTTCGCCACGGTCAAACTGTTCATCTTATGAGCCATTCCTTCATGTCGTCATATGATTGGAACAGCTGGTTAGCCAGCGTGTGTACCATCAAACGACCCATGTGAGAATCAGACTGCGCAATATCTAGAGAAAATGACAGATGGGGTAAGACTTCCCATTTCAGCGCTTCCAGGTAGGTTTCAAGGGGCTTGGTCACATGAGGCCGAGCCTTGTCATGCTGAAGAATCCCTTTTGCATGCCTCTCCTCGTATTATGGACGTCTTCTGCACAGAGTTCAACTTAATCGCATTAATTGAAGTCGATACCGATCCTCAGTGATGGCTTCGCTTGGTTTCAACAGCTCGTAATACATAACACCGGCCTGGTCCCACCAAATACAGAGCATAACCTTCGCAGCGTGAATTCGGCCAAGGCGACGACGTAGAAGCATGACCGGGCAGCCCCCATAACTTTATTTTCTTTTGATTCCTGTAATGAATCCATTTTTCATCATCCATTGCAATACGATAAAAAAGCACCCTTGCTGTTTTGTCACTGAAGCAGTTGTGCATAGGCGAAAAACGTCCCTTAACTTCAGTTGATAAGGAACCCAAGTTCTTTGCTTTCGAATCATTCCTAACGGAATCACTTGGAAATGGCTTGGTGGGTAACTCGTAATACTGAAGCAAGCTCTACCTTCATTTGACACGGATCCCCATCAAGCAATGCCGTCAAATCAATGCCTTTGAAGGTTTTTCGTCTTCCTTCACGTGAACGGTCGTCGAAATCAAAATCACCGTTTTTAAAGCAACGGAACCAATCTCGACATGTTGTTTCACTTAAAGCAACATCTCCGTAAACGTTTTGAAGCTCTCGGTGAGCTTCAGCCGCCGTTTTCTTCGATTGTAAGAAGAAAATCAATACTTCCCGCATGTGACGATTATTGGGCACAAAATCGTACATATTCGCACAACCCAAAGAGTATGCCGTCAAAAGAAAATCACTATTGTGTCAGTGCGGTATGTTTACCGTATGCTCAAGCTTGGCTCAAGACGTTTAGGTCGACTAACACTAACAGCTTCTGCCATCCATTGGCAAACAACGGGAACTTAGTTGCGCACTTTATAATATGAACGTAAATTATTGTTTTTTTTTTTTTTTTTTGTTGATCGAAATATTGAAAAAAATAAGAATTTTGGAAAAAAAAATCTGCAAGAGTTCAAGCTAATTAGGAACCCAGAAATGCGAGTTCATATAATCTAAAAGGTCAACTATACACACCTGAGCAGTAAAACTCCGATTAAGCGAGCAACCAGCAAATATAGAGAAAATATTCGCTAAAATAACGTTCAGCTTTATTATTAAATATTTGATTGCCTCCTGTAAATTTAAACATAGAAACGCACAAAAACCCACTGCATTTGAAAAGGCCCCTTCATATTCTATTCAGGGAATGCAAACTGGATTTTTTTTTTTTGCTTTCTTTTGTTTCAATACACAAATGTGTACATTATGAATACGGTATAACTTTTTGCATTAGTGACAGATATCCACTCAATGACTGACTGACGGACCAGTAATTCCAAATTGACACAATACACTGAACATAATGAACTATCAAACAATAAACTCTGCAGTATACAATAAAACTGGTTTAACTTTTTGCAATTTCCCATCCCCCATCCCAACGGATCAGTGCAAACATTTTACTTAAAGAAAAAATAAGAACTACAAATCTCCATAGAAATGACAATCAATTTGATGTGGTGCATTTGTCTGTACATTTATTTGTTTGCATCTGGTTGTCTATGGATGAGATAGTTTTTAGACTAAAAAATAAAAGCCAAATGACATCTACATCTTTTGAGTGAGGTTTTTGTCATGGCTGCACCTATCTGTTGCATGACATTTGAAGGTCTGAAGTTTTTTTCTCTGCTGGGTACATTTGCTCAACTTCAGAGAATTGTTAGGATTTTTCAAAGGCATTTGCATGTGTGACACATAGAAAAACCTTTTAGCAAAACATTTGGCTGCAAATAGAAATTCTATATAGAGCGAGAACAAATAAAAAAAAAAGAAGTAAACTGAAACAAATGTATTGTGCAGCAGTAGACAACAAATGCAGAGCAAATAAAGGCTGATACACGACAGCAACTATAACTAAATAAAGCTTTGTTTATGCAACATCAATGGCAGTCTCAGCTGTGGTAGCAAAAAACGGTAAAAACCTTTAGCTTTAACATCAGATACAAACTCAATTGGAAACCGTGCCACAAAAGCAAACGCACGTACATACCCACGCAAATTGATACACACAAATAGCATTTGTTAAGTCCTTGTTCCTTTATGAACAAAGCAAAAAGTGTTGGTAACATTGGCAACATATGAAGTTTAACGTACATACGTTAATGTGTGTGCCACAAGGGCAAAATCTCTGTATGCAACAGCCGCCACAGTAGTAGTGGCAGTTGCAACAACAACCGCAATAACATTGGCAAATTCATGCAAATTTATCAATTCGTGCGAAGCGAGTTGCAACCACATCAAAAAGAGCGGGAATGGTTGGCGGAAACGTGAAAGATATGTGAAAGCCGTGCAAAAGAAATCACCGAACTGACATAAATCCACGTTCACTTAGAAAAACGTGTTTAGAATTTCGTCCAGAATTTTAGGATATTTCTTTCCACCATACGTTTATTGTTTGAGAACTGTAAACCAACGTACAGCTGGCTATTTTATGTCGCCAAATTAAAAAGTTTCAACAAAAGTATTTTTTTCCATTCATTTTTCTTTATTGGATCGTTCTTATGAAATTTACAATAAGTATTCAAATCTTAATCCTATCTTAAACTAAAGTATGCTGCAATTGCCGGATCTTATTTTTGGCAAGCCGAACTTTTTGTCAGCGGACCAAGTCTAGCGTGTCCCTTCTTCTTAGTTGTATGTGACCGGGAAAATGTTGAAGGTTTTGAGCGAGTGGGTTTGAGTGGGAGGACAACTTCGATACATATGACCTGCTTAATTTTCTTATTTCCTCGGAAATATAAGGAATGTTTACATTTTTGTGTATGTCATCATTTCTAATATACCATGGGGCACCACAAATTTGGCGCAGTATTATTGATTGTCTTCTCTGTAGCTCATTTATGTTAGAAGCTGATGCCGTTCCCCACAATTGGATGCCGTATGTCCATATTGGCTTCAATATGGTTTTGTAAATGGTGATTTTATTTTCCAAACTGAGAGTAGACTGGGAGCCAATAAGCCAGTGGAGTTGAGCCATTTTTAATTTCAATTGTATGATTTTTGAGTCAATGTGATTGCTCCAGGTGAGACGTCTATCAAGGTGAATACCCAAATATTTGGCATTACTTTTATCTTTCACTTTTCGAGCCAAGATTCTAATGTATGTATATGAGACTGCAGTTGTCTAGAAGCCATTAATGGGCAAGTGCGAGTATAGGGCCTAGTATACTGCCCTGCGGAACTCCTGCTGAAACTTTTCTTTGAGTTGAAACAGAGTCTTTCGATTTTACTACAAAAGATCGATCCTTCAGATAGCTCTCCAGGAACTTGTGGGTATTTGCCAGTAGAAAAGAGACTATTTTGTGAATAAGGCCTTCATGCTACACTTTATCAAAGGCTTGGGAGATGTCTATAAAGAGAGCTGAGCAATATTTGCGTTCTTCGACAATTTTTCTTAACATCTTGGTGAATCGGCCTATAGCTGTACTATGGTCAGAATTTTGTTTATCATATGTTCACAGCAAAAATTTAATAAACTGATTTAAACTGCTTTTTTGAGTTTCAAGGAATGTGAGGATTAAAAAGCGAAACTTATTGTATATATTTTTGTATTCGGTTATGTTCGATAGTTAAATTACATAACATTTTCGGATCTTCCGGGTATTCTACATGCACCAATTTTCAGAAATGTTAATTATAATGAATAGCAAAAAATCAGTTCATTGCTTTTCCAATATGTGGCTTTAGTAATCTGTATCTTGCATTGTAAAGGGTGGCGCATAAGTAACATTAACGGCGGCTATATTGAATGCGTTCTTGTACATCATTTGGTTTTAACTCGTGAACCAATTGCATCTTATATGGGAAAAGATACAACATATGTAAAATTCTTTGCAAAGACCGCCTAGACATCTCTAACTGCTAAGAACGTCGCCTGGTAGAAGTTTCTGGATTTACCTCAATACTTGCTTGCACTCGAGCAATGGTCACTTCATTTCGAACTGCACGAGGTCTTCCAGCACGCGGAAGACCACAGGCAGCCCCTTGTTGCCCAAAACGTTGAACCAATCGCTAAATTGTTAGAGCGCTAGGAGCATTACGAACATTAAAGAAATTTCGATATGATCTGAATAATCGAATGCTGACTTTTAAAGTAAAATTGAGCAACTTTTGTTCTTTGTTCTGTTCTGAGCATTTCCATCATAAATTTCCCAAGTATTATTTAGTTAATTCTGTAGAGACGAAAAAAAAGACAAACAAAAAATGTATTCACTGATCAAATGTTAGCGTTACTTATGCGCCACCCTATATAACGGCGATCACATTACAGTATTTAGCATTAGACAGATAAGATTTCGTGTTCAGTTAGACAGTTTTGTGATTGCTTTGACGTAGTACTGTTTAAGAACACGTCAAAAATTGAAAGTTTTTCTTCGGTAATTCTAATGTAAGAAATGCACCAAGCTCTTTAAGGCCAATTGTTGAAAATGTCCGTAAACTAATAAAAATCGTCAAGTGCGACTATTTCTGCAGCGGAAGCTATCTGGTGGTGAAAATTGGGTCTTTTATCTCAACGTCAAATAGAAACGATAGAGGTCGATTTACAATGAGCCGGCGTACGTGGGAAGTTTTTCTTGTGCTCTCAGTAGATTCAGAGAATCATACTTCCTCTACGGGCAAACTCTTATTTCGGAACTGTGCCGTCGACAATTCTGGCGATTTGTGTTCCATAAGGACAATGCCGTAGACATCGGTAGTGACACGTTTAGTAATCTGTACTTCTCATTGTATATGTGCGATCACAGTACAGGAGATAGCATTATACAGATAAGAGTTCGAATTCATTTAGACAGTTTTGTGATTGCTTTAACGAGGCTGTGGGAGGTTCTTATTCATCCACCAAGTGATTACCATCTATTCCTGTACATTGCAAATGATTTTGACGATTGGTGAAAACTTTGATGCAGCAGAAAATTGTGAAAATCGACTGTCCCTATTTATTTCCGATGGAGACGAGGGTTTCTATGAGAGAGACATAATGGAATTATCTTCAAAATGGCGGCAACTTATCGAACAAAACTGTGTACATTTTACTTAAATCGGACATTTTATCCATACTAAATAAAGCCTTTAATATCATGCGAAATAATGAATTCCTTTTTGCTGTACTATATAGAACTACAAAACCAGCTGAACTGACGTATAGATGGCGCCAGTAGTTAGAAAAAAAATTAAGTGGCAACCTTACATAACATATGTTCTAAGCTTCAAGGCGCCATGTTGTTTAGTATTCTTATTTGAACCATCTAAAGTAAACGATCTCAGTGAAATTGTAAACGTGAAGGAAATTAGTCACTGTTAGGTAATTCAATATTTCTATTTATAAGGCCTCAGTCCAACCAATATTAAAGCCAAGGTAGATTCTATTTTAGGGGGTCTTCTCCTTCGTTTACGACTGTAAAATACTAGGTAGCAGAGTTTAAACGAGGCCGTACGAGCTGCCAAGACGAACACCATAGTTGCCGGCCAATTGAGTTGTCCACACCGGACACGGTTAAGAAAATCCAAAAATTGGATGATCGTCGGCTGAAGGTATTTCAAAAAGTGCTATACATCGTATATTGACAAGAGATTTGAAGATGAGGAAGCTGCGAACTAGATGGGTGCCGCGTTTGCTTTCAATAGAGCAAAAACTGCCTCGTAAAAATGTTTAAGTAGATTGTTTGGCGATGTTTCATCGCAATAAAGCCGAATTTTTACGTCGATTTATAACCATGGATGAGACCACTTCACACCTGAGACATAAGAACAGAATGGGAGAATCGTGTCCAAAGAAGGCGAAGATTTTTCCATCTGCCACAAAGATTATGGTCTGCTTTTTCAGATGCACATTGGATTATTTTTATTGATTATCTTCAGAAAGTAAAAACCATCAAAGGCGAATATTATACTAATTTGTTGCAGCATTTAGATGATGGAATTATGGAAAAAGGCCGCATTTAGTGTGTTGTTTCATTAAGACAATGCTCCAATCCACACACACACTATTGCCATGGCCAAAATTAGTGAATTAGAGTTTGATTTGCTTTATCATGCACCTTATTTAGCTCCCTCGGACTATTTTCTATTTCCCTGCTTGAAAATATGTCTCGGTGGTAAAAAATTTGCCAACAATGAATAGGTGGATTCTGTGGTTGTTGGATAGTTGGAGCAGTTTGACAGCTCTTACTACAAAACAGAGTATAGAAGCTATTGAATATCACTGGGAAAAGTGTATCGTATTAAATGACAGTACGTTGAAAAATTAATTAAAAAATCCCTCGTACATGCAGAAAGAAGCAAGACGGACGAAAAAAAAATATGCTCATCCAATTACGTTAACTTCATTTTTAAAAACTGCGCTAATCAGCTTGTTAATTAGGAGAACCTTCGGCTTCCTGAAGTAGCCTCAATTCTGGTTCCATGCTATTTGTCTTATATTTACACTTTTTCCAATTTGTCTCACTGTATCATCTGATTGGTGCTATGCCTTTATTTATTTCTTGCTTAAATTTTGATGCCGGATCAAGTTAAGGAAACTAGCATGATGAACATAGAATGCACGTTGTTCATCTCTACACAGTCATATCGGATGGCATGAAAGAACTACACGAGGCACGTCGCATTAATGCAGTTACCCTTCTCGGCATTGCAAATTTGTCACTACCATCGTACCTTTATTTCAGAATTCACATTATACATTTGGCCGAAGGATTGAAGGTATTATTTCACATAGTAAAAATGTAAAAACCATAGGCAGTTATTTAAAGTATGTACCTGTCTAACTACTTTTCATGCCTTTTTAATTCGATTGAACGATGTCCGTCTATCCGACTGTTCGTTAACTACAGTAAATCTTCAGAAAGTATTTTACAACTTGACACAACCTCAAATCCTGCCATATCACAGCCGGAGAAGATAAATGAACACCTCCCACACAAATCGATCGATTTTCTGAAATTCAACTTCCTGTCTGTAACTTCTCAGCTACAGACTGCCATAACTTACATTTTTGCCATTTTTTTTGTTTTGTCTATTGGTTCAAAATACTTGCCTGAATTACCGGTTATTCGGTAATTCAGTACTTGTAATGCAAATGACTGATTTGTCCATATTCTAATATTCCATTAAGTTTTGAGGCTTGATTACTTGTTTACAGAATTGGAAATAATCAAATGAATTGCTCATTTTTAAAATGATGATCATGAATAATTAATGAAGGCTAAAAATAAAAATTATAATGAGTGCCTCGGGGAAGTAGAAGCTGTTTTATTCAAATGTTACCATTCAATTAAAAATTGCTGAAAATTCTCAACAATTCTCCACCTACTAAGGCGGTCCCACAACAAGACGACCTAACAAAGAAGACACAAATGGGGTGGGAAAAATTATCCTTATTTTTCAACATAATCTACAATTTTTCTTACAACATATAATAGATTCTATACCCTGTTTACAGTTAGAACTGACAAACTCCTTAAAATAACTATCGATCACAGACTCCATCTCTTCATTATTGGCAGATCTTTTACCACTGGGTCATTTTTTCGAGTTTGAAAATTGAAATAGAAATGGAAATAGAAATAGAACTAGAAATAGAACCAGAATTAGAACTAGAACTACAACTGGAACTAGAACTAGAACTAGAACCAGAACTAGAACTAGAACTAGAACTAGAACTAGAACTAGAACTAGAACTAGAACTAGAACTAGAACTAGAACTAGAACTAGAACTAGAACTAGAACTAGAACTAGAACTAGAACTAGAACTAGAACTAGAACTAGAACTAGAACTAGAACTAGAACTAGAACTAGAACTAAAACTAGAACTAGAACTAGAACTAGAACTAGAACTAGAACTGGAACTAGAACTTGAACTAGAACTAGAACTAGAACTAGAACTAGAACTAGAACTAAAACTAGAATTAGAACTAGAACTAGAACTAGAACTAGAATTAGAACTAGAACTAGAACTAGAACTAGAACTACAACTACAACTACAACTACAACTACAACTACAACTACAACTA
>JAHXMU010000293.1:338845-371308 GCA_019455685.1 Philornis downsi | reverse complement strand
TCTGTTTTTCAATATTTTCAGTACAGGAGTTAAAGTTTTGAATCTTCGCTGAAAATCAGGAGAAGGTGTTTTTTGGATAACTTTGCTACAGATTCCAAGGAAACGAATTTCTTTACTTAGTTGTTAACAAAAAATAGTTGTTAATTCTCGCAGTCAAAAGATATTATCGAAAAAGACACTTAGGCTCTTATGAATTGTTGAACGAAAGAAAGTCAAAAAGTTCAAGTTGAGCTAGGCTATTATTCCAGATTAAATAAAAAACTTTAAGTTTGGAGAAAGACCTTAACTCAATTTATGTTTATCAATAAACGAAATTGTAATTCGGAATAAGAGCTTAACTCAAGTTAGGAAAATAAAATTGTTTCTTTATTTTTTTTTGGATTAACGACTTAAGTTGATTTAGGCAATGATGAAAAAATAGTGCTTATATTTGTTGTAATCCTAAATTGACTTAGGCAGTTATGTCAAAACAGTCATTTAGAAAAATAACTTAAGCTATTAGGTTTTTTAGGATTAATTGCCTTCTTAGAAGAGATACAAACATGAAAAATTTAGAGCAAATAAATTTATATACGCTGAATACGATGCTGCTAATAACTCAATTGTGTCCTAACTCGAGTTAGGCTGTTACGGGTTGTGACCACAGATATAACAATAAAGAAATAATAATTTTGGGATCTATTTTTATTGAAATCTAAAGTTAATTTCAGTGTAAACTGAAGTAAAACAAAACAAAAAATCATAAAATATTTTATATTTCTCGAAAACTAGACCAATCCAAATGGGTTTATACATAAGTGGAATATTTTAATTTAATTATCAGTAATTATCGCTAATCGCGAAAATAAATAAATGATAAGAGGGGACTATAGAAACATAAAAAAAATTATGATAATATTATTTCGTTTTCGAATTAAGCCTTGAGTAAGGTAAATTCTATCAAAAATACACCTAAAAATCAGTTTTCTAAGTGGATTTGATTTTATGTTAATTTCCTTTTCAAACTTGTTCTTTGTATAAATAAAACTGCGACGGCTGTTAATTTCCATTTTGCCTATCTTTGCTTATTCTAATATAATGATAGCATATTTATGGAAATTTATTAACAATTTCGAATTTCTTTTTCTTCAATAAAATCTGAAAGCATAAACAAAGTATTTTGTGAATTAAACAATTCTAAGATTTGCCTTTAGGAAATTGATTTGTTCTCTATGTATAGGTAGGAGACGATACGGCTTAATAATCGGTAAAGGGCGATAGAAGGATAACGTTTGGAAGGATGGACTAAACTCTAACAATAGAATATCCGAGGGCTGTTTTTGCTATTATCCAGCTATTTCTGTTTTGAATGTGATACCTGTTATTTTGTTTTCTTTTGTTTTTGCCTAAAAGTGCCCCTATTTCGTGTTCCTTTCAGATAGGCTGACCGTCGTCTGAGAGCTCAAAAATATTGAATTTTTTTGTTTTCTAAGAAATCACGGGGTAAGAATGTTTTCCCAAATATCTGCAGCAGCCGCATGAGATGTAGTATCCGTATTGACTATTATTTAGCATAAACGAATGTAATATATTTTCTTAATTTTTCTTTGTTTTGCTTTGCATATTTTGGACTCTATGCTATTGACAGACGCTTAAAAAAAAAAATTCTACACAATTGATGTAATGATGTACCTTCATTTGAATTTTGCCTATTTATGATCGCTGTAAACTTGTCAGTAGCATCTTGCCCTCCTATTTAAAATAATTCCTTTTTTAACATTGTTACCCATTTCATCATTACCCTTGTTTCTATATGTATTTTCTTTTTCCATCTGCCAAACCGGTATTTAGGGTTCATCTGCTCATAACATTAGTTTCAAACGTTTCAAACGCATAATTTTACCGACACACATCGCATGCATGGACTGTCATCTTCATGTACTTTTCGATCTTCCCACATTTATAAAACAGCCATAGGGGGGCCACACTGTTCAACCCAACTCTACTATTATTACACCATTTTGTGGTCAAATTTAATTTACATCTCTCTCAGAAACATTCATCCGACGAATCTCTTTTGGTCCTGCCTTGCTGCTGTCCATCCATTACAGCCATGTTTTTTCTGGACACAAATCCTGTTTATAGTTTAAGCACTTCAACGAAAAGATAAAGCCAACAGTTAAGCGCTATTCCTTCAACACAAATGGGAACTCTTTCACTGGCAAATATTCTATGAGGCAACTACGTAAATGTGCGAGTCTGATGTGGGTGCGTTCTGTAGGTCTGTCTCGTATGTTTCGATGGAAACATGACAGCACCTTCGTTTTATCAAACTCATCCTCTCTCCTTTCTCTTGCTTCTGATTTAAGGAGGTGGATTATGTATAGAGTGAAGTACAATAGAACGACAGTGTCTAAAGTAAGGAATAGAAACTTTTTCGAGACTTTTCCAACTAGCGTTGAGTTGACATTGATGCCACAGCTTTAGCAGTTTAGGAGAGAGAAGTATAGGACAAAACATCATGTTTCAGGCTTTGTTTGTGTTCCATCTCTTCAGTTTCAGTCCTTTTGGTTTCTCAAGTGATGCTTCTGATGAAGTGGTTGTGGTTATGAAGGACACTTTTTTCTACTCTTGTTTTGCATTTCGTTGACTTTTTTGTTTTTGTTTTGTTTCTTTCCGCCATACGGATGGATAAACAGAAAATGCAAACATTGTAGGGAAATACGAAATTTACATACGAGGCTTGAATGTAGGCAGTTGAGGAAATGAATATTTTTTGGGGAGATACTTATGTAGGTATATAAATGTTATAGAAATACGAAAGGTCTTCATTGTTCGATTGACTCAAAAGAACCTGTTAATTTGTCCAATGGCTTGAATGTTGAAAGTTAATTTTTTTATTTATTTTATTTACTCAAATTTATTTAAATTGCACCAAATGAAGTGTTTTTGTTAGGCCATTGAAAGAGTTGTATACATGACTTTACAACACAGTTATTCGATTTGCAGGAAATAGCGCTGGATTAAAAATGAGCACCAAAATAGTTTTTGTTTTTTCCAAATATTATTCATAAACTACACAAAATGCGCCAATCTTTTTATATGGTAATCTCCATCATCAAAAGATAAGTTTACATTAAAAATCTAAGTTCAACATTTTAAATTTTTAAGTAGAAAGTTATACACGTATTAAAATATGTAAGGAGATGTGTGAGAAAGCGAATAATTTGTTTTTTATTAGTTCTTTCCTATTTTATGAGCCAAAGGAATAAAGAGAAGAAATGAAAAATTGAAATATTATCTGATTTTTTTAGGCCTCACATAAATATTCATTAAATCAAATTTAAAATAAAAAATATATATATATTTGAGTGCCTTCAATAAGTTGCTATGAATATGGCCCAATGCCAATACTTTTCCATTATTTTGGTCGTTTTATAAAAATAATTTATAAAAACATTGTTTGTTTTTTGTGATTTCCACGTGGTAGTTACTAAATAATTATATAATATTAAAAAAAAACATATTTTAAATACTTTTGCGGATTTTTACTTATGAAGTCGAATTTTCTTTCTAAAAATTTACCTGAAATTGAAAATTGCACTTGTTAATGTACGGAAATATTTTCATAGAAATATTCATTTTACTCCTGTAAACTAATGGATTTTTGCATTAATAGTGGAATTCGATACCAATTGGTGACTTTAATTGATTCAAATAATACAGAAAGAAATCAATTATTTTTACATGACATTGACAACTTTTTTTTGGTATAGTTAAAATGATCCGTTTTAAGTCAAATTTGTGCCGTCTTGTTCGATAACTTTCTGCAATCTCGTCCTTCAAACGGTCGAATTGTACAAACGGTACAGTACAAGTCTGAATTAAGAGTTTGGCCGTAAGAGAACATCTCATAGCAGATGATTTCCTGGCAATTCCACCAAACGAACATCAAAACCTATCTGATTGTATATCCTTTGCACCCGTTTGAACCTTTTTACAACAATCGGTAATGCTTTTTCAAATTCTAGAAAGATTGATTCAAAAACTGTTATATCCACCTTTGGGTGCAATTAAAAAACAGCAAATATATAACTGCAATAAAAATCAAATTTACTACAAAATTAGAAATTTTCACTCTAGTCATTTATAATCAGTTTCAGAGTTCCAAACATATTTTTTGCACCAAGAAATATCTAGTACCACCACCATATAGTGGTGGTCATAGGTCATAACTAAATGTAAGTTGAAACGAACTACGTTGTCAAGTAGTTTCCATAGGAAATAACGAATTTAACGAATATCAATGTTTACTCCGTAGTTTCTATGCTATTTCTTTTTCACAATATAAAAACAATAATTCACAAATTTTACCAAAATATGCCATATGTATAGAATCTAATGAGGTCTCACCTTTAACTTTATACAGTGCATCGACGACAAAATATCCTCTTTTTTACATTATAGAAACAAATTCGGTTTGTACAGTACTCATGGAAGGAAAGGTATTTCATCTTGAGTTGCTATGCAGATCCAAATTCAAAGCTTTCAATCCAAAGCTTTTATAGTTCGACACATTTTCGAACTATAAAATGTTATTATAATTATAATATAATTAATAACAATTTATATTACATATAAATTGGAATTGTGACCAAAGCGAGGAATGCTCAAAACAACCGAGAAAAGTGAAAGTATTCTATATTATTAGGTGCGATGTTTACAAATAGGTGGCGCCAGCTGTAAATGCTAGTCGATTCTGCCATAACCTAAACGTCGAAGCTTAGGCACATGGTAAACATACTGTCTCGACACAATAGTGGTTTTCTTTTGATTGTTTGAATATGTATTATTTTGTGCCAAATAATCGCCATATGCGGGAAATATTGATTTTCTTCTTTCGATTGAAGAAAACGGCACCTAAAGCTCATCGAGAGCTTTAAAACGTTTACGGAGATGCTGCTTTAAGTGAAACAACGTGACGAGATTGGTTCCGTCGCTTTAAAGACGGTGATTTTGATGTTGACGACCGTTCGTGTGAAGGAAGATGAAAAACCTTCGAAAACGCTGAACTGACGGAATCGCTTGATGGAGATCCGTGTTAAAAGCAGGTAGAGCTTGCTTCAGTATTAGGAGTTACTCGCCAAGCCATCTCCAAGCGATTGAATGCGTTGGAAATGATTTAAAAGCAAGGAACTTGGCTTCCTTATGAGTTGAAGACAAGGGATCTTGAGAGCCGTTTTTTCGCCTGTGAACAAGTGCTTCTTTATCGTATTGTAACGGGTGATGAAAAGTGGGTTCACTACAGCAATCCAAAAAGAAAAAAGAAAGTCATGGTGGCTGTCTGATCATAGTTCTACGTCATCGTCTTGGCCGAATACTCACGCTGCGTAGGTTATGCTCTACATTAGATGGGACCTGGTCGGTGTTATTTATCACGAGCTGTTGAAACCAGGCGAACCCATCACTGGGTATCGGTATCGTTTTCAAGTAATACGATTGAGCCGATTTCTGCGCGACAAACGCCCACAATACGCGGAGAGGCATGAAAAAGTGATTCTTCAGCATGACAACGCTCGGCCTCACTTGGCCAAACTCGCTAAAACCAAACTCGCTTTTACCCATTTCACCATATTCTAAAGATATTGCACCGTCCGATTATCACCAGCAGTTCCACTCATATGACGACACTAGATTCGTGGATAGCCTCAAAAGATGAACAGTTTTCCCGGAAGGAATTCGAATTTTGTCAAAAAGATGATAAAAAGTAGTGTCTAGTAATGGACAATACTTTAAAAGAATCATTTGTAAACTTGTTTTTATACTAAAGTCGAGAACTTGGTTGCGTAGCTATATATGCAAGTATTCCCCAAATTATCATCCCAATATAATTACAAGGAAGACACAAATTATATCTTTGCAACAAACTTAATAGTTATGTCGATTTTCAAAATGTATTGCGGAAAACAGCAATCAAAATTTTTTGAAAAAGATTTCTGCTTATAGACCTACCCTAGACAATACTGAAACTTATGGTAAATGCTAGCCATATTTTTTCGAGAAAGGTTATTTATTAATTACATCACAAACCAGCTTCAGGTTATGTTCTTGGTTAAAAGGACGGAACATGTTTTGTCATCTCCTGATGTGAATAATCATTTTTATGATAAGTAAATGCTTGGCACAATACATTGAATAATAGTGGTTGATAACCAATTTTTCTGTTACAATAGCGCATAGAATCTGCCATGGAGCCTGAAACTCACTTTGACTTACTTGAAAAAAAAGAAAAATATCCGCTAGGCAGTTTCCCAAGCTGATCCCACTAAATGGTATCACTCATTTTTATCCATTTTCCATACCAGCCTCGTCAATGTTTCCACATACGTAGTGCTGTCGTGCCTTTCGAAGCTTAGTTAGAACCACTCCACAAAATGAAAGGGTCCAGCAAAAACGAGATATAAGCGGCATTTTCAACATCCTTTTTGTTGGAGGCTTCTATTTCTATTTCGCTACCAAAAGTTGGAAGTTAAAGTTGCGCTTTTCGCTTACTCATTGTACGGTGACTGGAAGGATACTGTGTTTGAATCCGGTGTGGCAAAACACTTGCTATTTCCGTGGTAGCTCTATTAAGCAAAATCATTGCCATTACGAGAGTAGGACAACAAAAGTTCCTGTGACATTGTACAAAGAATACTTCTCCGGTGGATTATGGTACAAAAAAGAAATTACATATCCCATCCGTTTTTCTCAGCTTTATTGTGCTTTCTTTCCTCTCTATTTTATATCCATCTGCAGTCGAGTGAGAGAGTGTGATGGCTGTGCAATGCAGCTTTTGCACTTCGTCCAAAGGAAGTTCCAAAAATAAAGAATTGTCCACAATTTACATACGTTTGGAGCATAGACGGAAAGTATAGAGGAACTACAGTCACTGGCAATTAAAAACAAAAAAGAAAAATATTCCAAAAAATACACGTGGAAGGATATGAGGGCTTTTAATTAAAATATATGTTTTACGGAACGATGCTTTCAATGGTTTAGCAATTTTAATAATAACAAGTTAACTGGTTATTTTTTCTCAACTGACATTCTTAAATTGTGAAACAGTAATAAAGCGTAACAGGAGTATTATTTAGTTTAATTCATTGATTTGATAAACCAATGTCTTTGCTGACTCTCTAGCCTAACAATTACTTTTCTCCATTTGCCCAATTATAACAGGGAAGGAATTAATCTTATTAAGTTTGCGTATTATTGAAATAATTCATATAACAGCAAAAACAATTTCCTCACAAAATTTAAAAGCTATCTATATATATAAAAATCAATTGCTGTGCGTTAGTCTCGCTAAAGCTCGAGAACGGTTGGACCGATTTGGCTCATTTTGGTCTTAAATTATTGGTAGAGTATTCCGGAAGGTTTAAAAGGTATTATTAGAAGTGATAGATGGCGTTGGAGATGAAATTTTTGCAATTAATTTTTTTTTACCACACTAACATTGAATAAAATAATGGTAGGTGGCAAACATCATTTTGAAGGCAAAACAACGTTTGCCGGGTCAGCTAGTTTTAAATAAAATCATATCTATACACATCGAAGCGTTATACGAGCGTCTTCTCAGAAATATAAATATAAAAATATTTTATTTTCAGTAAAAGAAAATATTTTTATACAGAAACTTTTGCAAGTCGAATACTTCACATAATATATGGCTACATTTCCTTAAACTCAATTCCAAAACTCATAATAATTTACATTTCAGCAATATTGTTGCATTAATAATCTCACGAATGTGTTGTGTTGTTCGAGCATAGCATTAAATCTGTTGCATGAGTCGATTGAAGACTTTAAGGAATGAATTTTGTTTCACTATTCCGGGCGTTTTTTCCGTATTGCTTCACGCAAACGGCGCATAACTTCAACGTAATACTCCTTATTTACCGTACGACCTTGTGAGATGGTAATCGAGGAAAACAGTGACATTTGATTGAATTTTTTTTTTTTTTGGTATTGGCTCTCCTGGACTCTTCCATTGGGATGACTGGGCTTTGATGTCATAACCATACCATAACCATATATTGATGATTCATCACCAATTATGACCGTTTTCAACAAATCTAGATCGTCGTTGACGTCATTCAACAATTCCGGAGCGATGCTTATTCGACGTTGTTTTTGGTCAAAATTCAGCAATTTTGGAACGAACTTCGCTGCCAAACGCTTCATGCCCAAAATTTCCGCAAAGATTACATGGCATGAGCCTACCGATATGGCGACATCCTCAACAACTTCTCTAATTGTGATTTGACGATTTTCCATAACAATTTTCTTCACTTTCTCAACATTTTCTGCGGTTGTTGATGTGCTGGGCGACCAGAGCGAGCGTCGTCATTCACATCTTCTAGACCTTCTGTGGAAAGCTTGTACCACTTGTAAACATTTTTTTGACTCAAAGTACTCTCACCGTATGCCACTGTCAACAATTCAAGTGTTTTTTACACAAAATTTGATGCAACTTCTTTGATTCAATTTTTCGATATCAGAAAATCCCCGAACACGCAAAACACTTGTCTTATTTATGCCTCTCAGAAACAAACTAAACTTGCTATATGGATAAAACCGTCAACATATCTTCGAGACGAGTGTACCAACGTAAAAAACATAATAATCGAAAGTCGAATGTAAATGATGAATGAATGAATGAAAATTCACCTTATTGTTTGAACACACTTCGTATAAAATATTATTATATGATATAATGTATATTCTTGATATCTGACGGAATGCCCATTGAAAGAAAGATAAAAGTCGAACCGCTCAAGCTGCAAGGCTGAAATTCTATAGAAAAATATTTCATAATCATGGGCATGTTAAGTTGTTAATTAACCGAAATTAGACCGGAATGAAAAAACTAAAAATTTCAGTAGAAACTTTACAGAGATTCCACATTCAAAAAGCGCATTATAACTGGTAACGGACATGAATTTACGAATTTAATACGCAAATCAGTTAGCATGACTTAGAAGGGCGAATATAACTAAGCCTAATCCGAAAAATCACGCTTTCTTTGATTATCGCGGTGTTGGGCACTTGGAGTTCCACTAAGAAAGTCACGCAGTAAATAAAGAATATTATGTAGGTATTATGCGGCATTTAGGAAAGCAAATTTGTAGAAAAAGCCCATGTTATTATGAACGAAAGCTCAATAAATATCATAAAGCCATCATATTCTCTTGATATGGTTCCGGTTCTTTGCAAAAATGAAATTGGCACGTCCGAGCACCTATTTTCAGTCGATAGAACACATAAAAGGTAGTTTGCGGGAAGGACTGAAGTCTTTTCCAAAAATTACATTTGAAAATTTTTCTGAAAATTGTATTATTCGTTGGCACAAGTGGATTATTTCGGTGGGGCCCACTTTAAAGGTGATATAATAAATTCAAATGAATAATAATTATTTTGTGTTTTATTTACCAAATACATGTAATTTTTTTTACACTATATAAATATATTCGTTTAAATGTTATTATTTGTTATATCTGCTATAGTTTAGACATAACAGAAATCAAGTAAAAGGTAAAAAGTGTTGAAATTGTTTTTGGTATTATACTGAATTTTATTTCATGATTTTTTTCACATGTTCAGTATGGTCATTTCCAATGTGAACTTAGTTTTCTCACATCTACTACAAGAATAATAAAAAAAAATACATCTTTTTAATTTAGGTTTTTTTTATTTTTTTTTCTTTTATATTTATAAGGAAACCTGACAAAGTATGTTTTAGATTATAATATTTAACACATTTATAATTTAAACATTATCATTTAACTCTGCGGACAGTGTAGAAATTGATTATCCAAATTCAACATTTGAGATCATCGTATGATTTATATCTAAAACCAGTCTCCTCAACTTGTTATAGTAAATGTCAGTCTTTGTTATTAAAGAACTGAAATGTTTTAATTTTCCTCTTGTGAAGTCTCGAAAGTTGGTGCTAGTTCACGAATATAGGAAATAATTTTGACATACTTGTGATTGAATTTCGAGGGCGGTCCCAAAACTAGCTGACCTGACGTATAGATAGTGCCAGTAGTTTGAAAAAGAAAAAAAATATTTTGGTGAAAAATGACAACCTTATAAAACATACATTTTAAGTTTTAAGACGCCTCGTTGCTTAGTATTTTTATTTGAGCCATCAAAAGTAAACAATCTCAGTGAATTTGTAAACATGGAAAAAATTGGTCACAATTATGTAATTCAAAATTTCCATTTGAAAAGTCTCCGCCCAGTCAATATTAAAGCTGAGCTAGATTCTATTCTGGCGGAGTCCGCTTCTTTGCTTACAACTGTAAAATATTGGAAATCGGTGTCTAAACGAGGCCGTACGAGCTGCCAAGACTGTAGTGGTCGACTAATTGAGATGTTCACCCCAGACACGGTGTAGAAAACCCACAATATGATATGCATTTCAAAAAGAGCTATAGATCGTATATTGAACGAAAATTTGAAGAAGAGAAAGTTGTGGGCAAGAAGGGTGTCGTTATTGCTTTATATAGAGGAAAAGCAGCATCGCGAAAATGTTTCAGCAGAGTGGCGATATTCTAGCGAATTTTTTGCGTCGATTTGTAACCATGATTCGAGACATGGATCCACCACTTTACAACTGTGGCATTTATTTTTTTATTATTTATATTAAGGAAAAACCATCAACTGCGAATATTATGCTAATTTATTGCAGAGTTTTGGTGACGAAATCATGGAAAAAGGCCACATTTGCCGAGAAAGAAAGTGTTGCTTCGTCAAGACAATGCCCCATAGAAAGAAGAATAGGTTGAGAAATAAAGAAACATTTTCTCAACCTTTTTGCGCCTCCTTTGTTGGGCTGCTTAGTTTTCGGACCGCCCCCGTAGATAATTTTTCAGTTGTCCCAACTAATATGAATACCAAATCTTATCTTGCTCATGTGAGCAACAGACATTTTTCCAATAAATATTTTGAATAAATTTCTTTGTTATTCAGTGTTATAAAAGTAACAAAGGGTGATTTTTTAATCGTAGTTTTTTCTTTTTTAAATCGAATAAAACACTCAAATTTTCATCATATATTATAATTTTTTATTGGAATCGGTTAATTGGTCTTTGTCATTTAATTTTTAAAGATAATTTCATGTAAATGTTGTCCGCGGCTCCGTCTCAAAATGTCCATTCAGAAGGTCCAATTTTTCGTCACTTTTTCGAGCATGTCGGCCTGTACTCTACGAATAACGCGTTTTATATTATACTGTAAGGCTTCAATAACGTTCGACTGGTCCACATAGACTAACGACTTGACATAACCCCACAAGAAATAATCAAGAGGAGTTAAATCGCAGGATATTGGAAGCCAAATCGAGGGATAAGCTGCCCACCAAATTCATCCCTCAACATATCCATTGTTTCACGAGCAATGTGGCATGTTGCACCGTCACATGTCAACCAAGTTCAACTCAGCCAATTGGGGCATCGTTCACCGTTGACGGTAACGTTTCTTCCACGGTCGTCTTTGAAGAAAACTGGACCGATGACGCCACCAGCTCATAAACCACACCAAACTGTCGTTTTTTGCGGGATGTATCGGTAATTCATGTATGGAATGTGGCTGTTCATCACTCCAGATGCAACGGTTTCGCTTGTATCCGTTCAGCAAGAAATGAGCCTCACCGCTGAACGCAATTTTTCGATAAAATAGCAGATTTTCGTTGAGCTTTTTTTTGTAAGGAGCATTCACCATAAGTTAGACGTTGTGATAGCTCATTCGGCTTCAATTTTAGCGTGAGTTGAATTCTATAGGCTTTCAAACCCAAATCGACGTGTAAAATTTTCCTTGTGGTTGAGTAACACATGTCCAATCGCTGAGAACGGCGACGAATTGACATTTCACGATCGTCATTAACACTCGTCGCTACGGCTGCAATATTTTCTTCCGGGGAGTCGATGGTTTTATGTCGAACAAAGTCAGTTTGGTGCAAAATTTGAAGATAACAGCACGAATTGTTGATTCAGCAGGTCGATTATGACGACAATAAAATGGTCGTATCAAACGATGAACATTTGTCACAGAGCACGAATTTTGATAATAAATTTCAGCGATTTGCAATCGTTGCTCGTTTATTAGTCTTTCCGTAATGAAATGGCAGAGTATACTGTACACTTTTCACTTTGACAGATGACGTTTGGACACCATTACCATCCAGTGCAGCCAACCTGAAATTAATCTTAATTAAATCTTAAAAAATCACCCTGTATAACGAAATTTTTGTAGAAGAAGGAAAAATGCTTCAGTTCGAGTCATCTATAGTTAACATCGACTTATAGCAGGCGGACCCAAATCAAGCAAACTGTCTATGCCATACTGGTATCTTGAAGAAATTAATTCAACAATTTTACCCTTTTTGTTTTCAATTCCATTGTTTCATCAATTATTGCAGTTATTAATCATTTATGGCATTCGTGCACTTGGTTGTTTAAAACAAATTACAATAGAAATAAAATTTTTATTATTTCTGGAATTCCGGAAATTTCCGATTTCCCAAAAAAAGGGCAAGTTGGGGAGTTACAAAAAATTGTACTTTCGCCCTTAATAGAAAAGTATGTAATCAAAAAGTACATTTCGAATTTTTATAAAATTAACAAAATAAATAAAATTAATTTATAAAATGTTGCTCTAACTGTGTATAGACTGGACATTTCGAATCTGAATACAACCGCGTATTGCATTTTCGTAACGAACATACTACAGTTCAATCATGACATTCTTGAATTTAATGCATTCTCTTATCTATTTTCAGTGGCCCCGGAACCACCCTCAGAACCCGAAAAGAAGGACAAGAAAGGTAAAAAGGGCAAAAAAGGAGGGCCAGCGGGAGGAAAAGAAGCTAAGCCTGGCAGTAAGGAGGCCAAAGGTAAGCCGAAAGTAGTCAAAGCTGATAAAGAATTAAAAGGGGGAACAAAAGCTAAAGAAAAGGCTGCAAGGGGGAAGGCCGGCAAAGACGATGTAAAAAATAAACCAAGCAAATCCACGGGCAACAAGACTAAAGAAAAGAAACAAAGTCCGAGGGCTAAGGGTGCAAAAAGGGCCAAGGGCGTTAAAGAAGTAAAAGGGGAGGGCAAACAAATCAGAGGCAAGAACGTGTGGTTTCGTTAATAAAAGCCCTGTTATTTATTTCATCATCGCAGGTGGAAAAGGCAAAGATTCAGACCGCGAAAGAGGCGGAGGAGATGATTTGGATGGCGGTGTTGATACTGGCATTGAAAGCGCGGGTGAGGACATGGGAGCTGATAGCGTCAAAAGTTCAGCATTATCGGGTAAGTGACAAGTTGTTGCCAATCTTTTATCTCTACAAACACTCACAATTGTTACACATATTCTTACAATACAGCCAGCGATGACGAAGATGAAATTGGTAATTATGACCCATTTTCTATTTTTCATGCAGCCCCATAACAAGGGTGGTTAGATTCTGCCAGTCATAATGCAAAATTTTGATTTGTGTATTTTAAGTTTTAATTGAAATTGTCAGCACTTCGTTGCCATTCAAATTGTTCGTTCCTTCTTTATTCATTTCTCCATTATGTTCATTTTTTATTTAGATTTATATGAATTTTTAGTAATCCAAAATTTTTTTCGTCGACATTGTGCCGTTGTTGATGTCTTGCAACGGATAGCAAGTGATTTATATAACTTGCAACTCTTTTTGTCTTCTACAAACCATTCTGTTGTCTTTCAGTTTTATATGATTTCTTTTAATTGTGAAACTTTTTCCTTTTATAGATTTTTTTTGTTTTTATTTCACTTCTTACATTTCGTCCTTTCAGTCGTATTTACACTAAATGTGTGCGTGCGTAATTCATTAATATTTAAAAACCTCATTAATGCACAAGAGGATATAGAAATGAATGTCTACATTTTTATCCATTTTACAAATTTCACACATTAACCCATTGTGGAGTGGGCAGATGAGATGAATGTGATGACGGCGAGTGTAATGTTAATAAAGAAAATATTTCTCGACAAATTTCAATTTAATTAACTTTTGAAGAGACATATGACATAGAAAAAACTGATAAGCTGCGTTCACAAATTCTTGTTTTGTCTATCTCTTTCTCACTCAAGGCAAATGCGTAACTTACTATACTCCTCCAACCTCAGCTACATTTTTGTTCGAAACATAATAATTCAAATGAGAGCCAGAATGCGTGTTTATTCAATTTTCGTTTTCGAAAACTCAAAATTATGAATGAAAGTTTAGAATATTTGTTCTAAAAATGTAGAAGCTGAACAATAATATTTATGGCTATTAATTTTATTATTTTAATTGAAAAAATTTTGTAAAGAGGGATGTCATCGGTTTATTACGAATCGGCACAAACAATTATAGACAATTCCACTGTTGTTGAAGAGGTCGTGGAAGAGGAACAAACTTTACCGTGCGTGAATTTCAGTCAAGTGAACTGATTGATATAAGCAAATCTTTCCCAAGCGTTCTTTTGCGTGGGTGCAAAAGTATCCCGCACCTGTTTATGAAAATCGACAGGTTCTTCTCAAAAATTAAACTACAATAAAAAAGCGAGATTATATAGGCAACGTAGATTTTCCTAGAATTGGTCAATTTGTACGTGCAGAAATGAAATGACCAATTTGTAGGTGTGGCAATGCAGCTTAATTTACTAAGCGTCAGATGCCTGCTAAATGATACTAAATCTAGTGTAATTAAAAGAAAGATATGAACCTGAAGGCATGTGGCCGAAATAAGATAATTTTTAGGGAACCATTTACATTTTAGCAAGCTTTACAAGGCAACACAACCAACAAAAATTTACGTTTCTGCACTCTAAGTATTAAGGATAACATGGGAAAAATTAAATTTTGACAAGTCAGTCACTTGTGTGGAAGGTATTAGAAGTGGTATGGCAATGCCGTCCACTTTTATTTATAGAACACAGTTTATTAAGCGTATGATGTGTGCCAAGTTCGACTAAATACTGTGCAACTTCTTAAAATACGTTATCCATGTGGTAGGGTGTTGGAAAGGGCATAACTACATAGTTGCTTACTTCTCTCCTTGCACTCTACTAAATAGCAGCTACATAGAAAAAATCGAATTTAAAAAAATCGACCAATTTGTTAAAGTAGTACCAAAGAGGGTGTGGCGATCTTTCTATTTTCATTCCTGCAATTAACTTTAGCAAACTGTTAACGTGTGAACGAAAACAAGAATATGAACCTAAGAATGTATGGGTTAATTCAGTTGTTTGTATGGCAGCTGCCAGAAGGGGCGGCGTGACAATGCAAACGCGTGATTTGTCTGAATTCCGTACCATTGCTTCAAAGATACTAACAATATACGAAATAAAATTATCATTTGTACAGAGCTATCAATTTAATGGTTTCAAAATCACCGGTCTGGCAAGGCTGTCAACTGCTAAATACCTGTCATCTAAAGTGTTATTTATTTAGTGAAATGGTTTGCCATTTACAAACCGAAGAATGCGTAAAACTGCTTAACAGTTAATACAAAAGTTGTAATTCAAACGTGGGCACTTTTCGTTCATTACGTGGTAATTATGGTCGTCATAATCTACCTACTGTGCAAGAAATTACAAGATTATAAAGAAATTTGAGGAGACTGGAAGCGCTACGAATTTGGTCAGGCTATTGCAATGTACGCACTGCCAAAAATATCAGTTCTTTTAGTGAAAGTGAGGCGGGCAATCCCAATTTCAATTCAATTCATCTATGACCGTATGATAATCAACTTTTTTGGCCTGCAATTGAAAATTATGAACTGGACGATACATGGAGCCATGGCACAAGACGGAGCCATGAGCCACACAACAATATCGATTGGCTTTGGCTTTAGTACAAGAGAAGTTTTCACGGTTTTGACGACATCATTTGGCCACTAAGAGATCATGCAATTTGACGCCGTTAGACTTTTTTTGTGGGGGTATGTTAAAGGCCGTGATTACTTGGATAATCCCCAATCACTGGAGCATTTGAAACCAACATTCATTAAGTTATCTCCGAGATACCGCCCGGAATGTGTGAAAAAGTGGTCGAAAACTTCCAAAACTAATCCACAAGCAGTCATTTAAATGACATTGTATTTCGTACACAATGGCAAGATCTCAGCGTCATAATGAAATAAAAGTTTATCAATAATAAAATATCATAGCTTATCATAGCTTTATGTGTGTTATATTCAACTTTACTCTTGAAACCGAAAACTGGATAACCCGGTATTAGGGTATAGTTTATAAATTGATCTTTTTCAATTTTAGTGAAAATTAAGTACAAAGCATTTTACTCGTAACAAAATTCAGGATACTGCGGGCAACGACTAATGAGTTACTGAGAAATAATTGAATTTAGTAAAAATCGGTTAATTTGTGTGGGAGGTACCAGAAAGGATGGGTTGACAAAGCCTATTAACAATTTGCGGCAACGATATGGCAAATATCAGGATATCGCAAGTTGCCTACCAGCCAGCCGGCCATTGGATAAGCGGGCATCACTCAATCGACTTAAAAAGTCATTTAATCAAAAGATATCAAAAGATATTTTGTACCTTCCTTCTGAGTGTTACACTTTTGAATGATATATAATTCGTTCCTTCGGCTGAAGGTATAAAAAAGGGTTGGGCGATTATGACGGTGGATCGAAAATTAATTGCAATGTTAGCAAAAACGTTGTAAAGCTAAATCTGCTATAGATTCGAATTTGAGAAGCAACGTTCTTGTATTTCATAAAATGTAAGTAATTTATCAATCAATTGGTTGTTCAAACACTTTCAAACAAATTTGTTGCTTACTTTACGAACCCCTCATGGAAGTGGGTGATGAATGCAATTCAAAATTGACAGCTCGACAAATATTTAGTTTTTTGTTTTCTTTAAAAGTTTGAATGTCGTTTCAGATACTGAAAATGATCCACCAATATTTGCAGAAATTTTTGAAATGACTTTCAAATCATTTGATGAAAAACATGTTTATGCCAATAAATTGGGCACGGTAAAAAAGTTAATATATTAAGATCATCATCAAGAATGTATTCCATCGCTTCCAAGTGCTAATAATTATCGAATATTATGGAACAAAATTCCGAAAGTTTAAAACTTAAGGAAAACATTTTGAACCATACAAACTTAATGGTATAATTTGAACTAAATCGATAAATGACTAGATTTAGAGATCTTTTAAATTTGCTTTGCTCGACTTATTTATTGTGACCGCCTTTTTGCCCCACTCTGATAATATTACTAGCAAATATTTTTATCCAAAAAAGCCGAAAACAGAGATATTCCTATACTTCAACTTGATTGCTAGAAAACTAGAGCCAATTTAACTACAGCCAAACTACATATAATTCTAGTTTAAGTTTCACCATTATTTATTTAATTAAATTCAAATTAAAAATCGTTGCATTCATTGTCAAGATAAGACAATTAAATGATATGAAATACACGTAATAGAATTTCAATACAATTTGCGGTAATAAACTCAAGTTTGGGGCTCATTTTTGGTACTTTGCTTGATGAGCCATTTTCGTGTGGCTCAAAACTTGGACTTAACTAAATTATATGTATTAAAAGTAACCCAATAACAATAATAACAGTGTGGTTTATGGTTTTTGGAACCAATAAAATCAAGCTTTGACACTCTGCTTGTTGGGAATTATATGAAAACTCAGACCATCATAATACATTTTCTACAAGCTTGGCATGCAATCAAAATAAACTACAATGTAGCTGATGAATGTTGCAACATAAAGAAGCTTAAAGAATATCTATTTTTAATTCGTATGAATTATTTGTTCTCCATTCATTTGAAAAATTATATATTCGTATTAAATTTTTTAAAACTGAATTTATATTCGGAAACCTGAAGAGCGCAATTACTGTTTGAGAGCTTTGCTTTATATCAGCCAGACATTTTGATTTTGTATTGCTAATTTTCTGTTTTCAATAGACTCATAACAAAAATACCAAAACACCAGGAGCCCTTGGGCGCTCATGGAATATGGCGACCACGGAATATGGAAAATGGCATTTGATGATATCAGCTTATTAAGAAAATTTTGCTGCAACTCCGGCATCAAATTGCTGAAAACCAACATAGGAAATGTCTTGCAATCTCTTTCGCGGTTCTAAAAGGAAAAAATATTACAAGATCTTTATGTGACATCTTGGAGCAGTGATTATCGGTCATTTTCGTGATGGTCCAATCGATAGTCTATCTAAATTAATAGGACAAACGTTGATTTCATTTCACTACTTTAATATAGCAATATGAGAAAACTGTTCTCTTAATCCATTTTTGCAAGGAAATGTTTTTCAACAGCGTCAACGTCACCGCAGTAAATTGATTTAGTGTAGAACAGCAAGGGGACGATTAAGCGCATTACTTAGTCAAGGTCCACTATCCTCTCACAAGCCGCGAAAGGATTTAAAACATATACTGAAAAAATTCCGTTCCTCCTTTAGCATTTGTAACAAACAAATGCTAATCTAGCACAAAGAAAACCCCTAAATCTCACCCATTTCCCGCCCCACCAATTGCACGCACTCACAAAACTCAAATGACATCACATCTAGATGACGATTCAGTTGCATTCAAATGAAATTTTATGTCAGGATTCATTCAAGCACCACAACACAGTTTTCACAAATGCACTCAACTATTACTGTTAAGGGCTCTTGACAGCTAAAAAGGAAAAACAGCGGCGAAAGCGACGAACTTCAAAACTTATCTTTTGTGGCACAAGCTAGTGGCACTAGTTAACAGAAAGGACTCACCGAAACAATGGCGAGGAACATGAATTTGGAAATACAAAAAAAAAAAAATAAAACAAGAATGTAAGAAAAAGAAGACATTAATTCGAAAGTTTTTCTATTAACGCTCACTTTGTAACCATAAAAGTGGTTCAGCGCTGATTCATTCGTGAATTACAAAGTTAAGGCCTCCTTCGTCATGGGCATTATCGCCATCACCAGCACCACCACTTCCCCGTTTTCATTATTTCTATAATCCCTACAGAATGGTTGATTGGTTAGATGTATATGGATGATGTGCACAAACACGTACGTACATCTAGCTGGAAACTCAGTTTCATTTACTTTATGTGAGCATTTGGTCCCGTGTCTTTTATAACCGGTTAGTTCGTATCGTAGAGTTAAACGCAGTGACATTTCAGTTGAAAGCTTTTAATTTTAATATAAATTACTTTTCATTTAAATACTGCCAACAAATAGTAATAAGACATTCGAATAAGGAGGACAAAAGGACTAGCAAATGCAAGTACCAACTACTCTTTCACTCTCATATATATTGTACGAGAGTGTATTTAAAATGTAATGAGTCACTCAGTTCAAATTATTTGCGCTATTTCTTTTTTTTAATGTGGATCCCGGCTTGATAGGAGTGACTAAATTTCATGTAGAGATATGCGATTGATTGCTGAAACAAGAAGTCAAAATTTTCAAATTAGTTAGTCATTCATTTGGATTCATTTATTTAGGTATACGGTATTTTCGGGAAGACAGTTTCTGAATTATTCCGAAAAATAAATTTTGCACAATACAGTTTCCGGTTACTGGAGAATGAGCATAGGTTTTGATCGGTTTTTCCTATGCAGAAAAAAAAAATCTAAAAAAAAGGCGAAAAGTTGCTATTGAAACAAATATTTTAGGTACGAATTTTATATTGAAAAAAGGATCGGAAACAGTAAAAAGGGAACAGCGTACACCGTGGTTTATCAGGCCGAAACTAACAGACTTTTAACTTGTTTTCCAATTCTTCAGAAAAATTATAGAATTTGTAATTGAATAAATGCAAAAGTCAAACCGGACTTTATTATAATAATACTCTTCCACATAGTAATCATGTGGGAAGTTCCCCTTTTTATATCTTCACTCGAAGGAATGAAGGTTCAGGGTTATTCGTTTTTCGGCTTCAAAGGTAAAGTTAAATAAACAACACGTAAAGCTATGATTTCGATGAATCTTTTATGTCATTGTAATCCTTGAACCTTTCATTATGTACGAAATACAATTTCATTTAAATGACCGCTTCTGGATTGGTTGCTGCAGTGGATTATTTTGAGATACGGCTCAATGACACCTTCAGACTGTAACTTGCACCCAACTATCAACTTTTCCGGATCCAAATGATTTTCCACAATCACTTCTGGGTTCTTGTGAGCCCCATATGCGACAAGTTTGCTTGTTGACGTAACCACCGAGTGAGAAATTAGCTTCATCATTGAAGAAAATTTTGTTCGATTGAAGGCCCACGTTTGAATCACCGCTTTTGTACTAAGTTTTAGCTATTTTTGCCCATTTTTTGGTTGTTAAACGATTCATATTCATAAACAGCAAACCTTTCACTAAATAAATCACATTTCAGAAGACAGGTATTTAACAGCTGACAGCAGACCGGCGGTTTGAAGCCACTATATATATATTAAAATATTCTTTTCTACCAGTGTTGTCAATTTAGATTTAGCCTATTCAGCGAGCAAAGTTCGAAATTGACTTTATTCGGTTTCCTTTTTTCTTAAATATCTTAGATTGTTGTTTGGTTTGTTTCTTTGCTAAGTATGTAATTGCGACTTTCATATAGAATGCCAAAAATTTTTGCTAAGAATAACTACAATAGCACTTAACTTAATGGAAAACGATGTGACAACGAGAAGTTCTTGCGGCGATGAAAGAATGGTTCTGCGAATAGGTTATAGAAGATAGAAGAATCAAAATTCTATAAGAGCATACAACTATCCTGAACGAAAGTAGGTCAAAACTTCCCACAATTTCATGGCCTTTTTGGTATGTACGAAATATACTGTCATTTAATTAACCGCCTCTGGACTGGCCTCAGCAGTGAATCATTTTGTAGTAGTTTTCGACCACATTTTTGCACATTTCGGGCAGAATATTTGGAGATTATTCGTGTAAACATGGTCTTTGACGCGTGGCCCTACAAAAAAAGTCTAACGGTATCAAATCGCTTGATCTTGGTGAACAATTGACGTGTCAAAGCGTGAAATTGTGCCCTCTGGAAACTTCTCATGCACTAAAGCCAAATACAGTTTTGTTGTGTGGCTCTTGCCATTGTCTTGTTGAAACTACGTATCATCCATTTCATAGCCTTCAATTTCAGGTCAAAAAAAGTCGGTTATCATACGGCTATAGCGCTCTAAAATGAATTTCGACTTATCCGCCTCATGTTAACCAACACAAGCGATATTTTCGGCAGTGCCTACATCGATATGATGCACAGGCCTGACTACATCTGTAATGTTTCCAGTCTCTTAAAACTTCTTTATAATTATGCCAATTTCTTGCACAGTAAGTCGATCATGATGACCATAATCATCCCGTAATGCACGAAAAGTGACCACGTTTTAGTTACCACTTTGTAGTAAGTTTTAACTAGTTTTACGCATTCTTCGGTGGTTAAACGATCCATATTCGTAAATGATAAATCTTTTACTAACTAAATAATACTTCAGATGACAGGTATTTAACAGTTGGTAGCCTTGCCAGACCGGCGGTTTTGAAACTAATAATAAGCCTATATGCTTATATATTTGATTCTCAAAAATGTAATAGCCCTAAGGAAGAGCTTGAAGTACCTAGAATTTTTTGATCAAATGCGTTTCATGATTTTATAAATCGATTGAGCGATGTCTGCCTGTTCGGTTGGATGACTGGCTGGTAAACACGATAACTTTCGAATATGATTTACTAGTTTCTTAAAGCTTGGCACAGTTTAATATTTTTCCGAATCGTAGCTGGGGACTACAAAACAGACTTTATCGGCCCTTTTATACATATGATCGATTTAATCTATGTATGTAATTTTTATCTTTATATCATCTAATCAGTTGTACCAATTCTAAGCATTTTTCACTTGAGAATACCACACATACAAATTGATCGATTTAACATAAGTCGACAGTCCGTCTACATTTCCCAGACGATGGACTTCAGAAAGAAAGTTTGGTTTTTTCACAGTGTTGTATTTCAGAATATAGCACAACACAACAACACAAAAGACCGTTGGATGAAGCGATGTGCAAGTCAGTTCTTTTCACTGAAATGTCTGTACTGGTTTTAGGCTAGACAGAATAGAACCGCCTTTTTGTTATTCAATATGGCAAACAAATATAAAATATTCATATTATAAATTTCAATTTATTATAATTATAATGTCCTCATATGAATTCAATAGTGTGTTTTTGCTGTCATTCACTAAAACTTTGTAAATTCTAAATGTTATTAACTCTTATAGGCATTTTACGAAGTCAATGGAAAATTTGGAGCTTCTGCTTTTCTCCTTTGTAGATTTTACGGCTTAGGCAACCCAAAATATGTTCAATAATACGCAATAGAACGTGCATATTTAAAAAATAGATTAAAAAATAAATAAATAAATAAAAAACAAATATGGTTAAAATAAATCTAAGGCATTTTAGAGTAATAAATGGAGTTTATTTTTTGAAAATAACATCATCTAAATGGTGACCACCCTACGACGGCACTCCTCTAAACGCAAACGAAAATTATTGAAAACTTTCTTCAGTAATACTGGTGTAATGGCTGCCATTTCACCACGGATATTTTCCTGGAGCTGAACGTTGTTTCTTGTGGGGGCCATGGGATATCACCTCTTTTCGAAATCAGTCTGCCAGGGAACATCTGCTTCACCACCGCCATGGAGTCATTTGATGTGTGACAGGTAGCTCCATCTTGTTGGAACCAAGTTCTGGAATTCACTATTCTTGAACTTTCAATTTCTGGAGCCAAAAATCCGTCCAACATCTCAACATAGCGTTTCGTATTAACCGTGACGTTTTGGCTCCGCGCATTTTCGAAGAAAAAAGGACCAATTATTCCTCTGCCAGAGATTGCTGCCCATACTGTCACTTTAGGACTATGCAATCTTTTCTGGTGTTTGATTTTGGGATTTTCACTGTTCCAGTAACTACAATTTAGACGGTTTACGAACCCATTCATAAGGAAATGAGACTCGTCAGAAAAAAGGATATTGTCAAAATTGGAAAATCGATTAAGCATTTCATTAGCAAATGTGAGCCTTGCTATGAAGTCAGACTCTTTCAATTCTTGTGTTAATTGCAGCTTATATGGATGCAGTTTAAGATCCAATGTTAAAATTCGTTGCAAGCTTCGTCGCGATAATTGTAAGACAGACGATCTCGTGCGAGTCGACATTTGTGCATTTCCTCGTACTGACTCCATAACTCTCTCAACATTGTCTTCGGTCCTAGATGTTCTTGGGCGACCATTTGCTTGTGGTTTACATGGTGAACCGGTCTCTTCAAAACGCTTTACCCATATTTTAATTAAATTAGCACTCGGAGCTTCACTAATTCGCCGTAGTCCATATTCAGCACAATATAGTCGCCTAGTAGCAATATATGAACGAGAGTTCTCGTAAAATGCGCGCAAAATGCGCGACGCTTCCCGTCGAAGTGATTCATAGCGACCAAAACTCCATGAGCCCGCCAACCCAACGATGTAGGCGCCCTTCGCCCGCGCCTTTTTTACCAAAAAAAAGATAATGCAATATGCACGTTCTATTGCGCCACCCTGTATATTAAGTTTTGTGACTCCAAAACTTCGAAATTAAAAGAAATTTGGAAAAAATTTAGATGCCATTTGAAAAAAAAAAAAAAAAAATACAAAGTTAGCAAAGGAATTGCATATATTGGCAATGTTCATTATTTAATTAGAAATTAAAAAGTATAAATATAATACAAATATATAACTCACAGCTTATTTTATGCAGATATTTTTACATTTAGAAATATACTAATTATTTACGTTTTAATATTTGGTACCCTTTTTGGTCCATAACATTTTTAAGGTGGCTAGGAATATATTCGATAAATGCTAATGCTAATTTTCCAGTAGCAATAGCAGATATACGAGTACAGGTCTATACCATAACGCTGCCAACACCGTGCTTCACATTCGCCTTCAAATGTCCCTTATTGAACTCCGTATTCGCCTTTCGCCATAAGTAGGTCATGCCGTCAGACCCAAATATATTAAATTTTAATTTTAATTTTAATTAAATTTTTACTTATCGGAAAAAATAACTGAGTTCTAGAAAAACGACTTATTTTGTTTTTGGGCTCATGGTTTTTCTCGGGCAATTCCGCCATGTAAATCGTTATCTCGAAGAACCCGGCGGACGGTTTCGACACTACCTTTTTTGTCAAGCTATTTTTGAACTTCTGCGGCCAACATTATTATTTTTTCTTTTGTATTAGATAAATATAAGACAACATTTCTGCAGTCATCTTTCTTCAAAACTCCTTTCAGCGTAAAAGTTATAGAGCCTAACAATTTTATGTGTGCACTTGCATAAAATAAGCTGTGACCCTGTAACCCTAAGCTAATCTGAAGCCATTATTGTTGGTAACCTGCAATTAATGGATATAATTTTCTTCAATAATCCGCAGCTGTAGATATCCTTTGCTTAAAAGCGTGACGAAGCATTGACTTATTTGCATTTATTTCCACTAATTTTATTACCTTCAAATTTACTATATAATTTAAGGTATGGGTAGGCGGGTGTTTCCTAGGATGCTTTGCACCGCTTACCCCTAAAACGCAGGCCTCTCTACCCGATCCTGTAATTAAGCAGGCAAAGGGTATGATGCTTGCGTACAAAAACAAAGTAGTGTGGCCTTGTGCCAGGCACCCTAGGAAATAGTGGATTATTTCTTGGGATTCACCTATAATATGATATCAAACTGATCTTGGAACCAAGTAAAGGGGAGAGTCATAGTTAAACAAGACACATCCTGTCAACAGGTGCGGACATAGAGAAGCCGTCGGGAGGTATCAGAAGATGTATCTTTTCCAGAGAGATCTGGTTAATGAACAATGAACTCCTTGGACATTGAAAATCTATGCCGTAGATTGTGGATTAACAGTTCCATGCGAGGTATGATAAAGCGAAACTGGAGTAGCTTGTCTGCGAAACCCAGACCAGAGGGTTCTTCTCTTCTGGTAGCACGGGTGACCAGGGGCCCAAGGAACATTGTTCCTTCCTGGTCAATGATGTTGGACCCCTAGTGGGAGCATCGTGGCTGTGGTTGCTGGAACAAGTGTTTTCAGTGCTTTTGCGTTGCTTCAGGTTGCGTTGATGAAGGTACACAATTTAATATAATCACTCTAGTTAATGCACCCTATATCTATAGATATTCATTTGCATACTTTTTTTTATTTGAACTATGCAGCAGTAAAGCAAAGAGAACGTAGTCCTTTTGGAATTGTCTTAGCGCTTTATTCACTTGCTCTTCGTATGATAGGACATTTTTTTCTCGTCTTGTTCCTTTAACATCTCTTGTCTATTCTATGCCTTAACTTGGCTACAATACTTTCATGCTCATTGCCAACATTTTACACGTTATTTCAATGTAAATAATGTTGACATACTAAATTAATTCATTCGTTTTTCCCATTCATTCGGTTCTCTGTTCATTCATCTATTCATTTGTACATTTCAAGAAGAAATGTCCTCCTTATGCTACCGCCACCCTGCTAATGGTTGTGATTGTCCTCTTCTAGGTTCCAAGAAAAGTGGCAAAGGTAAAGGACGTAAGAAGAAACGCAAGACCATACAAGCGCCGACCCCTGTCTATGTCGAAGTTAAGGTAAGTTACCTTTGTATAAAAGGAGCGCAGAAAAAAAAAAAAAAAACAATTAATTCATAAAAATGTTGATAGCAATCTTAATATAAATATTTCTTTAGTAATGTTTGGGTTCATTTTGGACGGGGTCTTTGCCTTTCGTCAGCCGTATGCAAAAAGTTGTAATCATAAAATAAATTTTAATGTTGTAAGATATGTTTTTATGAAGTTCATTGGATTGTAGGATTTTAGGCTTTACTCAGTCACTAACATGTTTCAACAGTTGTATCTCAAATCAGAAGACCAAAATCCTACTTCATTAATTCACTGTAGAAGTTCATTTTGTTGTCATTGTAAGTAGTTGCTAAATTCATTTGGATACAAAATCATTTACACTGATTGCTTAAGACCTAAAATTGAACTAGATATGAGAGAGACATTACAACTACGGGGAACAGTTGTTACTAACATAACCATAACCAACTTATACTATATTTAGTTATAATTTAATTTCTTAGGCAAAATATAATAAATTCCTAAATTCTATTGGAATCGGATGAACGCCATTGGAACAGTTATATAATTAATTCACCTTATGATGTTCAAAGAAAAATAATTGGGACACCAAAATTTCAAAAAAAAGTCTTCGTAAAAGGCAAAAACAAGTCCGTCACTTTTCCCAAAAGATGTATTTAGTAATCTAAATCTCGCGTCATTTAGGTGGAATTGAGTTACGGTAGATTAGAAAGACAAGATTAGAAAAATATAATTTTGTACTTAAAAATCTAATCAAAGAGTTTTGTAAAAAAAAGTCCCATCATTTTTTCCAACAGAAGGATTTATAGTAATCTGTATATCGCATCGTTTTGAGTGCAATCGAGTTACTCTAGATTATAAAGATAAAATTTCGAGCTTAAACTACTCAGAGTTTTGTAAATGTTTAATTCAGAGAAAAAATACGTCAGATTTTACAGTTTTTAACAATAAACGCGATAACTTAGTCTAGGCGACTGAAGACATGAATAGCGTTTGCGGTTCTTAAGTTGAAATAGCCAATCATGCGCAGTTTTAGTTTCATCAATTTTATTCCGGCAGTTTTGCTATGACGCTCCACACCCTGCTAGGCCAATTATCGCACAAGTCGATAAAATAATGGAAATCGTCAAGTTCAATCGCCATGCAAGCATCACATCTGCTGTCCATGATCTAAATATTGGGTGGTTCGAAAAATTCGATCGGTTTTTAACAGTAATTTATTTAAAAATGTATATATAGGGTGATTTTTTAATCTCAGTTTATTAAAAATCAAATAAAACACTCAAATTTTGCATCATATATTAAATTTTTTTTATTAGAATCGATAAATTGGTCTTTGCCATTTAATTTTTAAAGATAATTTCATATAAATGTTGTCCGCGGCTCCGTCTCAAAATGTCCATTCGGAAGGTTCAATTTTTCGTTGCTTTATCGAGCATTTCGGCCTGTATTCTACGAATTTCGCGTGTTATGTTATCCTGTAAGGCTTCAATAGCATTCGGCTTGTCCACATAAACTAACGCCTTGAATTAACCCCACAAGAAATAATCAAGAGGCGTTAAATCGCAAGATCTTATCTCTCGAGAGATAAGCTGCTCGCCAAATTTGTCCATCCACCATATCCATTGTTTAACGAGTAGTGTGGCATGTTGCACCATCCTGATGAAACCACATATCAACCAAGCTTAACTCAACCAATTGGGTCAAAATAGATTGCGTGTCAAGGCTCGATATCGTTCGCCGTTGACGGTAACATTTCTTCCACTTTCGTCTTTGAAGAAAAATGGACCGATGATGCCACCAGTCCATATACCACACGAGACTGTCGTTTTTTGCGGGATGTATCGGTAATTCATGTAAGGTATGTGGCTGTTCATCACTCCAGATGCGACAGTTTTGCTTGTTTACGTATCCGTTCAGCAAGAAATGAGCATCATCGCTGAACACAATTTTTCACCAAAAATTAAACATTGTGGTAGTTCTTTGGGCTTCAGTTCTTACGTGGCTTGAATTTTAAAGTTGAAAGCCTATAAAATTCAATGCAAATCGATGTATTAAATTTTTCCTGTGGTTGAGTAACACATGCCCAATCGCTGAGAACGGCGATGGATTGACATTTCACGATCGTCATTAACACTGGTCGCTACGGCTGCAATGTTTCCTTCTGTATATACTCTACGCATGCGAGTCGATGCTTTTATGTCCAACAAAGTAAATTTGGTGCGAAATTTGGAGATAACAGCACGAATTGTTGATTCAGCAGGTCGATTATGACGACCATAAAATGGTCGGATCAAACCATGCATATTTGTCATAGAGCACGAACTTTGATAATAAATTTCAACGATTTGCAATCGCTGTCCGTTTGTTAGTCTTTCCATGATGAAATGGTAGAGTATACTGTACACTTTTCACTTTGACAGACGACGTTTAGACGCCATTACCAATCAGTGCTGCCAACCTACAAAACTTAAATCATAAAAAATTATCCTGTACAAGAAAACCTTTTTTAATAACTTCTTCCCACCTCTCTGGGAGCTTTTTAATTCCTCTCTCATAAAACTTGCGTTGTTGTGCTGAAATAAAACGTTCACTTCGATTTTTCAGTTCTTCGTCATTGTGAAAATTCAAAACCTTTAAGTGATTGCACAAACTGCGAAATAGGTGATAATCGGACGGAGCGAGGTCTGGGGATTACAGTGGGTAAGGTAAAGTTTCCCACCCAAGTTCTGACAGTGTCAGCTCTATTATGGCCCCGTGAACGGTTGAAACTGATTTGTTTGATTAGCTATTTCAACTAGCAATAATCGCACCTCAGTAGATTCATTGGTTACGATATCCCACGGGGATTGAAAATAATTAAATCTCTCACCTCTTGGGAAACAATTTCTTTTGGTCGTCCTGAACTGGGAGCGTCCGTTACCGAGAAGCCACCAATAGAAAATCTTTTAAGCCATTTCTGGCAAGTTCTTTCATTTGGTCCGTTTTCTTTATAAACGACTTTATTTCAACAGCCGTTTTTCCTTATCGGAAATAATACTCCTTAAATTTTCTTTTTCGTCCATATTTTCCACTCTTTAAAATTTATTTTTCGAACGGAACGGGAACACAAATAAACTATAGTAAACAGTTTAGTAAAGGGGTGATAGGATGTTAGGATAGTGTTTGAAGGAACTCTACGTCATGAGAAGTGACGTGAAAAATGCTCCAAAAATATTTAGACCGATCATTACTGGCAAAAGGTATCGTCTCTACTTCAGCACGGACATCCTCAAATACATGGATACAAAAGGTTCACCCCAACGAAATTGATTTGCGATGCAGAAGAGGGCGAGCAAAATTACAGGCGTTTGGAACACTATCAAAGCTTGGTAGAATAAATTGGAGAAAAACGAAGCGCTTAAAATACTTTTCAATGTACGACATATAACAAAGGGTTTCCAAACATAACCAGAGTAATTTTGGCAATTAATGGTGGTTATGTAGTTTAATTTTTTGTTACGCCACAGACAATAAAGGCAAGTCACTGTAAGTTTCAACATTGCGTACAAATGACACAATTGTGTTATTGAAATGCGCGTTGTCTTGCTCCAAAAATGTTCACGTTTCGCTTACTTTATGTTTTACAAGTTTTTAGATGAACGGATAAGTCAAAGTACAAAATTACCGAATTTATTCCGACACGAGGTGAGTCTTGTGGCAGTGTATACGCAGAACGTCACAGTTTGTTGTGGGTTGTGGGCCGGAGGTATCTTTTAATCTTTATGTGAGGGACCTATGCATGTTAGGTGATAAACAGTTGACATTCTACGTGAGCGATTTAAGGTCATGTTTATGTTCCGCCAAGGCTATGTGGGACTGTGCCGTTTGATCCCTTTCTATTTTTCATGTGGGATTTGCTAAAATCACAGTTTCATGCCAGTAAGATGAAAACGGTCGGTAGCTTCAAGTTCAACATAACCTGCGCCGTCACTCAAATTTGAAATTATCTAAGCGCCAAAGCCAGAGTTAACGTGGCTGCTGTTTGAATGATAAACTGCCCGCCAAAATTGTGAAGTTTTACTCTATTCGGTTTTCTTTTAGGTATTTCAAAGATCTATGCAAAAGATTATCGCTCAAATTTAACCCGATATAAGCGCAAAAGTCATCTGAAAATTAAATTCTTCGATTAGCCTTTCATTATTCCATGTACATATCAAATACAGCATAATTATTAAAATAAAATAAAACTATTCGTTGTTATCTCACACGCAATTGACATTATTCAAATTTATTCAAGTCACCACCCAAGTGACTAGTTTATATGGAGAAATAATTTGTCGGGGCGATTGCTAAACTTTAGCCTTTCCAACAGAAACGCTTCATTATTAGTGAGATAATTCTTTAGCATCTTACCCTTAAGCTGTGGTGCATTGCTGCTGTTTGATCAAGGCATCTAAATTATCAGCTTTTTCCTAAGCTGCGATAAGTTTTTTCCTTTCTTATTGTACTCTACAAGTATGAGAAATAAATTCATAATAAATATTTTATTTTCCTTCAGATCGAGAACAGTGTTTTGAAATGAATTTAAAACAAAGAACATGTTTTCACGATAAACTCATATTATTGTTATTCAGAAGGACTGATAGCTCCAGACAAGTTAAATCTTACCTACAGCAAAACAAATTGTGTCAACTAAATAATATTGGATTAACCAAATTCCCAAAGAAAAACATGCATCATCAGTAAATTATTATAGACCAATAGCAATATTGCCTGTATTTAACAACATTTTTGAAAGAATAATGCACGACCAATTACTAATGTACATAGGAAGGCATAATTTTTTAAACGATTATCAGTATGGTTTTAGAAAGGGCTGTGGCACTAAGGAAGTAGCTATAAATGTAATAAATGCTATACATCAAGGGTTAGATGATAATCATAAGGGAGTAATTGGAGTGTTTTATGACTTTACGAAAGCGTTTCATCTAATTGATCACAACATTTTGTTGGAAAAACTAAAATTTCATGGAATTTCTCCGCAAGTCATATCTCTTTTAGGCAGCTACCTTCGGAATCGGAAATAATTTGTATGTTTTAATGGTTGTAAAAGTTCATTACAAGATGTTCAATATGGTGCACCGCAAGGTAGTGTGCTTGGACCCTTGTTATTTAAAATATATCTCAATGATATAGGAAACCTTGGATTGACAGGAAAACTATTTATGTACGCAGATGACTTATGCCTTGTATATCCTTACCAGAACGAGGCAGTTGCCAGGCCGTATATTGAACGTGACGGTTGCAATATTTTCTTCGGTACGCACTCTACGCATGCGAGTCGATGGCTTTATTTCCAACAAAGTTATTTGGTGCGAAATTTGGAGATAACAGCACGAAATGTTGATTCAGCAGGTCGATTATGACGATCATAAAATGGCTGTATCAAACTATGCACATTTGTCACAGAGCACGAATTTTGATAGTAAATTTCAAAGATTTGCAATCGTTAGTCGTTTGTTAGTCTTTCCATGGTGAAATGGCAGAGTATACTGTACACTTTTCACTTTGACAGATGACGTTTGGACGCTAATACCAAACAGTGCTACAAACCTTAAAAACTTAAATCCTAAAAAATCACCTTACATGCAAAAGTAAAAAATGACTGAAGTACTAAAGTTTTACAAAGCCGAGATTTAATCACACATTGAGTTTGGCGCTTTTTATTTTAGCAATTTAATATGATAAATAATATATCATATATCGGCAGTGAAAAGTCGTACCGTTTAGTGTTTTTCACTAATCAAATAATATATATATATATGATATATGAATTTGTTCAAATAAACAAACTAGTCCTAAATGCCATAAAGTCAAAGTTGATACGATTTAAGCCTTATTGTGATCACAACAACAATTTTACTATATACCTAGTCCTGCCATATGTTCTGTTACAAATATAAAACGCGATAAAAAAAAACCAATATTCATATTGTATTCAAAATTATTTCATTTGTTAGAAGACTATATTGGTTATTAAAAAAAATTATATTCACTCGAAATGGCCGCCTTTTGCTTTAACACAAGCTTTCAAACGGTGTGGTCATTGGGCTATAACCGCAAGTACGATTTCCATGGCGATCGAGGACGCTGCTCTGGTTAATGCTGTTTTAAGGCTTCCCAAATTTCTGTGGGGAGTCTTGCAAGCCATATTCTCCAATTCTGACCACAAAGCATAATCCAGTGGATTGAGATCTGGACTCCCTGATGGCCAATCTTCTGCTGATATAAAGCCAGGAATATTGACTCTGAGCCACTCCTGCGTGGTTTTAGCTTTGTGCGCAGGAGCAGAGTCCTGTTGGAAGATCCATCTACGTCCATTAAAAAGGGTATTCACAACACCTTCTAACACATCTTTTTGGTAAACCTTTGCAGCAGTTTTTACGCCCTTTTTACAGAAATGGAGGAATGTGACATCATGGTGGGAGACCCCCACCAAACCATTACGGAAGAGGGATGATGGCCACGTTGAACCCTTGGAACAACTTTTTTCGCTTCCTTAGATGAAGTGGCATAAATCTTGTCATTTTGTTTGTTGAAAACTTCTTCCACGGTAAAAATTTTCTCATCCGTAAACAGAATGTTTTCATGGCCATTGTCCGCGTGCCACTGCAAAAGTCTATCCAGACTAATTTTTTTTAGCTGAGGAGTTAGAAGGTGCCCCGTGGACCGACGATAGGCTTTCATATGCAGATCATCCCGAAT
>JAHXMU010000293.1:308025-333845 GCA_019455685.1 Philornis downsi | reverse complement strand
TTATGAAGAAGGAGGCTGTGAATCGTGCGAGAAACTTGGAAACTAATGTCTCAAATGCACACACATACACATCAGTGGCAATTTGCACTCGCATCCATAAATATGAACAAATACATTCGCAGACAATCATTTAAATCTCAAAGGTGTATAAAAAATGATTGCAATGAATATTCTATACATACGATATCAATATAAAACATAAAATAAATATTCCGCCACACTCACACATGCACACACACAGCTAGATACTTGCGAGCATTCTCCCAATTGTGCACTAGTATGAGGTAATGTCCTTGTTTATGTGTGTGAGCGATATGGAAAGCAGGACCCTGCTTATATACTCGTATTGTATACGAATGATTTGCAGGAAGCTGTTGCTGCTGGCTGTATGTAAAATACTACTTCACAATATCCTGTTATATCACGAGCATTGAGTGGAATTTTTTTTTTTTGCTCCACCTCTCTCTCCCTGGCCACTCTGTGTATCATCACTTGAGAGTATATGAAATATTTATTTTATTTTTTTTTCTGTTTGTGCGATTTTGAATTCGATTTCGTTTACTTTCGTTACAGAAAATCATCCCAACGTTTGTAAAGACACCAATATTGCACTGCCACTTTGGGGAGTTGAATGATACACATTTCGACAACAATATCAGATATGTGTACATGATACGCAAAGAAGTTAGCGGAATACGTAAGTATTTTACGGTATGAATGTGTGTGTGTTTGTATGTATGTATATGTGCACTCTAGCGATATTTGACTTTGGCAATAATGGGGAGAGGTATGATAAAATCGTGCGAATTTAAGCAAAAAACCAAATGAGTAACAGTATTGCCGAAAACTGGTTCGACAGTTTTTGCGTTTCCAAAAGATTTTGAAACCGTAGACTAAGGCCGTCAGCCGTCATATGATTTCGGTTAAAATAGCACCGAAAACACTGCACAGAGAAGAGTCAAAGAACGCCACTTTATATATTTGCAGTAATGAGGAGAGAAGTTATATGATTAGAAAGAAATAGATCTAAGATGGAAAACAACGAACTATAGTATAATGGATAGCCATATTTGTGGAACTGATAACATGGAATCCAATTTTTTGATTTCAAAACTGAGCCCTATACGTCGTATATTGACCGAATATTTGAAGATAAGAAAGCTGTGCGCAATGCGAGTGCTGCGCTTGATTTCAATAGAGCAATAACAGCGTTGTGAAGATGTTTCAATAAAATGTTTGGCGATGTTTCACCGCACTAAAGCCTAGTTTTTGCGTCGATTTATAACCATGTATAATACATGGGTCCACCACTTCATACCTGAGACAGAGGAATAATCGAGGCAGTGGACTGGAATGGGATAATCGTGTCCAAAGAAGGCGAAAGCGGTTCCATCTCCAGGCAAGGTCATGGCGTCTGTTTTTGGGATGGGCATGAGAATATGTTTGTTGATTATATTCAGAAAAGAAAAACCATCATGAAAATAATGATGATGAAATTACGAAGAAAGGGCCGCATTTGGTGAAATAGAAAGTGTTGTTTGTTCAAGACAATTCTCCACACATCCACAATTGCGATGGGCAAGCTTAATGAAATAAATTTCTAATTGTACGAATTCATCACGCACCTTATTCACCAGATTTAGCTCTCTCAGATTATTTTTTATTTGCAAACTTGAAAAAGTGTGTCGGTGCTAAAAGATTTACCAACAATGAAGCGTTGAAGTCGGCGATTGATGGCTATTTTAAGGATTTTAACAGTTCTTACTATAAACCGGGTATAGAAGTTATGGAATATTGCTGGAAAATGGAAATTATGTTGAAAAACAAAGAACACTTTTACGAACTGTTTGTGACTTCTTTGTTGGGTCTACTAGTTTTGGTACCAGACAAACAGCATCTTGATAGCGACATTCAACAGCCACCTCATATTTATGGTGCTCCTTAAAATTAATTTCGCAGACTTTCCTTTTATTTAATTGAAACCTCTTCTGACATAGGAATTTTTCAGGCTCAAAGAAAGACAAGACCACAGGTTCTCTAAACCGGAAAATGTGGTATGTAGGGAAATATTTCGTTCTTTGTCGCCAAATAAGGTAATTTTGGTTTCAAACTAGTATCGAATTGGTCCAACAGTTCTGAATAACATTACCAGATGATTATCCTGATTTTACCAAGTTAATCCTACCTTACCAAGTTAATCGAGTTAAATTATGACGCTGGTATTCCAAAAAGAAAAAGTGACGACAAACCCATCTTGGCCCTCCGTGGCCTTCGGTCAAGACTCCCCTAGATGTCTATTGTTTCCGCCGTTCCTTAGCCACTGGTGTGTAGATTTAACTTTCGTTTGTAGTTACAAAACAATTAAAAAATTTCAACCTATTATGATTGTATCTAAACCCTTCTAAGGTTGAGTATGTTGTCATTACCTAACAAACATAGCACCTGGATGTAACCTCCCTCATGTTTAAATAATTATGCACTATATTTCCCACTTGTCCATGTATACGATTTCATCAATGTCGCCCATCTGATCATCTGTTATAGATTTTGACAACCATTCTAACAACCATTTGTACAGTTCCGTCATTTTATGGTTCGGCATAGTTATATATATTTATTCCTTTTACTCCTATAAGAACCATAGGATCTCAACAACATTTTTAATTCTTAATTTATCTGATAGCATGCTTTTAATTTCACTCTAATTATTACCGCTTTTTCCAATGTCCTTTTTGAGCTACCTTCCGACTTCGTCTATGGATTCCAGTCTAGCCTTGCTATATAATTAGTGTGACCTATCCAGTTTCACATTCACTTCATAATATTCAAATGAATTGGTTTTTGGTCTGTCAGCGTCCACAATCCAGAATTCAAGATAGTATATGGGCAGTGAATTTTCAGCAAACGTCTACGACACAACGGTTAATACAAATTTGCCAGCGTTGCAGAAGTTGTGGAGCCGCGTTTTATATTTCGTACCCATATCAAATTACTCGAGTGACATTGGAGTTAAAAATTTGTATTTTCGTTCGACGTGGGAGTGAGGAGGAGCTCCATATATCCTTAAGAAGGCCAAAAGCTAGCTGTGATTTTTTAATTCGATTTTCCATATCCTCTGAGCTTCCCCCTGTACTTGAGGTTAAACAATCTGAGTAAAGGAAGGATTGGAGATCTTCCAGAGGAGTGCTATCTGATTGAAGCGAATCGCTGTTGTTTGTGTTCATTCGCATAGTTTTCGTTTATGCGGATTCCTGCTCCAGCAGCGAACGTAAGAAGTGTGTCAAGTTTGCCGGTCATGTCCTCATATTTGTGAGCAAGCAGACAGATATTGCCCGCATAGTCGAGACCATGTAAGAAACCTTGCAGCCCGCAAGTTATACCTCTTTGATTTTTAAGAGCAGGCTTCATAACAACATGTAATAAGATGTTAAAGACCGTTGAGAAGAGAATACAGCCTTGTCGCATTCCGGGGTAGTTATAAAAAGCAGAAATTTGAGGACCGTGTAATAATCAGTTTTATTCATTTCTAAGAAAATGCGAAAGCGGCTCGCATTCATCACACGATAACTTGTGACTTTTATACTAATTATGTGACATATGCTCATAAAAATATGATGCTTAAGTCTTAGTGATTAATTTCCTCAAACTTTCCGATTACTTTCCAGCCTTTTCTCGTGTGAATGTACGAATAAGTTAACTAAGTTGGTCATTTCTAATACAAAATCGACACAACGAAGAACAATTTAAGTTACTGTATATTATTTAGAAACTATAGCTGTTATTATGTATGAAAGATGCTGGAAAGGGCGGCTGGGGGTCAATTTTGGCAATACTGCGCTAAATTTTAAGAACTTTTAAGAAGGCAGACATGAAGACAAATCTCTTTGACTCAAAAATTTTGATAAGCAGATATCTGGTATTTTACTTCTACAATGATATATTCTTTACTGTACCGTATTTTATATACATATCCATTACTTTGAATGAAGATATAAATATTTATTGCTATTCAATTGCTTCCGGAATTAAGCCAGTCTTAACCTCCAAACACCTTCACTTCAGTTATGGCAGATGATGTTGGGTCACTTTTATTATTCTGCAAAAATCATTACCTTTAATGATAAATTTTTGTAATATATTTTCAAAATATAGCCCACATTTTCCTTCAAAGGTGTAAAATTTTCAAAGGACACATAATTTTGCAATGAAAATAATTGTTTTTTCCCGCTGTTTTCATTTAAACATCTTAGAGAGAGAGAGAGGTGCGTTTCAAATTTCTTGTTGTTTGCAATAAATATTAAAATTATTCTGTCATCAAACATTTGCTTTGATAAATAAATTCTTGATAGATAAATTCGAACATTTCCTTCCATATTTAACAGGTATGCTTGTAGACATGGATGTTCGAAAATTGTTGTATTTTGGTTTTTTGATATTGATCAGGACATGCAATTAGAATTAACTTCTCTATCATTATAAAGTAAATCGAAAAATTGTCATACCTCCCTGGATATTATTATATATCGTAGCACTTTGGTATGTGTACTCAGTAGGGAGTAATAGTAATATCGACAGGACGATATACTACACACTATATTAAAGGAAGTTGCAGCTGTGCCGCCGCGTTAGTGTTCATTTTCACTCACATCTTTTTTGAATTTTCACAGCATTTTATTCGGATATCAATGAATGTTTCGCCGAAATGCCACAAAGTTTTGTCATCGGAACTATTCGCGGTGGTCTATTAAATACAATGAAAGCTGATTTGGAAATGGTGAGTAATATAAATGCAAATTTGAATTTGTTTAGTTGGTTTGTACGAGTATGTATATGAAATTATAAATTAGCAACATATGAACATAAAATTGAATGGTTCCATAAAGAGGTATTCCATTTGGGTATTCTTCCTTTCAAAAATGGAAGGAGGTCATTAGAGGAAATGTGTGGAGCATAGTTTATGTAAGCAATATACATTTGCTAAAATAGTGTCTAAAACCGAATCTCTCTCTCCGTTACTATGTCTGATATATATACGGAATAGGGGTCTCAAAATTGCTTTATTAGATATACATAAAATTGGGATGAAAATCTATCCCACAAGCTGTAAATATTATTAAAGCACCTTTGTGATTCCAAGCCTTGATACGATTAATATCTTGTAAAAAGTTTTGAGAACTAGAACGGGCCGATGTTGAAAGGCAGGTTAAACAAGCTGAGCTTAAGATATTAACAACATTTTCCCTATGTACTCGTATACCATTATGCAAAGTATGTCAAAGTTCAAATGTTCGTCGGTGCTCCAATTTGGTCCAATTTGAAATAACTCTGCCGTATAGAATTTGAGCGATGACCTGTAGAGAATTCCCTTTAAGGATATCTGTTGATTGTGGTTTAGAAAACTGCACGTGAAAAATTTTGGAGGGCCAAATTACACAATCATGGTGGCCAATGAACGTTGACTTCGTTAGCGTCATTCCATATTTTGCTTGTTAACATAGACTTTCATCCAAAAATGTACCTCGTCATTAACGAGAATATCTCTGTCAAAATTTGTGGCCTCTTTCAAACGCTCCAAATTCTAGACAGTGAGTAAACGGTCCTGACTATGGTCAATAAATCCCAAGCAAACTTTAAGTTTGCTTTTGGTTCTTCTATGCACTTTCACGAACAGTGTCGATGTTATCCGTTAACTTAGCGTTTTTGAAATTCGAATGTTTCATTTTTATTTATCCAAGCTTTTGTGTCGAATTTAGCCACCTAAAATTGTCGCGTCGACTGTATAATAAACAATTGATTTGACAGACACTATCAAAACAATATGACCGCCAAAGACAGTCAGCAAGGACTTGCCCCACATACTGAGAAGAATTACATACAGAATCCGCTTTTGTCTCAGGAATGAAAATTGATACTATTAGAGTGGCCGGAGAGCAAATTAATACTGCTTTTTGCCCGCTTTCTTTGTTCAATATCTCGATAATTTTACGTGTTTTTGTTAATGTTTTTATATGTAGGTTGTAGATAGCATTATCGTATTATAGTAATATTTAACAGCAATCACATCTGATATTGTGAAAGAGAGCGTGAGCGAACAACAGTATGTTCTTGAGTTAGCGTTCAGACTTAGCAAAATTCACCCCAAAAACAAATGCGGTCTCTGACCGTAATATTATCTGTACCTCACATTACGAATATATTGAACCAAAATAGGTATAAATTTTTCTTCAGTGTGATATCTGCAAACTAAACGATCCTTGAAAAATCGACTAGCATTTTTGTATTTGGTGCGCAAATAAATTCTCGCAGTTTTTTTTAATGCAACTTTATTGTGAAAACATGTTTACAAATGATTCATTGAAAGTATTGCCCATCGATAGCTACTACTTTTTCCCATTCTTCTGGAAAAGCCCCAATTCAGTCACGGTAAAACTGTTCATCTTTTGAGGCCATCCACGAATCTAGCCATTTCTTGATGTCGTCATATGGGTGGAACTGCTGGCCAGCTAGGCCGTGTGCCATCGAACGGAACAAATGATAATCGGACGGTGCAATATTTGGAGAATATGATAAATGGGATAAGGCTTCCCTTCTCAACATTCCCAGGTAAGTTTCAACGGGCTTGGCCACGTGAGGTCGAACGTTTTCATGCTGAAGAATCACTTTTCCGTGCTTCTCCGCGTATTGTCGGCGATTCTCGAGCGGCTCAGTCGCATTAATTGAAGTGAATACCGATCATAAGTGGTAGCTTTGCTTGATATTAACAGCTCGTAATAAATAACACCGACCTGGTCCAACCAAATACAGAAAAGCGTGAATATTCGACCAATGCGACGACGCAGAAGCTTGACCGGGCATCCTCCATAACTTTTTTTTCTTTGGATGGTTGCAATCAGTCCATTTCTCATCAGCCGTTACAATACGGTGTCACTGAAGCAATTGTTCACAGAGGAAAAAACGACGCTCAACATTTCTTAGTTTCAACTCATAAGAAACCCAAGTTCTTTGCTTTTAAATCATTCCCAAAGCATGCAATCACTTAGAAATTGCTTGGCGGGTAACTCCTAATACTGGAGCAAGTTCTGCTTGCTTTTGATACAGATACCCACCATGCAATGCCGTCAGTTCAGTGTCTTCGAATGTTTTTCGTATTCCTTCACGCGAACTGTCGTCAACATCAAAATCACCGGGTTCAAAGCGACAGAACCAATCTCGACAAGTTGTTTCACTTGAAGCAGCATCTCCATAAACGTTTTGCAGCTCTCAATGAGCTTCAGCCGCCGGGTTTTTCGATTGAAAGAAGAAAATCAATACTTCCCGCATATAACGATTATTTGTCACAAATTTATTTATTTATACAACCAAAAGAATATTACGTTGAAAGAAAATCACCATTGTGTCGAGGCGGTATGTTTACAATATGCCTTAGCTTGACTTATGACGTTTATGTTATGTCGACTTTATTTTTTATTATTGAGTAGCACTTACAGCTGGCGCCATCTATTGGCAAACAGCAGGAACTTAGTTGTTCACCTAATATTTTTCAGATCATATTTGTTTAGCCTCAAAATACCAGTTTTTCGCAAATTCAATCCAAATTTTTTTTAAAGTGTAACATGCAGGATAAAATTTAGGAATGAGGTTCGTATTTTAGAGTACTTTTTTGTTTTTGGTTTTATACCGAAAAGCTTTTACGGCAATCTTACTTTGTTCCTTATTGTAATAGAAATTAATTTAGTGTCCGAATAATAATCTAATTCAAATATAAACTTTGAATTCCAGGAAAACATTCCATAGATAAATACAGAGTATTGTTTCGTGAGCCTGAAAAGAGAAATTCACATAAAATAATAAACTTGGAAAGCTCTTCCCAGTCTCAATCATGGGGGCTAATGCAAATTTATTTTTAAGTGATATATGGTAGCTAAACCTACCAAACCAAACTATCCAAAATTTTTGGGCCCAATTTAGCATGTCAAAACAATGTTTTTGTAAGCTTTCTGTTTCAACCTTTTTAAACACGTTGAAAATTAAGTTACGATTCACAATTAGCTAACAACATTTTAATTAGCCTGTCTTTACTGTTATCTGACAACTCCTATCAAATATTTATGTTCCCCTTTACATATACCCTAAATCCATTTGGTTTACATTTAGAAATTTGTGCCTTGATTCGCCTCCAGTTGTTTCCAACACGCGCAAACTAATTACTTCTAACATTAAAGTATTTTCGCGATGGCAATTTTAATTTTGAATGTTGCCACAGCTTCATCCCCCAAATGCACTTCATCCAAAAAACCATTATGGGAGGAATATTTCCAATTAATCACAAAATCATCAATATTTTGCATCCCTTTTGGCCTCAATCAACTGGGGGAAAAGGATTTCTCCGATGGCAGTTCAATGAAATTTACGTTCTCGGCTGAAGAGTATATGCAGACACAGATCGCAAGTTCCATTTATGTCATAATGAAGTGTTGAAATATTGTAATTAATTCCCTTCATCCTTCTGGCCCATCCACATGTACGAAAAACAAGCACGACAATTACAACAACAGCATCGTTATTATTAACCATCTATCAAATTGGCTTGGAGCATTTCAGTTTTCTTCCAGAGGAAGCATTTCTTCCCTAAGTCAAAATTGCCATAGGGCTTTAGCAACACAAAAAAGAGAAAAAAAACTCAAATGCCTAAACTTGGGGTACAAAAAAGCCTCAAAACTTTCGTCCTCCCTGAAAAAATAAACATTTAGGGTTCGGCCATCACTCATTGTTGCTTTTCGTTCGTTCGATGGGGTTTTATCCGCTTCAATGCCAGTCATTTACTTATCGTTTTCAACATCATTTTGCATTATTATGCCCTTTGCAAGCTTTTCATCATTCCTTCTTATCATGTCAGATATTAACATTTTGCGGATTTAAACCCTTTCTTCTGAAGGGGAAACCAGAACAGAAATTAACGTGCGACCAATTTGTATTAGAAATTTTTGTCGATTGTGTGGAAAGGGCATTATTGGCAAAGATTATACGAAGTTGCAAATTACAGACGATGCGCTATGTTAATTTCTTAAAAATAAATCAATCGGAAAATGCTTTTATGTCTGTTGGAAATTACCCATAATATTCTTGAAGTAAAGCAACATCGAGCAAAGACGGCCCAATATTGCACCACATTGGGGGAAAAAGGAAGAAAAAGGTAGAATGATGCGGCGCAAATGGGATAACAATTAGAGCAGAGAGCCTGTGGCATTCAAATGAACTGAAATGTGCTAATATATGATATTTAGCACAACTAATTGAAATTTCTTTCCATTGACATTAAAGGCTTGTCAAACAAAATCAACAATGTAGCTCAACCAATTTGCAATTTGTGCTTTAGAGGAGGGTGGTTGGTTTTCCAAATGATTATAATAGGTAGGATGTTCTCAAAGTTACAACTTTCAGGCCAAAGTTTTGTCAACATTTTGTCAATATACTCCGGTGCTGCCCAACATAAATTAAAGCAAATGAGTAGGGGCAAAAAAGAGATAAAGCGCCAAATATTCGGCGTGAGTTCCATCAGGGTATTTAATGCTCATCGGGATTAACCTACAAGGGCGGTCCCAAAGCTAGCCGACCCTCACAGTTTGAACTCTGATACTCCATATTTTGCAATCGTAAACGAAGGAGCAGACTCCTCCAGAGTAAAATCTAGCTCGACTTTAATATTGGTTGGACTGAGAGCTTTCATATGGGAATATTGAATTACATAACGGCGACCATGTTTACAAGTTCATTAAGATCGTTTTCCTTTGATAGCTCAAATAAAAATAAAAAAAAATAATAAAAAATAAATAAAAAAAAAAAACAACGTGGTGACTTGAAACTTAAAAAAAAATTGTTTTATAAGGTTGCCATTTCTCACCAAAATATTTTTTGTTTCAAACTGCTAACACCATCTATACTTCAGGTTTTGCGACCGCCCTCGTATTTGTAAAGCAAAGCATCCATGCTCCTGAATCACATTTTGATGTAAATTCATTTCTTTTTTCTGCTTTTTGTAAGTCGATCGAAAGGTGTTCTGTCAGTAACGGAAAGAAATAAAATGAAATTTTAAATAAATAAATTTAAAAATGGTCTTCGATTTACCGAATCTACTTTGGGTACAGGCATACCTGGAGAGGAAAATTTACAACCTTAATTCAATGTACCGATGCTTTCTTACCAAAACCCAATGTTGAGGTTTCTACATGTCAAATATTTTGACAAAGGACACAAAATTGCCCTATCCGACTCATATGGAGTCTAAGGAATACAGATATTTATGAAAATTTTGCGACTTTTTATCTTTTACTTCGGCATTTTCGGCAACAGATGACACCTTTGTGGCCGATAATCGTTATACATTTAATATATAACAATTTTTGCATCAACGTCAGTTTTCGGAAGAATGTAACTGTGGGGTGAATTGGATTGCATACAGCTCATTTATAAATTGTTATTTCATTATAAGAATACTTGTGCTTAACAGCAGAGAAATTTTACTCACATTTGGGATGCCTTTGCAAAATATAAATATGATTGTCATTAAAATTGTATTTATTATTCAATCTCGTTTACATGCCTGATTGGTGTTCGCCAAAAAGTTTGAATATGATTCTTGATAGAATCCACTGTCTAAATGATAAAGTTGTATATTAAAATTTGTTATTATCTCGTTATTGTAAGATAATCGTTAAAAAAATTTTTATTAAATGTCTTATTGCAGCTTATCTGAATATCAGTAATCTTCGGTGACGAAGATTATTAACATTTTCATATATTAAATTATATTCATATTTTTTAAGTCTTTCAAAAATGTGGGCTCAGTAGAATATTCCTTCATTTACGAGAATCCAATCTTTGAGCCAAATACATGTTTTTAAAACTTTGTTAACATTAAAGATATGCATGAAACACATCAAGAATATGATGGTGTTAATGGAAGACTCAATCTTCTAAAAAGCATTTCCCGAAAATTGAATCGAACTTGGACAAAGTGTTTCCAATATAATAATTACTGCAATTATGAGTTTTCTAAGTTCAGTGTCAATTGCTATTGCTATCTGTATATAAAAAAATTTTCGTTTCGCATTAAAGTAAAAGTAAAGTAAAGTCAATAAAGTTAGTTCATCGCTTCAAAAAGTATAGAAATATTTGTCTCATTTTTTTAATTTAGCAATGTAAATGCAGCAAAGTAGCACCATTGTCTTTGCATGGTTTGCGTAATTTTTGATTCGATTTGTAATTTTTTAGGAGGCAGCGGTCAGGCTCATGTTACGATTTACAGAGAGTGGTTCGGTTCAAAATTATTTCGAAACTGGCTTACCATTCTAGTTAAATACATACTCAATTCTTTCGAATGCAAAGGCCACAATATCAACCGAACCTATGCAAAATTACAAAAGCTAATTAAATTAGTGCACAAAAGATATAGATTCCGTGCATTTGACAAACCTTACATTGACCCGTATCGATCCAAAGTACTGAAGGTACGCACTTTTTAGCCAAAATGTTCCAAATTTTTCAAACTTAATCGTATTGATATGATAATCAAATCAACTGAAAACCAAAATCATTGATAAGATTTGATACAGCTCCAACATTACTACCAATACGATTTCATGGTATCCAAGAACTATTTTAATTGTACCAAACTGGGATCATACAAATGCGAACTATTCAGCAAAGGATGATCAGTGAAATTTCAGTTTAATTTTCTTTAATAAATATTTAGACTTTATATTTCAATTAAAAACGTCTTATGTTTCAAATATGTAAAAATCTTTGCGAAGAAAGAAGCTATAATTAAAATCAGAATTATAAAAAAAGATTTAAAAAAAAAAAATGTAAAAATATTAAATTTAAATTGGAATTAATAACTAAATTGCAAAATTTTGGATTTCCGAATAAGCATTTATTTCAAAAAACTTTTTGCCTACGGTAGATTTTAACTTGTCTTAATTCCACCAATTCAGGACAAAAAATAAAGCGCGTATTAGCTTCTTTTGAAAATTTTTTTATAACTGCACCTGGAGGAATGAAAGTGTATACTCGTATAATTTGATAGGGCAAAAATGTAACACCCGGAAGGAAGCGTTTAAAATACCAAGTATGTTTTGATAAAATGTGTTTCACAACTTTTTAATTCGATTGAGCGATGGTTGTCTGTCTGGCTGGCTGGTAAATACGATAACTGCCGTAAATCTTTATGGAACTGGAATAATTGGCTAATTTTTCATTTCATTTATTTAGGTCTATGGGCATATAAAACCTTACAGACTAAGAATTAATGTAACACATTTCAAGAAACTTACGTAAATATGTACATTATTTTATTTAAATATCTAAAAAGGAACAGTTTAAAGTTATATCAAGACATACAAAACCGTAGGTGTTGAATTGGGTATTAATTTCATGCAATGCCATTCAGGATATTGAATTCAATAAATCCACGATTCAAAGCACTATGTTGGGCATAATTTGTGGAGTGGCGTGTTACATTAAATTTATAATTATGTCTAAATGATCTTGGCGGAACCTAAAACGGTATAAGCGACAATAATTCAGAACAATCAATTATATCAGCTATTATATCGAATACAAATAACAAGATATGATAAATACGGCGATATTGCAATGGCTGCAAGCCCAGTAACCAGCATCTGGAAATATAAGGAGGAACAAAAGCACCCAAGTTAATTGAAGAGAGAACAAATTTCAGAAAGACCCGCTGAATTCTTTCTATGCGTGATATATTGACTTGGCAAAGGGGACTCCAAACAATAGAGAGAGAGATTCGGAAAGTCTGTAATTACCAATTTTGAAAACCAGTTGAATTGGAATACGAGGCATTGAAAATGAAATATGAACACATTTTGATAGATTTAATGAAAGTTTATTTATGGAACACCAGTCAAAAATATTATCTAAATCGTTCTAAAGATCTAGAGCCTCAGAAATATTACAAATTTTGTGATATATTCTTAAGTCATCTTCATATAAAAGAAAATTTACTTTTTGAAAACATTTATAAATAATTTAAACAACAAAGGTCCCAAAATACTACCCTGCGACGCGCTAGATGTTTGGAAATGTGGAAGAGATTCATAACCACTAATAACAACTTTGCATATTATATTTGATAAATACGATTTTAACCACTTTAACATCAAGGAATGAAATCGCATAGATTGCTACTTAGCACAAAGTATGTTATGAGATTCTTTATCAAATGCTTTGGTGAAATCGGTATAAACTGTTTCAACTTGATGTCCAAAATCAAATGATGAAATACAATATTCTGTGAAAATTGTTAAATTTGGTGTGGTAGATCTACCTTGATAAAACATCGCAACCTCCCATATAAATTTAATGATTTTGCGAATAAATTTTCTGTAATTTCTAACTATTCGGCTGCAGCAGTGTATACTTTTTATCCCTGCAATATGAGAACGAAAATGGTCAACATCGCAACGCTCATTCTAATATTTTTCATGTAGCTTAGCCGATTTATCAAAATTTTATTTTCCACTGCAATCCATTCCAATTCGCAGCCTGAAGTTACATAAATTCTCATCAATTCTTTTGCGTAATAATACTAGGCAAAATGTGGAAAAAGTCGACGGAATGACCATGTCCTCTCTGGTATATCCCAGATAAAATACCTCATTTAACTCCTTGATTCGTATTTTTTATTCATTTTTTTTTTTTTTTGTTCACTATAACTGAGTTCGCATCAAGCATTTAGTACTGTGGATAAAAACAGATTACACTTCCACGTACCTTAGAATACCACGCATGCACATTGGTCGATTTGGCAAAGATCGGTGTACGTTCCAAATTCCTTAAACTTAAGAAAGCTACAATTTTGCTTTTTTGTGCTTTAATTTCGAGTATTTTTTGCAGAAGCACTAAACGCAGTTGGGTCGGTTCGCCTGGCTGAAATTTCTGCACTGGTTTACGATGAAATTTCTGTCAGAGAAATGGCAAATGTAAAAAATATTGCAATAGAAATAGTAAAATTTCAATCATTCTCTCTATGTCTATGTGAGTTTCAGTCTGGCCTAGCCAATTGGGATATGCCACAACATATTTACTTGTAAATAGCGTTGTGAATATGGAGACACAATAGGCCACACTTCGCTCCTTTACTTCAGAAAAGGCAATAATTTATGGCGGATATGGCTTGGATAATTTTACGAAACTCCGTTCTGGAATCTTCACACTCAACGATGTTCAACGGAGTAATCGGCCAAATGAGAACGATGAGTTTCAAATCAAAGCCGTTAACGAGTTGGATCGACACGTTTCTATTTAAGAGGCTGAAAATATCGCACAAGATCATTGAAACACAAAACAGTGTGAAAGGGGTAAAAGCTCGATATTTTGGTTCAGCAAGAACTTCATTAAATCCTTTCACTAAAAGGATAAGCGAATAATATAATCAGAATGATCGCATCGTTATTGGAGATGGAAAATGGAATCTCTACAAAATAAAAAATACATTAATTCAAATAAGATGAACGCGCTAAAACTTCAATAAAAGATGAATTCCTTAAAATAAAGGTTATATTGTAAATTTGGTGGGATTTTAAGGGGATGGTTTATTTTGAGCTGCTTTCAAGCAACTAAACCATAAATACTGGAGTCTATTATGGGTGATTGATGGAATGGAATAGAAAAAAACGAACAAAGTGGTAAATCGCAAAGACACAAATTAGCAGCTAATATTAAGACTTGAATGGGAGATGGTGCTGTAGTCAAAAATTATGGCTGCAAACATTACTGAGTTAAAAATCCCTCAATACAAATGAGGTGGGGAAGGATCGGTCGTTCTTCGAACCTAGATTCAAAAATTTGCCTGAACCATGGCAGATGGTCATTGAACAAAATTACATTTGCATTGTATACTCAATTTAATTATTTTGTACAAATAATTCAAAATTTAAGTAGAGCAAAAAACGATATTTCTTTGGCAGTTTTATTATCTTTTATCATCTGAAGTCAGTTTGCGAAGTTTTTGAGAAGTATTCATCGGACACATCAAAACAACGGCCAATCAATGGATATATTGGATCTCAAATTCAAGATCATACACACGCCGATCATACACACTTCGATCATGCACACGATATATTACAGTAAATAATTATGAGTTTCGAAACTTGCTCATATACTCGTAGTAAGTAAAAATGGGGAAAAATATGATAATATGGTTTCAGATATTGTTATAGATTAGCATTAAATGTGGGGTAAAGTAAGTAGTTCAAACACTGTAACTAATATAGGGTGATTTTTTAAGATGACATTTTTTCAGATTGGCAGCACTGGTTGGTAATGGCGCCTGAACGTCATCTGTGAAAGTGAAAAGTGTACAGTATACTCTGTCATTTCATCATGGAAAGACTAAGAAACGAGCAACGAATGCAAATCGTTGAAATTTATTTTTACAAATCGTGTTCTGTGACAAATGTGCATCGTTTGATACGACCATTTTATGGTCGTCATAATCGATCTACTGAATCAAAAATTCGTGCTGTTATCTCCAAATTTCGCACCAAATTTACTTTGTTGGACATAAAATCATCGACTTGCATGCGTAGAGTGCGTACCGAAGAAAGTATTACCTCCGTAGCGACCAGTGTTAACGACGATCGTGAAATGTCAATTCGTCGCCGTTTTCAGCGACTGGGCATGTGTTACTCAACCACAAGGAATTTTTTGTTTGCCCCAATTGGCTGAGTTGAACTTGGTTGACATGTGATTTCACCAGGACGGTGCAACATGCCACACTGCTCGTGAAACAATGGATATGTTGAGGGATGAATTTGGTGAGCAGCTTATCTCACGATTTGGCCCTGTGCGTTGGCCCCCAAAATCTTGCGATTTAACGCCTCTTGATTATTTCTTGTGGGGTTATGTCAAGTCGTTAGTTTATGTGGACAAGTCGAACACTATTGAAGCCTTACAGGATAACACAACATGCGTTATTCGTGGAATACATGACGAAAAATACTTTCCGAATGGACATTTTGAGACGGAGCCGCGAACAACATTTACATGAATTTATCTTTAAAAATGAAATGGCAAAGACCAGTTGATCGATTCCAATAAAAAATTTTAATATGTGATGCAAATTTGAGTGTTTTTTTCGATTTTTAAAAAGACTACCATTAAAAAATCACCCTTTGTATATACTTTGAACTCAAAATCATCAACATAGACCAAATTGAGTTTGTGAAAACATGATTTTTTAGGTTACACGAAACTTGACTAAGAAATCTAAAATACAGAATGGAAATATTATTTCGTTTTAATTGTGGAGATCAACATGAATTTTTTCATCCATCCAAAAGGAGCCTTAATCACTACACATATTTGCAAAACACTATACAAACGTATTTGAATGATCAACAAAATACTTCACAGCAAAATTATGTGAGATTACTGGAAAACAACAATGTGAAGAGTCTTTAAAAATCCTTTGTCTAAATGAAATTCTTGACTACTTGCAAATATTTCCATAGCGGCGCCCATGGTGCGATATAAATTAAACTCAATTTCTTTGTTGAAATTGCAATTTGCGGCTTTTGTGGCAAACATTTACTTTCAATATTTTACAATAATTTTAAGAATATTACATCCTTTTATTTTTTTGCTTTGAATCTTGGTCCTCTCTGTACTCTTCTACAATATTATATGTAATGTGTTTTGCGTCCTCATGTTTACAGATCTTTAAAAATGCTATTGAATTTCAATTTCGTGAACCAAAATTAATGGAAGGCAAACAGATGGAAAGTCATGAGGCCCAAACGCCTGTCGAGGTGGGAGCTGAAACAACAGAAGTGAAGGATACAGCGCCCGGTCTATTAGAACTGGCGAAACCATCGGAATTTCGTTTGAAAGCACTTAAGCAAAAGAGGTATGTACGAGTGCGAATATGAATGAAAATATTTTACATAAAGCAAAATCGGATCGAATGAACGAAAATGTAAAACGGATGCTCACTGATAGAAGGAACGAGCTTTTTACACTGCCGTTAAAAGAATTTGTTTATATTTTTGTTATTTTGTGGAACCTCACACATACTTTGCTCTCTGTACTTTATGTTGTTTTCTTTTGTTATGTGCGTTCATTTTCATTGTTAAATTTATTTTTCGGGCTTGAAACTCTTTTGTGGCGCTCTTACCCCCTTTTGTTGTCTACCAATATTTAAAATCGTGTTTTGCGCTTAAGCCGTATTCAAACAACGCAAACCCAGCAAGATTAGACACAAAAGTGTGTAGATGGGAATAGAAATTTATTGTAGCAAATTTTTATACTATATTTTGCATAATAATGTCGGTGAGGGTTAATTGATGGATATAAGATTGATGTCGCGATTGGTGGCTGTCACCTTGTTGAAGAAGTGACATAGATTATAATCATAGGACATGAATAAACCATGTTTAGGAGCTGACGCCCATTGCCATTTGATTTTTAAGACAAAATGGGGGAACATTTAGAAAAAATGTTTTAGTTGTTATGTTTGCCAGTACAGTTTAGTTCGCAAATTGTTACAAATTTTGTAAAAAAGTACCGGGACTAAACCATTTAAAAAGCTAGCTTAACAAACTGACAAAACTCTTTGTCTTGCCAAGTTGACACAACTGTACTCTATACTAATGCGGAGTTTGAGAGCGATCTGTCATTTAGTTTGTTTACTGTGATCAATTTCATCAGTTTATCTCAAGTATGGGTAAAAATGTGAAACAAGGACTTTATCGCAAACTTTGTATTATAAACAGAAATTCGTGTGCCGAAATAAATGTTACAGAAGGCTTACGGTCAAGTGGCTTTATCGAAAACACGTGCGCTTGAGTGGTATACTGCTTTCGGGATGAAAAGGAGCTTAACATCGATAAAGTACAGGAAATTGTGACTGAAAACCTTTATTTAAGTTTGGGGAAGATAAACCTTTTGCGTCTAACGAATCAATTCGTCTGAAATGAAACGCGTTGCTGCTCTACTAATTCCTGCTGCTCTAAATTCCACATTCAAACAAAAGCACTATAACTGGTAACGGACATAGATTCACGAATTTAATACGCAAATCAGTTAGCATGATTCAGAACGGCGAATCTAACTAAGCGAAACCCGAAAAACACGCTTTCCTTGATTACCGCGGTGTTGTCCACTCGGAGTTAAATTCAGAAAATTATGCGGTAAATAAAGAATAGTACATAGATATTATACGGCGTTTTGGAGAGCAAGTTCCTAGAAAAAAATCCATCTAATAAGGTTATCATTATAAGCAAATTGTTGCTCTAAACTAACCAGTAAACGTTATTCACAAAGAAAGCAGGACGTGTTATTACCGTCCATTTAGAGAAGCGGTTCGGTAGAGAACATCACCATTTCTTGGCAACGATTATGAATAATTTCCCACCCAGATAATGTGAGATTCCACGGATCGGCTCAAACAGTTGATTGTCTGAACACTTAAGGCATCGAACTAGTGGGTAGTCAGTCATACCATCTGTTCCTTTTCTATTACTCCACATTAAAAATCAAATCATCAACAGGGAGGCAATTCAAAATGTATATTCTGCAATAAAAAAAGGGATTCAAAAAATGTGTCGAACGGATGGAAACGTGTATTGATCTCCATAGAAAGTACTTTGACTAACAGTAAAATCAATTTCAATGATATATACATATCTGTAGGGTTATCCATTTCTCGATTTCAAAAGTAAAGTTAAATAAAAAGTTAATAAAATGATTTTTATAAAAATTTTATTTCATTATAATGCTTGGACCTTGCCATTATGTACGAAATACAAATCGGTTGAAGCAGTGAATTCTTTTGAGGTGGCTTTCGAAAAAAAACGCCTAATGACATCTCCAGACCATAGTGCACACCAAACAGTAATTTTTTTCTGATGCAATGGCTTTTCAACAATAAGTTCTGAGTTCTCCGAGCCCCATATATGACAATTTTACTTGTTGAGGTCACAATGGAGTGAGAAAAGAGTTTCATCTCCGAAGAAAATTATATTCACTTGAAAGTCCACGTTTGAGTCGCCACATTTGTAAAGGGTGTGTCAACAAGAACGCAAGATTTAAATGACTGATGCAGCAATTGAATTGTTTCTTTGGCTGTATGACATGTGGCGCCGTCTTGTTGAAACCACATGCCATCCACATTTATTTCTTTAATTCTAGGCACGAAGAAACTGGTTATCATTTCACGATACCGAACACCGTTGACTGTTTCCGCTTGACGTGCATCATTTTCATAAAAGAAACGTTCAATGATTCCTCCAGCCCAAAATCCACACCACACAGCGACACGTTGAGGATGCATTTGCTTCTCGTGAATCACTCGAGGATTTTCCTCATCCCAAATGCGACAATTCTGCCTATTGACGAAGCCATCAAGATGGAAATGGGCCTCGTCACTGAAGATGATTTTATCGGCAAAATCAGCCTTTTCATGTTGTCTCTCCAATACCCAATTAACGAACTCCCTTCGCTGTCCATGGTCAGCTGACTTCAGTTCCTGAGTCAATTGAACTTTGTATACATGAAGATGCAAATGCAAATCTTTCGTCAAAATTTGCTGCATAGTGGATTTGGAAACACCAATTTGCTGAGCTGGGTGTCGAATTGAGGTGGATGGAGTTTGAGCGACATCATTACGTACATACAGCTACGACATTTGCGGTCGATCGACCTGGTCGAAGGCACGTTGTTGTCTTTACATCACTAACAGACACAGTTTTGGTAAATTTATCTATTGATCTCTTTACAATTGACTCGTTTGGAGCATTATTGTGACCTCAAATTGATCGCAATTTCAACTCTAGCCGCAAAACTTTCACCATTTTGGTAAATCAATTTCACAATGAGAATGCATTGTTCATTCGTGTAGCGCTCCAGTTTTACTAATCTCGTACCTTCTACTAGCAAACAATAACAATTGTTCAAATGTCAAACAATGACACTTCGAATGGCGCCAAATTTAAATCTTGCGTTCTTGTTGGAACACCCTTTAGTAAGTTTTTACTATTTTTACGCGATTTTTGGTTGTTTACGATAAATGGCAAACACTTCAGATGACAGATATCCAATAGCTGACAGTTTTACCAGACCGGCGGTTTTGAAACCAATTAATGGATAACTTTGTGTATACTCGTCCAAATACGAGTATGTTCATCTCAAGACATAACACAAGACAACCCTCGTATAAATAAAAATGTAACATTTATCATCATATAAATATGCTCAAAATTTAGTGGCATTTTACATTTTATAATTAATACAAAATGCAGTTAAAATTGTAAAATAAATAATTTTTTTCTAGTTCCTCGACATATATTCGATAAATGCAAGCAATTTCTATATTCTGCAATTACTCCCCAACTTGTCTCCCTAAGTTTAGATATGCGATTAACAATTTGGTCTTTCAAGCAGAATTTTGGTCACAATTGCGTGCTTACGATTACTACGCAGCAAAAGAAGTGCATCCTCGGAAGCTGAAATTCACCGCAATTTTTGGAACAAAGTGATGAAAAGGAGCATAATCAGGAAGGAAGCGGGTTTTTATGGTCTTCTTCACATTTTCACGAAAGTTATTGTAGCAATATATAATTAGTTATTTTGGTGGGATTTGTCATTTGGCCAAAGAAATTTTGTTCTGCTATCGAAAGTTTTCGGACCAAAATTAAGCCATAACAGAGTGTTGTCATCACAAACGATTGAGATTTTCTAAAATAAATTCGCTTAAACATAGCATGATTTTGCAGTAGCTATCCCATATTTTCTTAGCCCACATTTAGGCACAATTACCGCTTTGTATGTGATTATAAACACGTCTGGATGGTCCTTACTTTCTTATTAATTTCCGAATCCCTCACCAAATATTTCACTTGGCAATTGCCATACCAAACGCGAAGCAATATTCTTTGGCAAATACCAGTTGCATGGAATGATTCTCTCTCCTCCCTTCATTTTATTCGTAAATTCATATAAATTACAGCAAAATCATCAGATAGCAGTGAAAGTAGCTTCTCGCTTTTGTACCCATAGCCGCTTTTTCGTGCTGGGAAACGATCTGGATGCTTCTTTTTTGTGAGAGGGTCTTTAGCTATTTTTAATCGGATTTTTTCTACTCTTTGGCAATTACACGATTTTTTGATTTCCACTCTCGTTGTTTCATTTTTGATTCTTTTTGTTGGCGAAATATTTGCCACAACACAAAAATTTCTTTGTGCAGTTTAAGTTGTTGTATCCTGTGAAAGACAAAAGGAAGGAAGGAATGAATTCATGAATGAACGAACCAGTGAAAATCGTTTATTGCAATACAATTCACCATCAACAACATCATGGCTGTCGCCTCCACGGAGGTCTTTGTATCATCCACATCGACGAGAAAGGCATTCGGTCGATAAAAGAAAAACACGCAATAAAACTTAAAAGCCAAAACAAAAGACGCAAAAACTGCGTGTATGTTAAAGGAAACGCTTAAAGAAAACAAAACTGCACACCACTGAATTTCTTCCGGCTGATCCTTGAGTAATGCCTGGAGCTTTCATGATGTCCGGTATTATTTTCGAAATAAATAATAAATTATACTCATAAATTGTTTATTGATATTATAATTAAGATATTCTCAAGAATTATCTCTTAGTGTTAACGTAAAGCCAATTAGTTTCATATGAAAGGCATTGTCCTTTAACACAATACAGCTGGTAAATGAACAGCAAACTTAAAATAAGAAATTTGTTGTGAAAAAGCAGCCCAATTCTCTTCAACTTCGAAGATTGGAAATATTAAAGTTAGGCCACTCGTAGTTGAATAGGCAGTACACAGTTCGCTAATAGTGGTACCTATTAGACACAACATTACGTATTAGTAAGTGATGGTCCCCTACTCCAACGTAATTGAGCAGTAAACACCTTCAAATTTAAGAAATCCAAAGTGTCTATATCGCCAGCGTAGTCACACAACATATGGTTTTTGTTGAAGATGCTATCAGGCGCATTTGCTACAGATTTTTTGGCTTCAGTCATAACCATTTCCAAAAATATGTTGAAGAGATCGCATTATAGGTTATCAAACTGCCTAAACTAACGTTTGATATAAAATAGCTCAAACATGTTTTCGTACTGGTCAGTGTTATCCCATGAAATCGTAATAACTTCACAGAAATGTTAAAAATTCGTCATGGTTGTACCAAACTTTTTGCACCTATCGAAGTCTCAAAGACATGTTTAGTATAAGTGTCCAAAAAAGTGGCATATACCAATCTTTTCTAGATTCTTCTTTAGGATCTGCTGTAATACTAATATCAGGTCAGTTGTCATCGTGTTTTATTGCTGGCGGAACGATGTCTAAAGTCATACTGTAAGGTAAAATACTGTAGGCATAAAGTCCTACTGTAAGTTTAAATCCTGTAAGGTCTAAAGTCATACTGCAAGGCCAAATCCTGTAAGGTCTAAAGTCATACTGGAAGGTCAAATCAGATCAAATAAGCTTTGGTGTTTCACATGATATATTCGATAAAACTTTATAAACGGTGGTTAAGATACCGGCAACGCAGTAATTGGTAAACAGTCGGATCGAACACTGGATGTGACATGCTTAGATTCCAAACATTAGGCTTGCGTTCGTTAAGTTTAGTAGCTTATGCGAGCTCATTATACACTCGTATCTACTGGTGTTGTTGTTTTTAAGTCAGGACATGGCTTTTCTGATTTCCTTACGTGTCGGTGCTGGACATTATTTGTCTTTGTCGATAATTTGTGTGGTTTGTTCACTACCTCCACCAGCAACTTATGAACATGTTCTCTCCACAATTGTGGTACACTCCGTATATGTCTGACTAGATTTCCATTGCTATCCTTACAGGAGGAGAATCTTGTTCCATAAGTTTTGTTGTTCATGTTTTGTGAAAATCGTCGGAATTCAGTTTTGTTCCTGTGCTTTTGAATATCTTCGCTCTCTTTTTCTTTCCGTAGCCCTTTTTTCGGATGAAAAGTCTTTCGTATCCAATTACATAGTTGTGGTGGTTGACATCGAATTAGCTATATGTTTTCGCTATATCAGGCTTAAGCATTATCTCTCAGGAATGCAGTTTAATGATTTCTATGTAACCTTGCGTTTACTAACGTATATTTTTTACTGTACTCAATTTCGTAAGCACCGTAGCTGCAACCACCTGGTGATTTGAGTCTATGTTAACATCACAGATCTCTCCCATATACATGCTGTTAGAAGAATTCCCTTCCATCCATTAACATTTAGCCAATCTGCTTGCTCTTGTTATGATCAGTAGATAGCCAAGTCGTCTTGCGGATATTCTTATATGCGATTCTAGTTTCACTTACCACCACTTTTATAGAAGCGAACAATAGAAACGGAGCTGAATTTCTAGATTGTTGGACTAAGAACATCTTCGTAATAAAACTAATATAAAATATAGAAAATTGAAGCTATTCTAAATATAAATTATAGCGTCGAATCTTATATGAAAAATATTTAGTTATATGTAGGTTAAAGATGTTATGTAGCGTCGATGAATTGAGACGACAATTAGAAATATTTAATTTTCTGCAATAAATTTAAATTTATGTGCTTAAAGGATATGTCACGGTTTCCTTATGAAATATCCGGGAAGTAGTGAAAAGGAAATTTTCCGGGAGTGTTTAAACAAATTTAGCATAAATCAGTAACTTCTGGTTAGTTTCTTTGTTGATGAAATTCAGCGAATTTGGAAAAAATTTCAGAGAATTTGTAATTTACTTATTTAGAGCCACTGATACACCGATTATGTCTGTTAGATGATATGGGGATATTTCTAATCATTTTCCTTGCTAATTCTATGCTATCAACAGTTAACATTACATTGTGGTTCACTCTCCAGAGTAACCTATCGGTTTTTGTTTTCGAATAGGTTTTTATTTATTTATTTATTTATTTTAGTTTCAGTACTTTTAAGCAAATTCAAAATGAATTTTTGACAAAATTAACTTCCGATTTCCTTCTAATGAACATTTCCAAATTGATTTTAAAAAATTAGGTTGTAGTGGTCATGGATTAATTTTCTTATACGATATGTTCTAAACATCATACGTTAATATTTTATTGAACTTCTTCAATCGTTCATCAATCTTATTAATTTCTAAATGAATTCAATTTATGTTAATTTTGTCTGTTTTAGTAATTTAGTATTAGTAACGTTTTTCGAAGGTATTCTTATAAAGGGTGACGTATAAGTAAAATTTAGTAATAGTAAAATGTTTCGAGAATATTCTTATAAAAGGTGGCACATAAATAACGTTAACTTCGCCTATATTAAATGCGTTCTTGTGCATAATTTGGTTTTAACTCGTGAACCAATTGCATCCTTTATGGGAAAAGATGTAAAATATGTAAAATTTTTTGCAGAGACCGCTTAACTGCTGAGAACGTAGCCTACTGGAAGTTTCGGGGTTTTCTTCAATACTTGCTTGTACTCGAGCAATGGTCACTTCATTTTGAACTGCTCGTGTTCCCTAAAATGCTGAACCAATTGGTAAATTGTTGGAGCGCTAGGAACATTTGGAACCAGAAAGAAATTTCGAAATGATCTGAATAATCGAATGCTGACTTTCAAAGTAATATTGAACAACTTTGGTTCTTTATTCTGTGCTGAGCCTTTGCATCATAAATTTCCCAAGTACAAGGTGGCGCAATAGAACGTGCATATTGCATCATCTTTTTTGCGGGGTAGAAAAGTCGCGGGCGGGGGGCGCCTACATCGTTGGGTTGGCGGGCTCATGGAGTTTTAGTCGCTATGAATCACTTCGACGGGAAGCATCGCGCATTTTGCGTGCGCGCATTTTACGAGAACTCTCGTTCATATATTGCTACTAGGCGACTATATTGTGCTGAATATGGACTACGGCGAATTAGTGAAGCTCCGAGTGCTAATTTAATTAAAATATGGGTAAAACGTTTTGAAGAGACCGGTTCAATATTTAAACCACAAGCAAATGGTCGCCCAAGAACATCTAGGACCGAAGACAATGTTGAGAGAGTTATGGAGTCAGTACGAGGAAATCCACAAATGTCGACTCGCAAGAGATCGTCTGTCTTACAATTATCGCAACGAAGTTTGCAACGAATTTTAACATTGGATCTTAAACTGCATCCATATAAGCTGCAATTAACACAAGAATTGAAAGAGTCTGACTTCATAGCATGGCTCGCATTTGCTAATGAAATGCTTAATCGATTTTCCAATTTTGACAATATCCTTTTCTCTGGCGAGGCTCATTTCCTTATGAATGGGTTCGTAAACCGTCACAATTGTCGTTACTGGAACAGTGAAAATCCAAAATTAAACACCAGAAACCATTGCATAGTCCTAAAGTGACAGTATGGGCAGCAATCTCTGGCAGAGAAATAATTGGGCCTCTTTTCTTCGAAAATGCGCGGGACCAAAACGTCACGGTTAATACGGAACGCTACATTGAGATTTTGGACGGATTTTTGGCTCCAGAAATTGAAAGTTCAAGAATAGTGAATTCCAAAACTTGGTTCCAATAAGATGGAGCTACCTGTCACACATCAAATGACTCCATGGCGGTGGTGAAGCAGATGTTCCCTGGCAGACTGATTTCGAAAAGAGGTGATATCCCATGGCCCCCACGTAGTCCAGACCTAACGCCTCTTGACTTGTTTTTGTGGGGATACCTCAAACACAAAGTCTACAGTAATAATCCAAGAAACATCGTTCAGCTCAAGGAGAATATCCGTGGTGAAATGGCAGCCATTAC
>JAHXMU010000293.1:295147-308015 GCA_019455685.1 Philornis downsi | reverse complement strand
TTGTATTTATTTTTTAATCTATTTTTTAAATATGCACGTTCTATTGCACCACCCTGTATTATTTAGTTAATTCTGTGAAGAGACGAAAAAATAGACTTAAACAAAAAACGTATTCACTGATCAAATCATAGCGATACTTATGCGTCAACCTACAATATGTTAATTGAGTGAACTAAAAACACTTCAATTTATGTAAAATGCTCACTAATGTAAATCTTCAACATAATTTTCATTTGTTACATCATTGCTTTGTTGCTAATTTTATTGTTGAGCAAACTTATAACTCTGAAATTTTAGTTGTTATAACGAAACGCTAAATTTTTCTACTTTTATTTTAAAACTATTAGTTTCATGTTTATGTTCACTTGGTGTTCTGTTCGTTTACTAATTGGAGATCAACGAATAAAAATCAACTACTTTTTCAAGTGGAAGAAACGGCCTTTCCCTTAAGAAATAATCCTCTCATAGAGGAATAAATAATAATAAGCGTAGACGTTGTTGGACGTTATCGTCTGCTACAAACTCACTTTTATGTAAATTTCACACAGAAAGAAGGCAAAAACGTTCTTGGACGGATTCATCTGGTCCGTTGTGCTTGATTTCTGTAAATAAAACACCAAAAGAATCCCCAATAATGAACATTGATTAATTGTGGATATCCACGGTTCCTACAGGTTTTTCACTGAAGCTAAAACTTGTATTAAAGAACGCCAGTTGCACCCAAAAAAAAATCTGTAACGATAATGTCAGTATTCATTGGTTGCCTCGCATTCTAATATATTCGAATTTTTTTCACCAAATAAAAGTTTTACATTTTTTGCATCTTTTTATTTCGCTTAAATTTGAATTTTTCTGGCTTTGGTAGAAAGATAATTGTGTTTGTCGTTTTTTGCTATAGTTGTCAGCAGGAGCTTTTATTACGCTTGTGTTAATTTTGTTGTTGGTTTCCACAATCGGAAGACCGGATAGCATTTTGCTTTCATATCGTGTTTTGGAGCTTGAATGCCTTTTTTAAGTTCGCCTGTTTTCATTTATCTTGCAATGGGTTGTCCGAGCTCAGTAATTATTTCGTTGACTCGATAGAGCATCAGGACCACAACAAAAAGAAAAATAAACACAGACCATTAAACGCCTTTGCCCTTTTTGTGAAAGTTCTCAGGTCCATCGTCGTTCATTCGTTTGTCTGTCAACAAATTAACCCTTTTTCTTCACTGATTTAACAATAATTATTATTGAATTTTTTCACGAAAATTGTTTTTCTCCCCAAATAAAATAAACGACGACATAACAAATGTTGCCACAACTAACATAAAAAGAAAAATGGAAAAATTAGCTGCAAAACGAGCTTCACAGGCAAAGCAAAAGGCTTTAAGTAAAGCAGTCAAATTAGACGGAAAAGCACTGCCAGATGGCGAAGATGGAGGAGAAGCGGACAAGATTGGCAGTGCTGGAATGGCACCTTCCATTCCGGACGATGATGAGGAAGATGAGGAAATAGCTGCCGATGGCGAACAAAGAGATAAAATGTCTGGAGCTTCATCTGATGAGGCTTTGGGTAAGTAGAAGTAACAAAACAAAGGTAAACATTGTAATGCACTGAGAAGAGGCCCGTGTGGTAATTGAGGGAGTGGCAAAAACACGAAAAATTTCTGTGGCAGGAATTGTAGTAGGTTTCGTTAAAGATCTTTCGGATATTTGAAAAGAAAGCATAAAACGAAGAGCATCATAAAAGGATTGATAATCTATTTTGTCCTCGCCAAGTAAAAACATCGGTACGAAAACATTGGGTTTCAAATACAGTGGGTGAAAAATTAAAACAAAAAACACGTCGTCCAATTTTTTTTTAGGTGCACAACTAAGTTCTGCTGTTTTTTTTTTTTTTTTTATAAAAATGCAACTTTATTATGAAAACATGTTTACAAATGATTTATTGAAAGTATTGCCCATCACGGTAAAACTGTTCATCTTTTGAGGCTTTCCACGAATCTAGCCATTTGTTGATGTCGTCATGTTAGTGGAACTGCTCGTCAGCCAGACCGTGTGCCATCGAACGGAACAAGTGATAATCGGACGGCGCAATATCTGGAGAATATGGCTGATGGGGTAAGACTTCCCATTTTAGCGTTTCCAAGTAGGCTTTAACGAGCTTGTGCACGTGAGACCGAGCGGTGGTTAGGTGAAGAATCACTTTTACGTGCCTCTTCATGTATTATGGGCGTTTCTCGCGTAGAACTCGGCTCAGTCGCACTAATTGAAGTCGATACCGATCCCCAGTGATGATTTGGCTTGGTTTCAACAGCTCGTAATAAATAATACTGCTCTGGTCCCACCAAATACAGAGCGACACGTTGTTTCACTTAAAGCAGCATCTCCGTTAACGTGTTGAAGCTCTCAATGAGCTTCAGCCGCCGTTTTTTTTCGATTGAAAGAAGAAATCAAGACTTTCAGCTTATGACGATTATTTGGCACAAAATCATACATATTCACACAAACAAAAGAATATGACGGTGAAAGAAAATCACTATTGTGTCGAGGCGTTATGCTTACTACATGCCTTAGCTTGTCTTATGACTTTTAAGTTTTGGCAGAATCGACTAGCACTTACAGCTGGCGCCATCTATTACCAAAAAGCAGGAACTTAGTTGCGCGCCTAATGGTATTGCTACAAAAACACAAACTGAAAGGTTTTGGTATGAATAAATACCGTTAGTCCCGCAAACGCTTTTAAGGCATTAAGAATACACATATTTTAAAATATCTTCAGGTAAACTTTATTACACCATCCTTCTATTATTCGCAAGCGAGGAATGGTAGCCTCTGAATTCTCACTTTTTTTAAAAATAAAATGAGAAGGATAACCAAGAACTTTAAACTACAACAGCCTTTTATAACGTATAAAATTTACAATGTTTATTGAACATATAAGCCGTATAATATTATAATATGAGTTTTAAAAACGTTGTAAACTTTTTCTTAAACATTTCACGCTTAAAACCCTGCAAAACCGAGTTTTTATTATAAATCGAATAATATTTATTTGACATATTTGACATTATTACTCTTATCAACCTAAACATTCTTAATATTTGTGTTAAACCAATTATTAAATTAGTCATAAGGTTATGATTAATCTTACTGATCATGTCAACTTTATTAATCTAGTTAACCTCATTAACCTAATGAACATAATTAACCATAACTCACCTTGTTAACTTAATTAGCCTTGCTGGCTTTATCACCTTCATTAATCTGGCCATTTTCACCCCTAATAATCTTATTAACTTTATTAACTCATTAAGTTTATCAACCTCAATAATTTTTTTATTAACCATGTCCACCTCATTAACTTTGTTTACCTTATAAACCCTTTAAGGTATTAACATTATTAACATTACTAATCTCGATATTATTAATTAATAACCTTATCAACCTTGCTAGAATTCTTAACCTCATTAAAATATTAATACTTCTAATGTTATTGAACTTATTCCATATTTTGATTTTATTTACCTTAATGAATTTACTGACCTTATCCCCTTAACCTTTTTCCTTAAGCTATTACATTTCTAAAAACTAATATTTTTCAATTATTCGAAGATTGCGCTATATCTACTCAAAATTATTGATTTTCACACTTTAGTTTTGTTTTGTACCTCAACTTATCACACCACTCCTTATTCCTTATGTTACCACAACAAAGTTTCACACAGACGGAAATCTAATTATCTGAAGTAAAAACAAACAGTTTGTGGTCAGTTAGAATGAAATTGAAAAAAAAAAAAAAACTCAAGAGGTTACCAAAGAGTAGAGTAACACACCTTGAAAATAAAGGGACTCAAATCGAGAAAATTAGATTGTGTTAATAAAACGGAAACATAGGTAATTTAGAATTGGCGAAAGCCATAATTGGTATTAAGTAGTCCTCTTTTTTTTATTTTTTATTTTTTTTTATTTTGTTCTGCGTGTTTCTATTTCATTTGCTACGCCTTCCATTTCCTCTTTCGCACACCCGGACACCAACAAACACTTTAATCGAATCAGCAGAGCAACCGGAAGTTAAACTAACCATTGGTGAAAGATGGGACAGATTGTTGAGAGAGACCCATGAGAAGATAGAACGACATCGCATCGAAACGGAAAATTTCAAAGAGAAATTACCACCTCATCAAGAGGCTTTATTTAATCAATTGAAGGACTTTGAGCAGGAAGTGGAGTGGACGGTGGGTCACATTGTATGGACATTCAATTTGCCCACATCCTATACTGCACCGGGTCAAGAAGATATCGAGTTCGAGGAGTCAAAGGTGCGCATAGCCATTGATCCGAAAAAGATAAATTTAGTGCCCACTTATACGCTGGAGATGCTAGAGGACGTAGTCGAAGGCTGGATGCGATACATTGAAAAACGCATAAAGGCTCTGAAGGAAAAGGTAATGAAAATGATTGAAAAAAATAAAAAGGGATTATTTTGTTGGACATCAATTAATTTCTGTTGCGTATTCTATCATTTATCGCTTTCTGATGACGACTGTTTTAGCCTTTGGATGAATTTACTCCCATGGCGGAGTATAGACTGTGGCATTTTCGAGAAATTGAATTAAATGGTATTCTGGAGCAGTTGAAGTCAGAGTTTGTGCTGACGGTATTGGGTAAGTATAGATGAGCTAATTGCTAATTATTGGAAAAGGTTTAAGAAGATTCCAGGCAATTACAGAATGTCGGTGAGATACTTTATAAGGTTAAAGTGAGCATGAATTATGTTGGGTTTAAGTCAAGGTAATTGTGATGAAGATGTTGAAATTCGGTTGAGAGGATTTATTTTAAAGATTAGCAACACTGTATTTTGAAGTTCACATTTATGCATTCAATTAAAATTTAACTTACTGTAAGAGTATTAGATTTAGCTATTCTGACTTAAAGATTGCGTTGGTTGGGTCATGCTTAGCGGATGGACCTAAATGCTCCGACACGCATTCCTTTCGACAACGATTTCGATGGACGGCGCAGAAGAGGACGACCAAAACTCCGTTGGAAGAACAAGGCTTTTGAAATACTATCGAAATTTGATGTAACGAATTGTAGGAGAAGCGCAGTAGATCGAAACGCTTGGAATTATTTTCTACGGGTGGCGTATAATAGATAAGGATGTCTATTCCAGTCGCCACCTAAGAAGATTCTGACTTAGAAATCGTTCTTGGGATAGGATAAAAAAATCAATTATATGCCGCTAATTTTGCAATAGTTTGTCTATGACTTAGTACATTTTTTTAAAGTCCAGCATAGAAAACATAGACCTATGAATAAGAATGGTTATACGAGTACACATATATGTTGAATATATCTGAACTTATTAAACAAAATCATATATTTGTTATAAGTTAATAAAAATATATTATATATTTCTAAGAACTATTTGAAATGAATCTAAAGCATTAGGCCTTTTCCATCCAATCGAGTAATGAGTCGAAAAAATATTAATCACTGTAAAATAAACCTTTTCTCAAAACAATTTGTTGTCGTCGCCAGATGGCGCTGATCTTGAGCTAAGTAAATCTAAACTAATCAGATTACAATTCACCGCAATCCATATAATTTGTTTTTAAATACTCAAAAATATTGAAAAACAGTAATAAGCTTTTCGTGAAAACAACGTGCAAATTAATTGGCAACAAATGCTCATATAGATTAATGTTTACGTCAGTTACTTGGAATCAAGGATGTACGAGTATGATTAATTGGTTAATCAAACATGTTGATTAATTTAATTTAATTTATTTATTCAGGATTGTAATTTTAAGCCTTAAGGGCGATTTGATTAAATTACAATATTACAATGTATCTTCTCCATAATTCAATAACAAATGCATTATACGAGTGCGACTTTACAATACTAAGGTTATAACCAAGTTTGTGTATCTTAATACCAGAAAATTATGATTTACAATATGACGATCTACTTCATTTATTAGAATTTTTCACTATGTATGTTTTTCGTCTTAAAATACGAAATTATAACTTTATTTAAAATTCTCAGCTACTTCACAATATAACGAAAAAATTTAGTAGCAGATTAAATTGTAAAAATTAATAACTCCAAGTAACTTTTTTAAGATTTAATTAACTAAGTAATTGAGATGCTACACAAGTAATGGCTCAAAAAAAAAGGAAGAAAAAATAATAAATTTAACGATAATCATTTCCCCGTTCAGAATGAAAAAAAAAAACGAAAAAAAGATGGACAGCAATGTTTAGAAGTAATAGAATTGAACACAAGAACATATTTAGATTAATCAAATATATTGCAAAATAGAGTTTATTGGACATTGAATTTTTGAAATTTATACAGAAATCTTCGATAAAGTATTTCTGTTTCTTTTGCAAATATGATGTTTTGGGAACGCATTTGTTTTAGCAAAAACCGGGTACTTAGGTCTATTTGAAAAGTTTTGTATTCTGTCATCTAAATTTATATTAAATTCGCAATAAAATTTATAAATTTAATTTATTTACAACTTGTAATAAGAAGCCGTAATGCCAATTGAATATAAAATTGCAATATACAACTGAAATGGCTTAACGTGGTTTAAGCTTATAAAACTTCTGAAAAAGAGATGAATATAAACATAAATAATATCAGAACTAACAATAAAAAAATCAAAATTATCAATTAGAGAAAAAATTAAATATTAGTATTGAGTTCAACAAAAAAAAAAAACTATAATATCGATATGAATAAATGAAAGTCACATTAAGTTCCCAATAAAGAAAGATTTAAAAAAGTAACATTATGTATCAAGATTGTCGGCTTAAAATATTGGAGGAGTTGCTTTCGAAAATTTAAATAGAACGGATTAAAGTCCTTCATTCACCTTGGGATCGCGTGTCTTTGGTACATACCTTCGGATATACATGCTTTAATTTAATTTATTTATTCAGGATTGATTAAATTAAAATTTTACAACATATCTTCTCCACGATTTAATAACAAGTACATTATAAAATTCTACAATGCTAATGCTATAAAAATGTTGTGTATCTTAATAGCAGAAAAATATGATTTGCAATTTGACAGTCTTCTTCACTTATTAGCTGCTCCATAATGTAACGGATAATAAAGGGTGTCCCAAGAAGAACGCAAAATTTAAATTTATCGCCATTGGAAGTGTCATTGTTTGACATTTGAACAATTGTTACTGTTACGATACGAGGTTAGTAAAAATGGAGCGCTACACGAATGAATAACGCATTCTCATTTTACCAAAATGGTGAAAATTTTCCGGCTACAGTTCGCAAATTGCGATAAATTTGGGGTCACAATAATGCTCCAAAAGAGTCAACTGTAAAGAGATTAATGGATAAATTAGCCAAAACTGGGTCTGTTACTAACGTAAAGACAACAACGCACCTTCGACCAGGTCGGTCGACCTGTTGTTCCATACATAACCGCATTCTGTCTACTTTACGATATAATAGTTTCACCATTTTTTTTTCAAATATCTGTGTTTTATTTAAAATTTAAATCTTGCGTTCTTGTTGGGACACCCTTTATTTTGTATATGGTAACAATAAGACAGAAAAATATCTGAGGAATATATTTTTTATGTGCCAAATATAATATAAAATGCGAAGTGCAATATAATTAGTTATTCAAGTTTTGATTATTCAATTGTTTTGAGTAAGCAAAATAACATGATGATTTAATCGGGTAATCTGTAACTGATTTTTATGAATACTTAATGAATGAATGAATATTATGATGACTGAATAATATGTGAATATATTTCACATTTTGTATTGTGCGACATTTAAAATACACTGTGACAAACTGATAACATACAAAATGATAAGCAAACCCACTTAATATCAGATCTACCGAAGAAATCACTTCTTTCATCAACATAAATAAAGAAACTCCAAAATTTATATCTACAAGGTGGCGCAATAGATCGTGCATATTGCATCATCTTTTTTTGCGGGGTAGAAAAGACGCGGGCGGGTGGGCGCCTACATCGTTGGGTTGGCGGGCTCATGGAGTTTTATTCGCTATGAATCACTTCGACGGGAAGCGTCGCGCATTTTACGAGAACTCTCGTTCATATATTGCTACTAGGCGACTATAATGTGCTGAATATGGACTAATTTAATTAAAATATGGGTAAAACGTTTTGAGAGACCGGTTCAACATTTAAACCACAAGCAAATGGTCGCCCAAGAACATCTAGGACCGAAAACAATGTTGAGAGAGTTATGGAATCAGTACGAGGAAATCCACAAATGTCGACTCGCAAGAGATCGTCTGTCTTACAATTATCGGGACGAAGTTTGCAACCAATTTTAACATTGGATCTTAACTGCATCCATATAAGCTGCAATTAACACAAGATTGAAGTCAAAATTGTCGTTACTGGAACAGTGAAAATCCCAAAATCAAATACCAGAAACCATTGCATAGTCCTAAAGTGACAGTATGGGCAGCAATCTCCGGCAGAGGAATAATTGGTCCTTTTTTCTTCGGAAATGCGCGGGGCCAAAACGTCACGGTTAATACGGAACGCTATGTTGAGATGTTGGACGGATTTTTGGCTCCAGAAATTGAAAGTTCAAGAATAGTGAATTCCAATAGTGGTTCCAACAAGATGGAGCTACCTGTCACACATCAAGTGACTCCATGGCGGTGATGAAGCAGATGTTCCCTGGCAGACTGATTTCGAAAAGAGGTGATATCCCATGGCCCCCACGTAGTCCAGACCTGACGCCTCTTGACTTTTTTTGTGGGGATACCTCAAACACAAAGTCTACAGTAATAATCCAAGAAACATCGTTCAGCTCAAGGAGAATATCCGTGGCGAAATGGCAGCCATTACACCAGTATTGCTGAAGAAAGATTTCAATAATTTTCGTTTGCGGTTAGAGGAGTGCCGTCGTAGAGAGGGTCACCATTTAGATAATGTTATTTTTAAAAAATAAACTCCATTTATTACTCTACAATGCCTTATATTTATTTTAACCATACCTTATGTATTTATTTTTTAATCTATTTTTTAAATATGCACGTTCTATTGCGCCACCCTGTATTTAAAACTGATTTATGCTGATTTTCACATCATTTTGTTTTTCTTGTTTATCACTAAAATTAATTGACTCAATTATCCTCATACAGATACCCTAAAAACCCATGACTCAAAAATTCTTAGTCGTTGGAATGAGACTGTGAATAAAGTAGATGAACAATTCCGCTTAGCCAAAGAAAATGCTGATTATGTTGGAACCATCACCGAATATTTGGAGGTAATTCGAAACATGCATTGGAGCAGTTAGCCCCCAGCATAACAATTTCCCATCGACCTAATATCTTTTTAGAAAATTCGGAGCTATGAAAGTTTTAAAATGACTACTCTTCTTATACCAAATGTTATGGTGGGCTTGCGTCATATATGGACCATGTCAAGTTACTATTGTCATGACGATAAAATGCAGATTTTACTGTGTCAAATTTCCAATGTCTTCACAGAGAAGGTTAAAAATATCGTATGTTTTGGAAAAATATTTCGGTGAGTATTCCATACAAAAGCCCTGATAAGGGGAGGCAAAGAAGCACACAAGGATTTTTACCCAAAAGCATAGTTATATTAACTTTTGAAAAGGAAATATTACACGAGCGCTTGGCTTACGTCTTAGAAAGTGAAATGCGAAGAAATAGTGAGAGAGAGAGAGGGAGAGAGAGAGAGGATGTTGACTTAACAATGGACGAAGAGAATATGTTTTAGGCTATTGCAGAGTTTGACGATAAGGACAAATTGATTGCCTACTATATATTTAGTTAGAATACTACAACATGTTTATATATGAATGCAGAGGATTCTTGAATAGTTTACAAACTTGAGATAACAAAATGTAACACGAAATTGACACTTTGTTAAAATAGCACAAGTACAATGGGCATTTTAGCTTAAATAAGAAATCACTATGTTAATTATATGAGATAAATTTACATTGGAATTTTGGTTGACTGTTAAATAAATTTAATAATTATAATTTATTTTAACAATGTAACAGCTAAAAGACTGTAAGGAATTAATAATTTACAGACTGAATATGTAACTATTAGGTGCCCAACTAAGTTCGCGCCGTTTTCCAATAGATGGTGCACGCTGTAAGTGCTTGTCGATTCTGCCATAACAACCTTAGGCATATAGTAAACATAGCGCCTGAACACAAAAGTGATTTTTTTTGGTGTCATATTCTTTTGGTTGTGTGAATATGTATGATTTTGTGCCAAATACTCGTCATATGCGGGAAATATTGATTTTCTTCTTTTAATTGAAGAAAACGGCACCTGAAGCTCACCGAGAGCTTCAAAACATTTGCAGAGATGCATCGTTAAGTGAAGCAAAGTGCCGAAATTGGTTCCGCCGTTTTAAACACGGTGATTTTGATGTTCGCGACCGATCGCTTGAAGGAGGATGAAAAGCCTTTGACGACACTGAATTGATGGCGTTGCTTGATGGGGATCCGTGTCAATCGCTGATAGAGCTTACTTCAGCATTAGGAGTTACCCGCCAAGTCATTTCCAAGCGATTGTATGAGTTGGAAATGATTCAAAAGCAAGGAACATGAGTTCATTATGAGTTGAAGCCAAAGAACGCTGAGCGTCGTTTTTTGTGAACAATTGTTTCAGCGACAAAAAAGGAAAGGGTTTTCTTCATCGTATTATAATGGGTGATGAAAAATAGATTCATTACAGCAATCCAAATAAAAAAAGTCAGGGGAGCTGCTCCATCATGCTTCTATGTCGTCGCCTCCGCCGAATATTCACGCTGCGAAGGTTATGCTCTGTATTTTGTGGGACCAGATCGCTGCTATTTATTACGAGCTGTTGAAACCAAGCGAAACCATCACTGGGGATCGGTATTGACTTCAGTTAATGTGATTAAGCCGCACTAATGTTCGAGAATCGCCCACAATATGCGAAGAAGCACGGAAAATTGATTCTTCAGCATGACAACGCTCGGCCTCACGTGGACAAGCCCAGTAAAACCTACCTGGAAACGATGAAATAGGAAGTCTTACCCATCCATCATATTTTCAAGATATTACGCCGTCCAAATTATGTCATGTGGTATTTCTATTCTCTTTGAATATCACGTTCAGCAGCACTGAAATAATTTCACATTCTCACTGCTATCACACAAAATTCAATTTATTTAAATTTAACTAAATGAATAAAATACCTTTATCACATCCTGAAACCTTGAATGCTTTGGTAATTGCATTAAATGACTATTAAATGGAATGGAATTTTGTTGAGGTACGAATAAGTGGTTGATTCGTGGTGTAATAGTAAACAGTCAATAGTAAAGTTAATAAATTAACGCTTCGGCTTTTTCACCTAATTTGTACTATACACAAGCAATGAACTGCTTACAAGTTAACATATTCGTACATACATATTATGTCATTAAAGTACAACCCTTGGGCGGATTGTCAAAATTCTTACTATCGTTAAGTTGGCACAACTGGCCTCCGTATTGATCCAATCTGTCATTTAGCTTGTTTACATTGATCGAAATTGACAGTACATCTGAAGTTTGTTTTGTTTGTCGGTCATCAATTTAGTATTGCAAATGAAATATAATGTGCGAAATCGGCGAAAATGAGAGAGAGGGTTTGGTAAATCGACTTTATCAAATATATACGCATATGGGCGGGTGGGTGATCGGCCATAAATAACTTCAAGTGAACTTAATATCGATGAAATCAATGAAATGGTGATTGAAAATTGTCGTTTAATTTTCAAGGTTGGTAATATACTGACTTTTCGCGGTGAAACTTCGTATAAATAATGGTCGTGAAATTTGAAGCGAAATTTTTTCATCAGACAACATTATGTTTTTCGCGAGGAAAATTTTGGTATGTGGCAACGCTAGACTCTTTGTTGATTTCCAACTCTGAGGTCGGAATAATGAATAACTCTTGCAATAGAAAGATAATCGCCCAGTAAGATTGCTCGGTATTATTTGCGGTTAATTTGTATTTGTGTTATACTTATAGTATTTCATGAGCCTTTCAAATTTGAATATTTCATATTAATACCCAACTAATCCTTTGCCCGTTATTGCGGAGGAGTTAGAGGATGAAATAAAAATCAAAGCAAACGAAAATTTCTCTTTCGAAACCAAAGTGTAATTGAACTCATGACAAATGAGTTTTATTCGTTAGCATGAGTAAGAGATACAAAATCGAAAGGAATTTCAAACCCGAAGTGATTGGACACGTATTCTATAACTTGTGTAAATGGGGTTCAATATGTGTGTTTCTGAAAGCCTATATATTTACTTAACCTACATATATCAAATGTCTCTGATAAATTACACATCGCAAATGGGTAATAATTATTACTTTAGGGTGTTATAAATCATTTAAACCGTGAAAGGTATTGTGAAAGTTTTACAAACTATTACCTATTATATATTCTTATCGTTAATTGTTAATATAAACTATAAACAACTAATTTGTACATTTAGCTTTCATTACTTTTGACGAAGATTTTGTGTCAAAATTCTACCAACTATTTTTCTGTATCTCTCCTTTATTTACTTACCTGTAGACACTCCTCCAAGTACACTTACGAAACAGCCACCAATTGTGCCAATTTACTAAAATGCTGGAAAACTGCTTACCTACTTAGTCGCAAACATATCGAGGAATCTGGCGCTGGTTCTCGCTGGGAATTTGATAGAAATGCATTGTTTAATGAAGTCGATCACATTAATCGCATAAGCCGCGACATTGCCTCTATCGGACGTGTCTTCATTCAGTATGAGAATCTTTTCGGAAATCGCTTGAAGTGTCTCATTACAGATCCTAC
>JAHXMU010000293.1:277613-295137 GCA_019455685.1 Philornis downsi | reverse complement strand
GCTCGTATATCGTGCTTGATGTATCTATCGGCTCATCGTCACTCAAAACTGACATTGCAAAAAATCACACTTCTCATAAGGTTTATATTAACTCAATGTCCTTCTAAAATTAAAACCCGTATTCGTAGAGATTTTCAAGAACCATGCCCATAATTGTGGCGGTGCATTAAAGAGATATATATTATTTGGGTTAGTTCTTGCAGTATATGTTAGCTATTAGATTAAAATTAAATAAATTTAGTTAAAATACCTATTTTCCTAAAAAAATGAAAAGTTCTTGTAAGGGCAAGTTTTTTGCCATAGGCATTATTGTCCGCAATTTCTAATACACGGTGCCCATCGGTAAGCTATACTACTTTGTTTTGTCGCCATTTTGGTAAACATTAGTCTTAACAGTTCATATTTGGCATTTGTGAAGTAGAGACGTGGCAAATAATTAAATTATTAATTAATTATTGGGGAAAAATGTTCAAAAAACTAACGTTTTTTAATCGTTAAAACATTTTATCAAAATCAATCATCGATTGCTGTGACGATGAGAAAGTTACATGAAATTTTTGGGACAAACAACGTGCCAACAAGATACACTATTCATCGTGTGGTGAATGATTTCGAAGAAAGAGGGTCTGTAGTTGATAGGGCCAAGCATGGACTACAACGTAGTGCAAGATCGGGTGGAAACATAACTGCTGCTCAAGAAAGTGTTTAAAACAATCCATCAACCTCAATTCGACACCATGCTCAGTAGCTTGATCTTCAAGGAACAACTTTGGCCACAATTTTGCACAAGAATTTGCATTTGTTTCCATTTAAGATTCAGTTGACACAAGAGTTCCTCCCATACGACCATTTACGCCGCCGTACATATGCCAATAGGATGTTACAGCTCGCCCATGACAACCTTGATTTTCATGAATTTCATGACAACATAATGAATGACGAGGCACATTTTCATTTGAATGGATATGTGAATAAACAGAATAGTTGGTTCTGGGCAATGGAAAACCCTCAAATTATTCATCAGTCACCTTTGCATCCATTAAAAGTGACAGTCTGGTGTGCAATTTGGTCAGAAGGAATCATTGGACCTTAACTTCTTTGAAACTGAAAACGGCGTAACGGTAACGGTCTATAGGGAGCGATATCGTGGTATGATTGAAAGCTTCTTAACGCCACAACTGCATGCTTTGGCCTTGATTAACATGTGGCATCAACAAGACGGTGCCACATCGCATATAGTTAAGATTACAATTTAATTAGTGCGAGACCTCTTTTCACAACAAGTTATTTCAAGAAATAGTGATGTTGATTGACCTCCACGTTCGTTTGATTTGACCGCTCCGGAATTCTTTTTGTGGGGATATCTGAAAAGCATGGTTTATGCAAATAAACCAGAAACGATTGAGCAACTCAAGCAAAATATTCGTGATGAAACTAATGAAATAGCGCGTGAAATGTGTGAGAATGTAATGACAAATGTGCTCAAAAGAGATCGCATTTGTGAGGCTAACAGAGGCGGAAATTTATCTAATATTATATTCCGTACATAATTGCCGACATTAAATAAAACGTTTATCAGTATAAGATCCATTCTCTTTCATTTAATTAAAAATTATAAACAAAGAAAATAGTATACTTTCACGACGGACACCCTGTAATGCAAAATCTCAGCTTCCTATATTATACGGAAGTGTTTTGAAGAGACATGCGGCCGGAAGGTCGAACTAAACTTTGATCCATATGCTGATCAATGATCCATATGCTGCATTTGCCATAGGACAGTAGATAAAGCGACTAAAATTTAAATTTTTTTTTTTTCAAAAATTGTTCATCATCTCTTTGGAATAATTTTCGACAATTGATTTCAATTTCCATATTTACGTAAAACTGTTTTTTTTTACCTGCAAAGTAATAACTTTTCAGATACAGGATTATGAATATAAGATGTTGATGTAATCAAACACTTTGTAGTTAATTAAAAAAATGCTCACATACTTCGTATTCCATAGCATTTAACCATGTGCATTCAATATTCTCTAATTTATATCTTTTAATTAAAAAAAAAGACTGCTTTAAATCTGTAAAAATATTTCACTAGTTTTCAGTTGTCACAAACACCAACTCAATGTATTACACAAGAATAAAAAAATATAACCTTGATTTGTTTCTATTTCATAAAATTGTTCTCGCTTCGTTTTATTTTATTAGTTTTGTTTTTTTTCTCCAATTCTAGCACTACAAAAAAGCTCCACCAATTGGCAAACATCAACCAGCAAAAATCGGCGCCATTCAATGGACTCGATTATTGAGCGCCAAATTGAAAATATCCGTATTGGCCTTTAAACGGGTAAGTGCAAATCTCGGCTATACATTTTTTATTGCCCCACCGAATATTTATCTTGGCCCCTTCTGTGAATGGTGAAACACAAATAGTTTCATCGTTATTATTGTTTTTATTTTGCGATTTCGCGAGGTTTATAAAACATTATGAATGGTCAAAGTGGCAGCAAACAATGCCACCGATCGATGGCTGGCTATGACTGCAGTTGCAGAGCTGACCACGCAACATTTGAAAGTGTTCGGCATAAGTGGTCAGCAACAGCACCAGCCAGGGTGAATATTGCCTGAACTAATTGCTGGGTTCAGCCTTAGCATAAAATTTCAAAGTTATGCATTTGACACAATAAAAATGCAAATTTTGTTTACTTTTTTATCTTTATATTTTGATTTTATGCTTTTATTTACAAACAAACGTATGATTCTCGGTTTTAATAGAACTTTGATATCTCAGACATATCGTCGTATCAAAAGAAACAATGAGGCGAGTGGTATTTTTGTTTGTCATTCTGTTTGTATACATCGTGAAAACGTACACTTGAAGTAGGTATCCTGTTGCCATCTAGGCACTGCACAAAATATTTTATTCTGAAGGACATTGCTTTTAAGAATTCTGTCCACTTGACAATATCACTTTCAAAGGGGAGTAAACAACAACAAATATATTTGGTTTTTATTCGAAGAATTTGAAAACTATTATGTCTGAACGAAGGTTGAAACTTGGCATCAGACGTATTTAATTATTGGCGAAAAAATTCTCTTATGATTTTAGTCGTCATGGTTGCTTATTCAAAGCTTCTTAAATTAAGAAATTTTGAACAACTACCGCCACAATTGACACATACGTTTAATATTGTTATCCTGAATTGCGATTGTGAATAAATTGTAAGCAAAATTTACATTAAATTATTATGCAAAAGTTGCATACTAGCATTAGCTGGACATTGTTAAATGCTTGTCTCGTTTCGATATAATATTATTTGTATTATAGCTTCTTAAGTATCCTGATTATGATGTGAGACAACTGCATTATTTATATCAAAGCGTCTAAATGCAAAGGTATGGTTGGATATTGATAAAAATCAAAATTATATGATCTAATGGCCATTATGAAATCATACTCTTCAACACCTACAAATGTCATCCTATACTCCTTATTACTACTTCTTTTGGCGAAATTCGGCTCGTAACCGGTCTTAAGTCTCTTGTATTTGTTCATAGAATGCGACAAGATTCGGGGGAAATTTTCGGCACCAATCACAGAACAGATCTAAAATAAAATGCTACTGTATGGTCGGCAGGAATGGGTTCACCTCTAAAGCGGGCCTTCACCCCAGGAAGGTAACGTTGTCGATTTCGTGGTATGTCAAAGGAGTAGTCTTTTTTGAGCTTCTCGCAACAAATCAAACACTTATATCGCACAATTAGATAAATTGAAGGCCACATTGGAATAAAAACGGTCGAGGCTCATCAATCTGAGAGATGTCATCTTCCATCACGACAACGCCCGCCTTCACATTACCTTGCGGACCCTTCAGAAACTGTCAGAGCTTGGGTAGGAAGTTTTATCTCACCCACTCTGAAGAGTGCAGACCCCTCCCGTCCGACTACCACCTACTTCGCAGTCTGAGCAACCACTTAAAGGATTTCAATTTCCATAAAGACGAGGAAGTGAAAAATCGAACTTGCCTCAAGAGATTTATGTAATATATAAAAAACAGCGGGTATTAGCATTCGTTTCCAGAATTTATTAGAGATTATACCTTGCAATAAATATAGGATTATGTGTTCAGTCGAACTCGTCTTACACCTCTGGGGGGAGAATCAGAACTGACTTGAGCAAATCAAATAAATTCTGTAATAGATCAGTCGACTTAAAGTTTACTCTAAAGCACTCCGTCTCATAACAATTGAAGACTTTTTATGTAAATCTCATCTCAATCATCTCAGTTGCAATAGAGATTATAAATTTAGGATTTATATCTTAGAATTTGCAAACGTGGGTTCTGGCAATAAACAGCTACTATAACATCAAATCACAACATATCACATGATTTTCGTAAAATAATATTCTTAATTTCATTCATATATATTATATTTTAAAAGTAATAAATATAAATTCTCGGAACTCATCACATTCAAAATAAAGAATGTACAGGGTGGCGCAATAGAACGTGCATATTTAAAAAATAGATTAAAAAATAAATACAAAAGGTATGGTTAAAATAAATCTAAGGCATTGTAGAGTAATAAATTGAGTTTATTTTTTGAAAATAACATCATCTAAATGGTGACCCTCTCTACGACGGCACTCCTCTAACCGCAAACGAAAATTATTGAAAACTTTCTTCAGTAATACTGGTATAATGGCTGCCATTTCCCCACGGATATTCTCCTTGAGCTGAACGATGTTTCTTGGATTGTTACTGTAGACTTTGTGTTTGAGGTATCCCCACAAAAAAAAAGTCAAGAGGCGTCAAGTCTGGACTACGTGGGGGCCATGGGATATCACCTCTTTTCGAAATCAGTCTGCCAGGGAACATCTGCTTCACCACCGCCATGGAGTCATTTGATGTGTGACAGGTAGCACCATCTTGTTGGAACCAAGTTCTGGAATTCACTATTCTTCAACTTTCAATTTCTGGAGTCAAAAATCGGTCCAACATCTCAACACAGCGTTCCGTATTAACCGTGACGTTTGAATTTGGGATTTTCACTGTTCCAGTAACGACAATTTTGACGGTTTACAAATCCATTCATGAGGAAGTGAGCCTCGTCAGAGAAAAGGATATTGTCAAAATTGGAAAATCGATTAAGCATTTCATTAGCAAATGCGAGCATTGCTATGAAGTCAGACTCTTTCAATTCTTGTGTTAATTGCAGCTTATATGGATGCAGTTTAAGATCTAATGTTAGAATTCGTTGCAAACTTCGTCGCGATAATTGTAAGACAGATGATCTTTACCGAGTCGACATTTGTGGATTTCCTCGTACTGACTCCATAACTCTGTCAACATTGTCTTCGGTCCTAGATGTTCTTGGGCGACCATTTGCTTGTGGTTTAAATGTTGAACCGGTCTCTTCAAAACGCTTTACCCATATTTTAATTAAATTAGCACTCGGAGCTTCACTAATTCGCCGTAGTCCATATTCAGCACAATATAGTCGTCTAGTATCAATATATGAACGAGAGTTCTCGTAAAATGTGGGCACGCAAACTGAGCGACGCTTCCCGTCGAAGTGATTCATAGCGACTAAAACTCCATGAGCCCGCCAACCCAACGATGTAGGCGCCCCCCCCCGCCCGTGCCTTTTCTACCCCGCAAAAAAAGATGATGCAATATTCACGTTCTATTGCTCCACCCTGTAATTTAAATAAAATTTCGCTTTGACATAAAATTTAATTTTCTAAAAGAAATGTCCAAAGTGTCAGGATAATTATGTGTTCATTGTGTTACTTAGATTTTTCATATAAAATGTATAAGACCTCACAGTTTTAACTTTTCAATTTCGTCGGCCTTTATTATGTTAATTTTAACTTTAATATTTAAGCTATAATTCGGGTTTTGTTTATTTTCTTTTCTTTATTTCTCAATATTTCGCAGTTCGACTCAATGTCGGAGTTCATAAAAAAATACTAAATAATAATAGGTAACATAATAATAATAATATAATAATAAATATTATAAAAGAACACTTTAATATACCCGTAAAAAATTGGGCACATTTAGCGAGAAAACGACACTCAACGTCCTTTGACTTCAATTCATAAGGAACCCAAGTTCTTTGCTTTTGAATCATCCATATCGCATGCAATTGCTTGAAAATAGCTTGACGGGTAACTCCTAATACTTAGACAAGCTCTACCTGCGTTTGACACGGATCTCCATCAAGCAATGCCGTCAATTCAGTGTCTTCGAAGGTTTTTCGTCTTTCTTCACGCGAATAGTCGAAAACACCAAAATCACCGATCTCAACTCGCTGTTTCACTTAAAGCAGCATCTCCGTATATGGTTTGAAGCTCTTGACGAGATCCAGGCGCCGTTTTCTTCGGTTGAAAGAATAAAATCAATACTTTCCGCATATGACGATTATTTGGCACAAAATCATGCATGTTCATACAACCAGAAGAATATGACGTTAAAAAAAATTCACTATGAGGTATGTTTACCATATAGCGCCATCTATTGGTAAACAACGAGAATTTAGTTGCGCACCTAATATATATTATTTGGTACGCTCAAAAATGTAGCGCTGCGAAGGAAGCGTCTAAAACACCAAGCATCTTTTAACCATCAAATATACTGCATGACTTTTGAAATCGATTGAGCGATGTCCGTTTCTTTAGCAGGCTAGCTGGCAGATACTTTTTAAAACTTAGCACAGCCCAATATTTTGCCAGATCGTAACCGAAGATTGTAAACAGGCTATGCCGGCACCTCACCATCTGGAACCTCATCTAACTATGCCCCTTCTGTTATTTCGTATATAAATCACCGTTTTAACCCAAAAATTCTTAGGTCTTCTACCTGGTTGCTGTAAATTCAGTCAAATTTAGTGTACGTTAAGGATTTACTAAGACAGTGTTTAGACATGAAAATTATCTACTTTGTTACGGCCTTTCTGGCACGTTCCATGATAATTTGTTTACATTCCAAAAATCAAATTTTTCCCAGTAATTCCTAACACGAGGACTGTAGCGACTTGAATTTTCATTCAGTAATTCACTCTATATTGTAGGCAGAATCTGGGAAAATCGACCGGTCAAGAGCGCAACTTCTGTTATGTCCCATGCATATGAACGATTAACCCACTCGTTCTTAGGTTCGTATCTACAATACAGTTACACTAAATTCAGTCAAAGTGGTACGCATTAAGGGTTTGATTTGGTTAAATAGAGTTTGGAAATGAAAATGGATCGGATTACCACGGGCGTTCTGGGTGTTTTCCATACAAATTGAATGGTTTTCTGAAATTAAATTTTCCTAGTAAAGGTTAATTTTTTAATCGCAGTTTTTTTAAAAATCGAATAAAACATTCAAATTTGCATCATACGCTAAAATAATAAAAAAAAAAATTAAATTAAATTTTTTGGAATCGATAAATTGGTCTTTGCTATATAATTTTTAAAGATAATTTTTTGTAAATGTTATCCGCGGCCCCGTCTCAAAATGTTCGTTCGGAAAGTCTAATTTTTCGTCACTTTTCCAAACAGTTCGACCTGTATTCCACAAATAACGCGTGTTATGTTATCCTGTAAGGATTCAACAGTGTTCGGCTTGTCCACATAGGCGTTCAATCGCAAGTTCTTGGGGGCCAACTCATAGGGCCAAATCGAGAGATAAGCTGCTCACCAAATTCATCCCTCAACATATCCATTGTTTAACGAGCCGTGTGGCATGTTGCACCGTCCTGATCAAACCACATATCAACCAAGTTCAACCCAGCCAATTGGGGCTAAAAAAAAAATTCCTTGTGTTTGAACAATCGCTGACAACGGCGACAAATTTATATTTCACGATCGTCATTAACACTGGTCGCTACGGCTGTAATATTTTCTTCGGTATGCACTCTACGCATGCGAGTCTATGGTTTTATGTCTAACAAAGTAAATTTGGTGCGAAATTTGGAGATAACATCACGAATTGTTGATTCAGCAGGTCGATTATGACGACCATAAAATGGTCGTATCAAACGATGATCATTTGATAATAAATTTCAACGATTTGCAATCGTTGCTCGTTTGTTAGTCTTTCCATGGTGAAATGGCAGAGTATACTGTACACTTTTCACTTTGCCAGTGCGGCCAACCTGAAAAACTTCAATTTTAAAAAATCACTCTATAGTTAATAATGTGTAGACTGCAGTAATCTAGAATTTTGTTTATTGTATTGCTTTATTGCGTACCGTAAAATTTGAGAAAATCAACCAAGTATCCACGCCCATTCCGTTACTTCCCGTACAAATAACAAATTAGCTCCATATGCAAGAAACAAATATACGAATATGTAGCCGCATCAAATGATATGTATCTCCATTCTTTTGGGTATAAGTAGAAAAATGTATATGCTTGGATTACTGGAAACTGAACTCGTCACTCATTATGATTTTTTCATGAAAATTGGAGTTGTTATGGGCCAGCTATAACATCCTATTGGCATATGTACGGCGGCATAAATGGTCTTGTGGAAGGAGCTCTTGTGTCAACTGAATCTTAAATGGAAACAAATGCAAATTCTTGCGCAAAATTGTGGCCAAAGTTGTTCCTTGAAGATCAAGCTACTGAGCATGGTGTCGAATTGAGGTTGATGGATTGTTTTGAACACTTTCTTGAGCAACAGTTGTGTTTTCAGCCAATCCTGCAATACGTTGTGGTCCATGCTTGGCCCTATCAACTACAGATCCTCTTTCTTCGAAATCATTCACTATACGACAAATAGTGCTTCTTGTTGGCAGGTTGTTTCTCCCAAAAATTTCACGTAACTTTCTCATCGTCACAGTAATCTATGACTGATTTTGGTAAAATATTTTTAACTTGGTTTATCGAATATTTTTCCATAATAAATTTGACATGTCTCTGCTTCTCGACTGCCAAATATAAACTGTCACGACTAATGTTTACCAAAATGGCGACAAAACAAAGTAGTATACCTTCCCGACGGGCTCCCTGTATATCTTTTATTTTTAAAATAACATTTAATTTTTTTATCTAAGAAAAAATTCCAAAATCATTTTGCAAGTTATGATTTAAAAAAGTCACGTTTTCTTTTAAATAATTTTTAATTTTTTTAAAACTTTTGTTAAAAAAAAATGGCTCAAATTTTTATAATAATTTGTTTATCTACAAAAAATTCTAAAATAATTTCAATTTTCAATTTTCGATTTAAAAAAAAAGTTGCTAAATAATCTCACTATTTTTTTTTTTAAATTTTTAGTTTCTTTATCTGAAGAAATATCTAAAATAATTGTTCACTCTTTAAAAAAAAAAATAGTTCGATTCTCTTAAAATAATTTTAAAAATAAATAAAATTAAAAATAATATTAAAAAGAAAACAAATTAAATGAAATTGACTGTGATTAAAAAAAAACTAATTATTGCAATTCCAACAAAATTACTTTCACTTCAGTACCCACACTTATGGGGTTATGTTGGGTCCCTCCAAGATTTTTGCATTTGATCCATTTAGGGGGTTTTTCTTTCAGGGCCTATCAAGCTTCATCAATTGTTAACAGCATTTATATATGTATATGTTTTGCCTCCTTGCAAGCAGTTTCCAGAAAATTTCAACAAATTAATAGCCCAGCAAAAAAAAAGAGCACCTAGGAAAGCTAAGAAGATCCTCAGATCGTGTTTTAGAAGTGGTGAAAAAAATGGATAATCATCGATAAATTTAACATGATTCCTTCTATGACAAGAAGGAATGCTGTTATATTTGACACCTTTCCATTGCATTTTTACCATTGCATTCACACAACTATTTAATGTAATTTATTAACGAACATAAATTCTAAACACATTTCCAAAATTTTTAAGTTGTTATTATATTTTGAATACAAAAAACAAATATTGTAATATAAAATATGTTTAATATTATTATAACGACTGTCAGTTATAATGTCTTAATTTCATCGCTTTCTTTGGTGTAATTAAAAAGAGCTTCCCAAGAAACGGAAAATACTCACATAACATTTGTGGAATCTATGAAAATACTGTTCTTTGGAATGACTTCTACATTCTAATTAGAGAGTTGGGGCGCAAAAATGAAATCTTGCAATATTTTTACTGTTGCTTATTATTACTTACTATTAATGATAGGAGACAATGGGGAAGAAAATATGGCCATTAATCCGATTAGACTTATAAGGTTAGAACCAAAAATTAAGGAGGTATTTTACCTATAAGATTAGGAAATCGAAGGAAAGTGGTTTTTGTGTATTTACTGCTGTTAACACAGAGAATCATTTTTCGAAATTCGTATTATTAGCTGGAAAGAGGCGAAACGTTATGCCATAGATAAGAACAACCTGCTGTTGCTGAGATCATAAAATTGGGTCTATAAATAAATCTATTAGCGTATGCACGCGGTGTGAAGAAATTTTTCGAATTTTATCATTTTGGAGGGCGTTACGGTAAATAAAAGGAACACAAATGACGCTACCAAAAGCAGCTAATGCTGCACCACAATTCATCTTTATATTCCTTCTAAGGCAAAGGCACACGAGGATGTTTTAAAATTCGCACTTATAGGAAATAAAATTAGCGCACTGAGTTTTGGAAATTCGTACTTTTCGAGGTAAAAAAGCAAATAAAGGGGAAAATCATACCGTAGTATAAAGTGGCTTCAAATTTCGAATTTTTATTTACCCTCTAAATAAGGAAAGAGAGAAGAGAAGAGAGAAGAGAAAAGAGACAAGTATGAGAATTCTATCCCTAATAAGAATTGCCAATTTCTAGAGTTTTATGTCACCGTTACTCAAAGAAAGGCAAGCGAACAAGTGATCGGGATTTGAACCTTCAATCTTAACAACAATAGCCGAATGCACTAATCAGTGCGCTATTGTTGATCACATTTTATATTGGACCTTTTATATCTGACCTTAGGCCAAAGTTAACAGTGGCAAACACTTCACACAGAAAAAGCCAATACGAGCAGAAAAGAAGAAAAAGCGTATCAGCTTTCAAAAAAAACTTGTAAATTTACATTCCCGTTTGACAACATTGTTTAGGGCACAACATAATTCGACTTCGATGAATTTTGCTATTGGCCAATTGCTGATGTACTGTTGAGTAGGTGCGGTGGTGGCTTTCATCGCTTCAACTCGTCTCCCCTGCCGTTGTTGTAAATATTACTGACGTGGAATTTGTTACTTTGACTATTGTAAATTCGTTTGGTTTTTTTCTTTGTTACATTTCAATGCAAAATGTTTCGCACACAAACAAATAAAGCGAAGTATCCATTCACCCAACAGTTTCGACGGTATCGCAATTTAATTGAAATTACAATTTTGTTGGTTATTTTTTTGGTATCTGCCGCACTGCGGCCAGCACATTTTATTTAAATTTATACAAACAGCGTTGATGACGAAAATATGGTGTAATCCTAATTGAAACAGAGAGCAGTAATGGTAGTCATAACGGTGAAGGAAATCTTCCAATTTTAATTGTATTAAATAAAGCTGGAAACAGATTCTTAATGACGACCGTATTCACAGACTACAGGTAAACCTGTATCAATTATTCCTGGTGTATCTACCGTCGGTTATGTATTTCAAAGTTGAATCCTTAAAACAAATTGATGCAAGATACACAGACAAAGCCAATGTGGAGAATAGAAGTTAAATTGTTTCATGGAGTAAAGGATAGTAACTCTATTGAAGGATCGGAAGGAAAGAAAACTACCAGCTCAAACATACGACACATTCATAAACATGTCATTAATTGCATAGAATCCACATCATATACCCAGTTAATATGGAAAATCGACCTTAGTTGCAAAATGTTAACTTTTTATTGAGACTTAGTCCTTGAAATGAAAACAGAAAAACTGAGATTTCGAAATAATAGCCGTCTTCTTTGTGAATTGAGAATTAATAAAACAAATTTTCATAATAGAAACGCTCATCTCCTCTCAAATCAAATTATTATTCAGCAAATTATAGGGTGCACCAACAAGAAATTCAGAAGAAATTTATCTAGCATTGCTGGAATGGTCTGATTTAGATCAACTATGTGACGTTTCGTTCGATAATTTGTTGATATTTTGAAAATACTTCTATTATACCTCTCTCATAAAATCTTTCGCCCTATTGCCAAAAAAAAGTTGAGCAGTCGAATTTTTCACTCGCAAATCATAGACAGCTACACGTACAAATCACTTAATGCCAAGTGCGGAATGTAAGGAGATACATAAGAACTTTTCCGTTAACTTCTTTGGCATCCATTTTGTTGGTGTACTGCCTTATCCAAGCGGTTTTAAATTAGCTCCTAGGAGATCGAAACCGTGTTTACATGACGGATAGATTTCCATCATTCTATCTATCGGGTTGTTCGGAAATTTCTTTCGGTTTTTAAAAGAAATTTATTTACAAATTTATATATATATATACAAGAAAACAATTATTTTAATCTATTATATAATCTAACCCCTGTTTAATAACTTCTTCCCACCTTTTTGAGAGGTTTTTAATTTCTCTCTCATAAAACTCGCGTAGATTTTTCGAAAACGTTCAATTCGATTTTTCACTTCCTCGTCGTAATGAAAATTCAAATTCTTCAAGTGGTTGCTCAGACTGCGGAATAGATAATAGTCGGACGACTAGTTCTGGGGAGTACGGTGGGTGAGGTAAAACTTCCCACCCAAACTATTACAGTTTCTGACGCTTCCGCAGGGCAGTGTGAGGCCACGGTGAGAGAGTGAGGTGCCCACACATCAAAGTAATGTAGACTAACAAATTGACCCAACGAACTTTCCGGACAACCCGATACATTTTTGTGGAGTAACACATTCCGTATGGAATCGCAGAAACCATTATCGTGAGTGATTATCAAGATCATAAACACTATTCACATTTTCTGCGGACCGGCTTGCGTTTTCGTTTCGAAAGAAAAACTACAAAATATTACATATTTTCTTTTTGCTAGTGGTCAGACGTTGGTTCTACCCATTTTGTTATATGGCGCAGAATCCTAAGCTATGACGGAAGCAGATGAATCAGTACTGGCAGCTTTCGAGAGGAAAATACTCCGGAAAATATATGTACCCATCATCGTTGACGGAGAGTATTGGGGTCGCATGAACAATGAGCTGTATGAGCTATATGCAGACATCGACGTGATCAAATGCATTAATTATTTCGCATTTTATTTTCGACAACGAACTCGATGGACGGCGCAGAAGAGGGCGACCAAAACTCCGTTGGAAGGACCAGGCTTTTGAAATACTGTCGAAGCTTGGTGTAACGAATTGGAGGAGAAGCGCAGAAGATCGAAGCGCATGAAACTAGTTTCTACGAGCAGCGTATAATAGATAAGGATGTCTATTTCAGTCGCCACCTAAGAAGAAGAAGTATTACGTTAAAAGGAAATAAAGCAACACAAGTCAAACGATTATGGCAATTGTATTGCATTATTGTATAGCATTGAAAATAATGTTAAATAATTTAAAATATTCATACCATTCATTCAATTACGCTAAATGCATTATAATCTAGCAGGCATCTTTCAGCAAACTTAAACCAGGGTATATAAATTTTCCGATTTGCTAACAATCTGTGGTCCATTTACATTTTCTAAATGAAGAACTTCAGAAAGCTCTAAGTTTGTTTAATTTATGATTTACGATTACGATTTATCAAGTCCATTCTGGGACCCTTACGCTTTTGCATGGTAAAGGTACAAGCCGGCGCACGAATCAACACAAAACAGGTACCAATGAAGACCATTATTTAAAGATGTTGAAGGATATTTTTACCCACAACTGCGGCGAACAGGTATCCACGTCAACAGCATTTGGCTCCAGCAAGATAGAGCAACTGCACACTTAGCCAGACTGGTTATGACAGAGCTCCAACGAAAATTCCAAAATAAATTAATATCCAGAAACCCCAACTTCAGCTGGCCTTCAAGGTCAACTGACCTGACTGCCCCAGACTTTTTTATGGGGTTATATCAAGCAAGAGTTATACAAAACAAAACCAAGGAATTTAACTGAATTGCAGCAGTCCATTAAAACCATATTTAAAGCGATCCCGACTTTAGCCCTTCAGGCTGCAATGAATAATTTTCTGATCAGGTGTCGCATAAATATAAAATGAAATTTTTCATACAATAAAAAATAAATAAAATACATTGGTTAAAAAAATTATTTGATTTTCTTATTGTAGAACCATTGATGCGCCATGTGCAAGTCAGTTCACCTAACTGAAATTTTTGATTAAATTAAATCCATTTCTTTCCTTTTTTCAAAAAGAAACGGGACGAAAGGGACGGTTTAGAATGCGAAAGGGCATATTTGAAAGTCCCAGGAAAAAATTCCAGCTTAAAGGAGCTTCTGTGTAATACTTTTTATGGATTTTTAATTTATTTCTGTCATCATTGGTTGGGATTGCATGTCCGTAGAAAAGTCTAATTTGCATACCGATTTGATTTTTTTGAACTAAGTACATTTTCCAAGTGTAATCATTTCTTAAAGGAATCAGTGTTAACTATTAACTGAACATAATGTGGTGCTACTGCTACTATTTTGTTGGCTCCATGATGTAGAAGTAATATGTATAGCCAAAAAGGATGCGTTTGAAAGGTTATACGCATTATGATTTTAAGTTTTATTGCACCAGCAGATATTTCTAGCATTTTAGGTTCAGCTAATAAACAAAATACAGAAGACATAAAAAATATTGACGTTTTTTAATATGAAAGCACAAAATTTCGCGTAAATTTTATAAATAAGCAAAAACATAAAACTAAAAAATGATCATTATATTTTATAAAGTGCATGCAAGCTCACTGAATATGGGAAGCTTTTTCATATCTCGTTCATGGAATGCAAGAGAATTTATTCTTTTTAAGATCATGGTTTGAGGTTTTCGGAAGTTTCCAAAAAGAACTCAAGAACACCATAACTAAAATTGTTGTTGAAAAATATGTTGAAATACGTGTTAATAAAGTCTATATCATTTTATAATTTTTTTTTTTTTGTTATTAAATATTGTCAAAATGAGTACCACAAAATTTCACATTCAAGCATTAGACGCCAGACTAAAAGACAAAATGCATCACTGACAGTCATCTCATTTTTACAAAACGTATGTAGAGGACAAAATGTATATAAAGGGTGTCCCAACAAGAACGCAAGATTTAAATTTTAAATAAAACACAGATATTTAAAAAGAAAATCGTGATTAAATCGTAAAGTAGACAGAATGAGGTTATGTATAGAACAACACATCGGGCAGATGGCCGCCGCGGCTTTGCTGGCACACACGCGATCTTTTAAGGAAATTTTCAATAACCGTTTTGCATAAATGCTGCGGTATTTCATTAATGCAGCGTCCAATTTTCTCTTTTAAGGCTTAAGTCGTCGTCAGCTTATTCGCGTAAACCATGGACTTCAAAAAAACTCCAAAGAAAAAAGTCTAATGGTGTTAAATCGCACGATCGAGGCGACCAATTCTGGTCTCCACAACGCGAAATAACACGACCGGGAAATGACTGATGCAGCAATTGAATTGTTTCTCCAGCTGTATGACATGTGCCGCCGTCTTGTTGAAACCACATGCCCTCCACATTCATTTCTTCAATTCTAGGCACGAAAAAACTAGTAATCATTTCACGATACCGAACACCATTGACTGCGCTTGACATGCCTCATTTTCATAAAAAAAAGGTCCAATGATTCCTCCAGCCCAAAATCCACACTACACAGTGACACGTTGAGGATTCATTTGCTTCTCTTGAATCACTCGAAGATTTTCCTCATTCCTAATGCGACAATTCTGCCTATTGACGAAGCCATCAAGATGGAAATGGGCCTCATCACTGGAGATGATTTTATCGGCAAAATCAGCATTTTCATGTTGTCTCCCCAATACCAAATTAACGAACTCCCTTCGCTGTCCATGGTCAGCTGGCTGAGTCAATTGAACTTTGTATACATGAAAATGCAAATCTTTCGTCAAAATTCGCTGCATAGTTGATTTGGAGACACCAATTTGAGCTCGGTGTCGAATTGAGGTGGATGGAGTTTGTACAGCTGCGACATTTTTGGTCGATCGACCTGGCCGAAGGCGCGTTGTTGTCTTTACATCACTAACAGATCCAGTTTTGGCAAATTTATCCATTAATCTCTTTACAGTTGACTCTTTTGGGGCATTATTTTGACCCCAAATTGGTCACAATTTGAGAACTGTAGCCGCAAAATTTTCACCATTTTAGTAAAACAATTTCACAATGAGAATGCGTTGTTCATTCGTGTAGCGCTCTATTCCTACTAACCTCGTACCTTCTATTAATAAACAATAACAATTGTCCAAATGTCAAAAAATGGCACTTCGAATGGAGCTAAATTTAAATCTTGCATTCTTGTTGGGACACCCTTTATAACTCCAGAAAAATATGATAGCACAATACGAATAAATGAAAAAAGTATTATTAAATTTATTCCTTGTTTTCTAGATGGAAAATGACCCTAACCTCAGTAACAGCTACCTCAAACGTAGCGCCTTCAAATCCTACTTCGAACTAGTGAATAAAATGCATATTTATGAAAATAATCTCTTTGAAGCGTACTGTTCTCAAGCCACCTACTTGGTAAACGGAGTAATGAGGAAAAATATATTAAGAATACAGATATGCGCACCTGAAACATGTAAGCTGGAAAATTGGTGAATAATTTTGAAAATAGCAATAAAAAAAATCTTTTATAGTATCTTACATATCGGATGCTTTGGAAACTCTCAAACTAAGAAAAGGGAAATCGGCGGATTCCTCCACTTCGACAGCAGCCAGCGCCACTGATCAATTCACTCAGTCCGTTCCTACTGGGTTTATACGTAAAATCACAAAGTTTACGGTCATAGCCACGTTGTTGCAGTGGCTGATGGGTCGGAAACCAGCTGCTGATGCTCAGTACACTAAAGCGGTCAACTTTTTGAAATTAATGCGATCGGGCAAGGTGAAACCCACAGAGAAGGATATGTTTTGCATTAAGCAATGTGAATGTAAGTATTTTTGCAAGAAAAATTAAAAATTTATGACAAAATGAATGCCCGTTTAAAGCATTTATCAGTAAGATATTCCATTATTATTGGTACATCCAATTTCATTGAGCTTAAATTATGGATAACTTAATTACTAAGGGTCTCAGTAAAGTTAATAACAAATGAAGGCTATGCTTTGCAAAGTACTAAACATCGTATTTTCTTCTTATTACTTCTACTATTCTCATTTCCATCTCAATTATCGCACGCATCTGTTCAATTGCTTCACGCTTCAATGCATACAGTTGAGTAGCCACCAAACTCATTCAAACTCAAATTGTTATGATGACCAATCATACTCTAGCATCGTATTCATCATCTATTTTCGCCCCCAGTGTTTTAGCTGTTTTTTCCGATGCGTATTCCATTCCTTTTAACTTAAGTTGATTTTAAGTGTCTTCCTTTAATACTTTTGAAACTGAGTATAAAA
>JAHXMU010000293.1:207396-272613 GCA_019455685.1 Philornis downsi | reverse complement strand
TTCACAGAATTTCAAATATTTTCACAAAATTTTAAAAAAATTCACAGAATTTCAAACACATTCAAAGCATTTCAAAAAGTTTCAAGGAATCGCAAAAATTGCAAAAAATTTCAAAGAATCTTAAACAACTTAAAAAAATTTCAGAAAGTTTCACAGAAGTGCAAAGAATTTCAACGCTGTTTAAAACATTCCACAGATTTCAGAATACTTTAAAGTGTAATATTCAAAAATTTTAAATAATTGTAAGTAGCTTGAGAGAATGTCAGAGAATTTCAATGTAAAAAGTTTTACAGAATTTCAAATATTTTCACAAATTTCAAAGCTTTTAAGAAATCGCAAAAATTGCAAAAAATTTCAAAAAATCGTAAACAACTTCAAAACATTTCAGAAAGTTTCACAGAAGTGCAAAGAATTTTAGCGCTGTTGAAAAAATTTAACAGATTTCAGAAAACTTTAAAGTAGAATATTCAAAGATTTTAAATACTTTTAAGGAGTTTGAAGAAATTTCAGATAATTCCAATGAACTTTAAAAGGTTTTAAGAAATATAATAAAAATTTCGGAGAACTGAAGTAAATTTCAAATAATTCTTAAAAATTTTACAAATTTCATAGAAATTCCAAATAATTTCCAAGAGCTAAAATAATTTCAAAATATGGTAGAGAATATGATGGAATTTCAAATTATTTCACATATTTTGAGAAAATTCTGAAGAGTTTCAAAGCTTTCTACAGATTTTTAATGGAATTCAAAGAAATCCAAGCACACAAATATTTTAGTGTTGTGTAACTTTAGTCTTTTATTACTTTTTTGAGGTTTTACCCTGAATTGCCTATCCTCGTTGCTTATTTGATTATGGATTCCAATTACTCAAATTTATGGCCAAAACCTTACATTTTCTGCGTCTTATTTCACATCTCCATGAGAGGCAGTTATTTGTTCCCCTACGATAATAGAACTTCATAACAAAATCAAACGAATGCAACAGTCTTGCTTAGGATGTGAGAAAAAAGTCTTTAAAAAGTAATAAATGTAATGATGATGACTCTATTTAAACCGCCAGAATTTACTGAAATGAAAATCTCATTATAATAAATGGCAGACATCATCGTCATCGCGGCAATAATAATAATAATAATAATATTTGTTTTCTTATTTTTTTGGGGCCGCATCAGTGCTGGTTAAAGCCTACACTCAAGAAGGTCTGCCCACATGGCGAGCACTGGTTGGAGATACAATTTTGATTGAATATGAAATGCAATTTACTGTCAACTTGACCAGAGGTAAGTTCTTCGAAACGTTTATACCCTCTACGCTTCTAATAAAACTTAAAATATGATTTAGTAGCCACAATGAGTTGATTTTATTCCATTTTTATGTTTATTTTTCAATTCAAAATTGATGATCCAGACATTTTCGAAGTAATGTTCGAGGGACAACAATTTGAACATTTCGGCTTCCAGCTACCTTCAGTGTTGAGAACGGCAATTATGAAGAAGGAAATGCTTTTCAATGATTTTGAAGCAGTATCGACAGTCATAAATAATTATAATGCTCTGTTGGATAAATTGTCTTTATCAGAGGTAAGCGATATAACACAAACTATGTGCGCATTAAACCAACGTGATTAACAACATTTTGCGCCAAATCTGATTTGTCTGATAAAGCAGTCCATGGGCCCAAAATCCATAGTGTAAAAACACATCAGCTTTCCAGAAATACTAAACTCAGAAGTAGCTTTAAATGGACACTGCCAAGTTGGACTATAGAAGTGTCATTATAATCATTAAAGAGTTGGCAAACTTCGATTTCTTCGTCAGTGCTCTGCGCCTTGTTAAGCCGTAGTGTGATACCTAACCAATCGGTAAAGTCACGATAAGCCACACTGATAACGTCCCATAGAGCTAGAGAGAACAGACTTCAGTCTTTCATTTAGTGTACTAGAAACTACCCTACATACAATGTATAAAATACTGAGCCAACGACTGTTGGTTAGTAGGGACGTTACATTATAAATTTGATTCTAATCATCGTGCATCCTTTCGTACATCCAAATCGTATTTAGAAGCTAAGCAATACCTGTTAACAGCCCATCACTCCCGTTCATAAAAAGTCCGAATTCTGCGGCTTTTTTAATCCTAAGACTTAATTTTGCTAATTTAATCTAATCTTGAATTGGTGGTGGAAAATCTGTGGACCATCGTTGGCTTTGAAGAATGCAAGCCCGGTATCGTAACATTTACCTTTTCTCTGAATGTTTGGGCTTCAAATCTCTGCGCGCTCATTTCAATTCACTCACTCTTTCCTTAAATAACTACGATATTTCAAGACTAAATTACAATATCTTCACTCGCATTAGCTAGTGCTCGTGATAGACATCACATTGTGATGTTTCCTGGTAGCGCCTCAAGTTAGTTTGATCTATTTTGCGAATTAGAATTGCTACTTCGTTTTACTTTAATTTACCGAGATGATGTTTGCATTTCAAGTATTGATATTGTGATTTTTTTGGACTGGACCTGAATTTAAATGAATGGAACTCACAAAGTAATCTACACGATCTAATTTATTATAGCTAGGTGATCAAGTATTCGTCCAAATTACGGGTAAAATTTATAGACCATAATGATCAACGGATAGCTTAGTAAAACCACATGAAATAAGGAATTTGGCATCACATCATCACATTTTGTGATGGGGGGAAGTGATTGTGTGATTGTGCAATCATCAATGAAATTAACATAGGGCTATCATCTGAGAAAGCATTATTTTATTATATAAAAATAATTTCCATATATTATTATATATAAATCATCCCCATATACTATTATAAAGGGTGTCCCAACAAGAACGCAAGATTTAAAATTCAAATCAAACACAGATATTTAGAAAAAAAATTGTCAAACTTTATTATGTCGTAAAATAGGCAGAATGAGGTTTTGTATGCAACAACACATCGGGCAGATGGCCGCCGCGGCTTTGCTGGCACACACGCGATCTTTTAATGTTATTTAAATGACAGTTTTGCATAAATGTTGCGGTATTTCATTAATTCAGCGTCCAATTTCCTCTTTTAAGACTTGAGTCGTCGTCGACTTATTCGCGTAAACCATCGACTTCAGAAAACCCCAAACAAAAATGTCTAATGGTATTAAATCGCACGATCTAGGCGGCCAATTCTGGTCTCCGCGAAATAACACGACCGGGAAATGACTGATGCAGCAATTGAAAGGTTTCTCTGGCTGTATGACATTACGCGCCATCTTGTTGAAACCACATGCCCTCCACATGACCCCTCCATTGTGACCCCAAATTGATCGCAATTTGCAAACTGTAGCCGCAAAACTTTCACCATTTTGGTAAAAGAATTTCACAATGGGAATGCGTTGTTCATTCGTGTAGCGCTCCATTTTTACTAACCTCGTACCTTCTACTAGCAAACAATAATAATTCGAATGGCGCCAAATTTAAATCTTGCGTTCTTTTTGGGACACTCTTTATAAAACAAGTCTGCGATTATTGCGAAACATTGTCGGTGTGCATAGTTTGTTCAAGTTTCTGACTGCAAACCCAAAATAATGTAAATATCATATTTTAATGATTCTGATGTTGCATTTCCCTTTTTTCCAACCAAATATTCACCACACATAAAGCAAAAATAGCTTGAATCAGTAACACACGATCTTCCTGAGATGCTTAAACGCTACTATTATGAAAATTTAGAATGAATGTGGGCTTCTGTCAAATTAATAATTGTGAAATTGTAGTGTCAGTATATTTTACAGTATTGCCGGTATGCGATAAAAAATTAACAAGACGTGATAGCCCAATTTGTATGTCAGATTCGAATTCAGCGCACCAAGATTAATGAAAAAACATGCTTCGTTTTTGCTATCATATTTTTTTCTAAATTCGTAGATCAGTGTAATCTTGATGAACGCTGATCAACACTTTTGCTATAACTCTAAATGTCAAATTATTGTTTTAATTTTGTGCCAATGCAAACATTTAGGTCAATTTCCTGCGTGATCACCTGTACGAAACCGAAGTGGCCATACAAGTTGGCGTCGGTCGCTATACCTGGCAATCCTTTAACATTAAGAAATACTGCGACAATATCAGCGCTCTAATGCGTAAACTCCAATCGATTGTCTCACAAATCAATTACATACGAGTCGATATACGAAATCGCATCAATCAAATAAAAAATTTCAATATATTCGCTATCGATGACAGTAAAGATGCGGCCATACAATTCGATGTGGCTGCTACTCTGCAGCCAAGTACCGAAAACTGCGATGAAGCTTCTCGGAAGGGAAAAGTTGAAATCATACGTATGCGAGAATCCTCCGATGCGATTGATTCCGAGCAGAAGGAATGTGGCGCTGGTATATATCATTGTCAAACCTACATGGATCGTCTGGAGCAAACACGAACAGAGAAATGTTCACAAATGAAGGCGATCTATGATTGCTTGGGCCCAGTTCTAATTAAATTGGAAAGTTTGGTGTTGGGCACATTCACAGGACGTTCGGAAAAGATGCGAGAGTATTACGTATTCTGGGAAGAGGAGGCTTACAAATGTATACTGGAGTAAGTTAACATCGAATATCAGGTATGATTCCTGGTTTAACTTTTCTGCTTCTTTAAGTTTTACCTACAAAAATCTGGAATGTTATTTGGATCGTTTGTTAAGCAATGAACCAATGTTTGAAATAAATGCGGTGATAATTCTATCAGAGATTATGCTGGAACCTTCAGCTAATGAAATTAAAAATATGATTGTACAATCGTGTAAAGATTTTTTGGAACGGTAAGTGCTTGCCTTAACTTGAAAGGAATGCCTGTTGTGAAGTGGTTGAATTACTGCTTGCAAAGAGAATAAAATGATTGCAATTTAATTCCCTACATGAGCTATTCAATCAATTTTTTAATGTATTTTACGTTGATTTTTTCTTTTAGTTTGAAAATGTTCACCCGTTGGATGAATGGTACTTGCATACCCTGCACTCCCGTAGAAAATGAGGCTGGCATGAAATATACCTTTACATTTTTTGAGGACGTTGTTAAAGTAAGTTGAAAATCTTTTGACCGAAGGCGTATTCAATTTTTCATATAAACGTTCATTGTTTTAGATAAAAACAATTGGAGGTTTGGTGGTGAAAATCCAGGAATTAGCCAATCGTGTTGTTGAAGAGGCCAAAAATTGTGTTAAAAAGTAAGTTATTTTCCTTTAACATAAAATTGAGAACGAAATACAGATTGTTAGTCCTAAGATTAAGCAAATAAAATTGCGATTGAAGACTATTTTATAAAGAGGTAGCTGCTATTTTGCAGTCTTGCAAAACGCACACGACGAATGGAGACCATATTCGTTTCTAGCTGCCTGGTATCAACTGGTTTATCCCTTTAAGTGGTGATTATCGCCAAAATTATAGCTTCTCAATACCCAATAAATCGTGGCACAGCTTGAATTTTTGATTGTATAGAAAGTAGAGCATAGAAAGTTAACATTGCAAGCAGAATGGGAAAATTTCATCAGAAGATTGCAAAGTGGTATTTGCATGGCAATGTGACTCACAGTACCCTCTGTAAGAAAATTTTATATATATATTATTTCGAGAATTTCGAAGTCTATAAGATATAATAATTTCGTTACGGTTAAAGTGTTTAGCTGGTGCGTCATCTTAAAAATGCAAAATGCAGAAAAAACTCAATTTACGTACTAATATATAAATTTGGATGTCAGTCTCGGAATATAAGTCCAGTAGGGTTCCTTTGGTTACTAAAACAATTCCAAATTTTTTGTATGGTAATGCAGCCAGCACATATATTCTTAATTTATTTATTTATTTTCTAACAATTGGTGGTATGAAAAACGAAAATTAAATAGAAGACAGTGCAGAGAGGATAGATAGTGTCAGTTGTTTGAAAAAAAAATTTTTTTGGTGAAAAGTGGCAACCTTACAAAACGCATGCTCTAGCTTACGAACTTCAAAATATAAAAAAAAAAACAGATATACACAAAATGTTGCATTATAACACCAGACTAAATCATTTCCAATCTTAAGAGGAGTAATCGCCTTATCAAAAAAAATATATTCAAATACGGCTAAAATTCGGTTCCCGTTTTTAGAATCACGTAGCATGAAATGTAATGAAAACAGCGTAAGGACTCTTGTGCAAAAAACCACTATAAAGGTGCTACAAACTATCGGCCTTTCGGGCTCTTTGACTGCTACTATTAGGTGCGCAACTCAGCTCCAGCTGTTCGCCAGTAGATGGCGCCCGTTGTAAATGCTAGTCGATTCTGCCATAACCTAAAAATCATGAATCAAGCTTAGGCATATGGTGGAATACGCTGTCTCGAGACAATTCTGATTTTTTGACGTCATATTCTTTCGGTAGTGTGAATATGTATGATCTTGTGCCAAACAATCGTCATATGCGGGAAATATGGATTTTCTTCTTTCAATCGAAGAAAACGGCGACTGAAGCTCATCGAGAGCTTACAAACATTTACGGAGATGCTGCCCTAAGTGAAACAATGTATCGAGATTGGTTCCGTCACTGTAAAGATGGTGATTTTGATGTTGACGGCCGTTCGCGTCAAGGAAGACCAAAAACTTTCGAAGACTGAATTGGCGGCAATACTTGATAGGGATCCGTGTCAACCGCAGATAGAGCTTGCTTCAGTATTAGTAGTTATCCGCCAAGCTATTTCCAAGCGACTGCATGCGTTTGGAATGATTTAAAAGCAAGGAAATTGGGTTCCTTATGAGTTGAAGCCAAGGGACGTTAAGCGTCGTTTTCTCGCTTGTGAACAACTGAATCAGCGACAAGAATGAAAGGATTTTCTTTATTGTAGTATAACGGGTGATGAAAAATGGATTCATTACAGCAATACAAAGAAAAGGAAGTTGTGGAGGCGGCTACCCAGTCATAATTCTACGTCGTCTCCTCGGCCGAATATTCACGCTGTGAAGGTTATGCTCTGCATTTGGTTGACTGTTGAAACCTAGCGAAACCATAACTGGGGATAGGTACAATACGCAGAGAGGCACGAAAAAGTGATTCTTCAGCATGACACGCTCGGCCTCACGTGGCCAAGCCTATTAAAACCTACCTGGAAGCGCTAAAATGGAAGTCTTACCCCATCTGTCATATTGCCCAAACATTGTGCCGTACAATTATCACTTGTTCCGTTCGATGGCACACGGTCTGGTTGACCAGCAGTTCCACTCATATGACGACATCAAGAAATGGTTCGAAATTACAGTTTTACCGTGCCGGAATTCGAGCTTTTCCAGGATGATGGGAAAAATTAGTAGCTAGCGATGAACAACACTTTCAGTGAATCACTTGTAAATAGTAATAATAAAGTTGCATTTTTATAAAAATAAAAAACAGCGAAAACTTAGTTGTGCATCTAATACGTTTTTAAAAAAGTTCAGATATATATTCACACCCCAAACAAACGAATTCGCTTGCATCCCATGATTGGGATATGGGAGAGCTTTCCACATTGAATGAGTTTACATGCATTTTCTTTTTAAATCCGCTGAACGGGACTTACTGCTCAACGACGATTCCATATTTTAAATAGAGAAGCTTTTATTTGACTTGTCGACTGCTTAACTAATCGAAATATTCTTCAGCCACATATAGGTAACAGCAGCTCAATGGAAGGTTTCAAAGGTCATCTGAAGATTTGAAATTTATGCTATTTGGGTAGTAAACTGTGACTGTTGAAATAAACAGTTGGTTTGTGCAACGAGAGCAAAATCATGTTGCTTTTAATTTAAAACCATCAACATTTTCGTTTTAACAATTTCATTAATCGTCAAAATTACCGTATTTGAGTTCACGCAACCCACAAGAGATCGTCAGGAAACAAATGCATACGCAATATTTTCATTTGGTTTTGAGCTGAAAATCTCAGTAGTTAATCAGGCTGATCGGGTTTACTATTAAGTGATCATAACTTGATGTTCTAGTATAGTGTTGCGTATTGCGCCTATCTTCCAAATTATGGATATTGACCGGTGTGTGCTTTCAACGGGGTGATGTCATATGCCAAATGACATCGCAATTCGAATACTGTATGAGTCAGTGCTTTGTTGTAAGAATTTTTCTAGATACTTTTAAGTGCATTTGCCCATAAATTTAAAACTCTTAATATATGAAAAACAGGACACACCAATTTGGTTGATTTAAGAATTCTAAGCAAATTCTCCAACATACAGAAAATAAACAATAGACGATACCGATGCCACTGATGAAATGTGTAATTCCTTGAGTGTTTGAAATATCAAAAAAATAAGTGAATAATTTTCAAATTCTTTAAAATACCACCACCCTAGGCTTACGAAACATTTCTAAAATAACATGAGCTATGAATCGGAATACTTGGTATACGAGTATACGAATATATGTGTGAGTGAATGTGTGTGCACATGCAATGTCTTCACATACATACTCGTATTTGCAATAATAAAATGCATGATGATTTGTATTCAAATTTCTATTCATTCTCTATGGCCCCCATACGAGTATGTATGAACTATTTGTGTGTGTTTGTGTGTGTGTGTGCTTTTCTTCGTTGTACTCTTTCATTTTTTTTTTCCTTGGGAGACTGCAGTTAAGTGGTGTTTACCATATGATAAAACCATTGGAACATAACCATGCAACAACCAGAGCAACTGCATCTGGAAACAGCAGCAAAAGCCATTGTACAACATTGTTAAATTCCCATAACATGCCAAAACATACAACATATGATGACAGCATCTTAGCAAATACTACTAAACACACCCTTTCCCTCTCACACACACACACAGACAGAGGCCCATACTAATGCTAACGCAAATTGAGATACAACAACACCAACTAAATCAGGCAAATAGCAAACCGGAACGAAAAAAAAAGGACAAATGTGAGGAAAATTCAAGGAATATAAGGAAAATGTTCACATGCAAAATGAAGAAACAAGGACACATTGTCATCTTTATGTTACTAAGTCACATGCCTGCAAAGAGGACGAACAACTGTATGGTGCAAAAGATTGGCGAAGTATCACAACTGGCGGAAAAAACGGGTGACATCACAGAAATCTGCACAATGAACAGCATGGCTTTGCAACGGAGGCGCTGGTATGGTGCAAAGATGCAACTTTTCAGCACATAAAGTAAACATTTCATATTTTGTTTGGCTTCACTTTGCTTTGAAAATACATGCACCAAGGATTCGGGCAGCATTCAAAAAAACATTTAGCATTGTTTGTCATCACTGTTTCTTGGAATTTTACTCTACATTCCGCTTCATTCACAGAGATTATTAAAAATAAAGTATACAAAATCAGGGTGTTTAATAAGTATTTGTTCAATATACGAGGGCGGTCCCAAAACTAGACGATCTGATGTATAGACGGTGCCAGTAGTTTGACAAAAAATATTTTGATAAAAAGCTACAACTTTAACATATGTTTTAAGGTTTAAGGCGCCACGTTGTTTAGTATTTTTATTTGAGCCATCAAAACTAAACGAGCTCATTGAATTTGAAAACATGGAAAATTTTGGTCAAAGTTATGTAATTGAATATTTCCATTCGAAAGGTCTCAGTCTAACCAATATTATAGCCGAGCTAGATTCTTGTCTAAAGGGAGTCTGCTCCTTTGTTTACGTTTGTAAAACATTGGGTAGAAGAGTTGAAGCGAGTAAGTACGTGCTGCCAAGACGAACACCATAGTGGTCAACCAATTGAGGCTTCCACGACAGACACAGTTAAAAAAAAAAACAAAAAATGGTATTGGATGATCGTCGGTTCGGTATTTCAAAAACTGCTATACGATGCATCGTATATTGAGCGAAGATTTAAAGATGATAAAGCTGTGCGCAAGATGGGTGCCGCGCTTGCTTTCAACAGAGCAGAAACAGGGAGGTGAAGATGTTTCAGCAGTCGTGTAGATGCTTGGCGATGTTTCACCGCAATAAAGCCGAATTTTTGTGTCGATTTATAATCATGGATGAAACATGGGTCCACCACTTTACAACTGAGACAAAGGAACAGTCGAACTAGTGGACTTGAATGGCAGAATTGTGGCCCCAGAAGGCCTAAACGGTTCCATCGGCATCGCATGCGCATGGGATTATTTTTATTGATTATCTTTAGAAACGAAAAAACATCAATGACAAACACTCTGCTTATATATTGCAAGTTGCATCTGCAGGCAAGGCCGTGGTGTCTGTTTTTTTTTTTTTTTTTTTGGCATGCGCGTGGGATTATTTTTATTGATTATCTTCAAACAGGGAAAACTATCAAAGGCATTTGTGTTGTTTCATCAACACATAGCTTAAGTTCGCAGGTCCACTATTGCGATGGCCAAATTAATGAATTAAAGATCAAATTGCTTCACTACACATTTTATTCGCCATATTTAGCTCCTTCGGACTATTTTCTATTTAGAAACTTGGAAAAATGACTCAGTGATAAAAAGACTTGCCCACAGTGAAGAGATGGAGTCTGCGGTTGATGCCTATTTTAAGGAGTTTTACAGTTCTTATTATAAACAGCGTGTATAAGCTATTGAATATCGCTGAAAAAAGTGTATCGAGCTAAAAGCAGATTATGTTGAAAAATATTCTCAACCTTTTTGTGTCCTCTTTGTTAGGCTGGCTAGTTTTGGGACCGCCCTTGTATTATTGTTGAAAAATAAAGGAAAATTTTCCCAACTTTTTTTTGTCTTTCCCTCGAAACGCTTTTTTTCGAATATCCGTTTGGTAGGTTCCTATCAATTTAACTTTTTTATTTAGTTTTTTTCCCCTGCTAAATTTGGCATTTCTTCAACCTGTTTAGCGGACAAAAATTCTATTTAGCTTTAAACTTTTTTCTGGTTTTCCTTATAAAATTTGTGTAAAAGATCTGTTTTTTGTGGTTTTCCCTCGAGGAACGTTATTTAAAACTATTTCAGCATAAAGAAATAATTCTACTAAAAATTACTGCATCCAACTTAAAAGTAAATAATATAACCATGAAAAGATGCCTCTGCGATAGAATTCAAGAATACCAAATTCAAAACACCGGAGGTTTTTAGTAAATAGAAAAGTATAAACCTCTCGAATGGGAACTTAAAACACTGAAATCTGTGCATAAAAATAAATAATAGTTTAATACACTCACAAAACTGTAATCGAGTTTTGGTATTAAAAAATACAAAAAAACTGACTCAAGTGCCATAAGAGTGGTACTAAAACCTAGTTGTTACAGAAAATCTAATTAAAAAAATGAGTTTTGTTTAATAATAAAAGAAAATGTGATATATTCAGGAATAAAATACCAACATTAGTAAGAAGGGCATCTTCGTATAATCGCTCTTATTCTATTTGGCGTCGTCAACATCTTCGCCAATTGTAAATCTACATCACTTTAACTCAATCTCATTAAGACCAACTTTCTATTCCTTAACAGTCTTAAGACGACGTAGACTGTTTATAGAAAATTTTAATAAAAAATAACACATATCAAATATTTGCACCAGCTGATTTATTTTTGTTTAAAACTGTTGTTAAAAAAATTTGTTTGGATAAAATAAATAAAAAATAAAATGTTTTTCTTCCCGATTATAATTCCGAATCGAATAATGAAAAAAAAAAAAATAAAAAAAAACTTAATAGTGCAAAAAGATTTCTCAGGCAGAAATCTAACATCTTTAAGACGCCGGATGAAAGATAAATAAAGGGTAATTTTTTAATTGCAGTTTTTTTTTAAAAACCGAATACAACTCTCAAATTTCAATCATATATTAGAATTTTTATTGGAATCGATAAATTGGTCTTTGCCAATTTTCGAAGAAAATTTCATGTAAATGTTGTCCGCGGCTCAGTCTCAAAATGTCCATTCTAAGGTCCAATTTTTCGTCACTTTTCGAGCGTGTTATGTTATCTTGTAAGACTTCAATAGTGTTCAGCTTGTCCACATAGACTAACGACGTGACAGAACCTCACAAGAAATAATCAAGAGCCGTTAAATCCCAAGATCTTGAGAGCCAACTCACATGACCAAATCGAGAGATAAGCTGCTCACCAAGTTCGTCCCTCAACATATCCATTGTTTCACGAGCAGTGTGGCATGTTGCACCGTCCTGATGAAACCACATGTCAACCAAGTTTAACTCAGCCAATTGGGGCAGAAAAAAAAATCGCGTATCATGGCTCGGTATCGTTCGCCGTTGACGGTAATGTTTCATCCACGGTCGTCTTTGAAGAAAAATGGACCGATGATGCCACCAGCCCATAAACCACACCAGACTGTCATTTTTTCGGGATGCATCGGTAATCCATGTATGGCATGTAGCTGCTCATCACTCCAGATGCGACAGTTTTGCTTGTGTACGTATCTGGCCAGCAAGAAATGAGTCTCATCGTTGAACAAAATTTTTCGATAAAACAGTGGATTTTCATTAAGCTTTTGTAAAGCCTATTCATCAAAAATTAGACATTGTGGTAGGTCATTCGGCTTCAATTCTTGCGTGAGTTGAATTTAATAGGCTTTCAAACCCAAGTCGACGTGTAAAATTGGGGCAAAAAAAAAAAATTCCTTGTGGTTGAGTAACACATGCCCAATCGCTGAGAACGGCGACGAATTGACATTTCACAATCGTCATTAACACTGGTCGCTATGGCTGCAATACATATTTTCTTCGGTGCGCACTCTATGCATGCGAGTCGATGGTTTTATATCCAACAAAGTAAATTTAGTGTTTAAAATCATTTAAAGCTCATATTAATGTGTAAAATAGGCATAAAAAAATTCAACTCATCAGGTCAAACATGGATTGCCCTGTAATATCTAGATTTCAGGTCACCGTTTACTAATGATTTTTCTAATAATAATAATAATAAGTTCGATTCGGTTAAGAACATTTAAATCAATGGATAGAAAAAATATGATCTAAGTACACATTTCATTATGTAAATCAAATCAAAAATAATTCCGTTAAATTTATGGGTTTAAAAAACCCAAAAACTAAAAATATTAAAATATTATTTAAATCTAACCGAAGTAAATAAATGGTTAATCAAAAATTACGCCATATGAGTAAAAACGGGGTCATACGGTATCCGGCCATAAAAACTGTTTTAACGGTTTGGGTACTCTAATAGTAGCTAATAATACTTAATATCCTATCCTAAGGCAATTGAATATAATGGAAAAATACAAATTAAATGCTGTTGACTGGATGAAAATTGCACTTCTTTTGTAATTCCTAAGAATCCTTGAATTGCATCAAGTTTTAAATATATATCTTATCCTGCAAGGACTTTTTGTATGAATAAAAGTCTCATCTGCTAAATTTTAACTTATAAAACGGAATAACGACTGTTTTTTTTTTTTGCATTTTTAGCTTGTTTTAGCTTTTTTCGCAAAAGTTTTGATTTTTTTCATCATCAAGTTTCGGCCACAATGATTTAATAACAATCACGTCTTATCCAGCAGGTTAAAGTTCCAGGTAACATTAAACGACAGCTACGTCAGGTGGATTTAGGGGGTGGTATCAAAACTAGTCAACCTAACAGAAAAGACAGAAAAAAAAGTTGTGAAAATTGTCCTTTATTTTTCAACATAATCTAATTTTAGGTCGATACACTTTTTTCAGCGATATTCAATGGCTTCCATACCCTGCTTATGGTAAGAACTGTCAAAATCTTTTAAATAGATATCAACCTCAGTCTACATCTCTTCATTGTTGGCAAATCTTTTATCATCAAGTCATTTTTTCAAGTTTGAAAATAGTAAATAATCCGAGGGAGCTAAAACTAGTGCATCAGGTGCACTCGCACTTTAATTCATTAATTTTGATCGTCGCAATAGTGGATGTCTGAACTGAAGCATTGCTTTGATGAAATAACTCTTTCTTTGTCGTCAAATGCGGCCTTTTTTTCATAACTTCATCACCTAAACGCTGCAATAAATTAGCATAATATTCGCCGTTGATGGTTTTAACTTTCTGAAGATAATCAATAAAAATATTTACAAACATACGCCACGGCCTTGCCTGCATATGGAACTGTCTTCGACTTTTTTGGACACGATTCTCACTTTCTAGTCCACTGCTCTGACTGCTCCTTTGTTTCAGGTGTGAAGTGGTTATAAATCGACGATCAAATTCAACTTTATTGCTATGAAACATCGCCTGACATTCTACTGTAACATCTTCACGGCTCTGTTTCTGCTCTATTGAAAGCAAGCGCGGCACCCATCCTGCGCACAGCATTATCATCTTTAAATCATAGGTTAATATACGACGTATAGCACTTTTTGAAATACCTATCATATCAGCTAGCTCACGTACCTTTAGCCAACGGTCATCCAATACCATTTTGTACATTTTTTTAACTGTGGTCGACCACTACGGTGTTTGTCTTGGCACCTCGTACGGCCTCGTTTCATCTCTGCTAACCAATATTTTACAGTCGTAAACGAAGGAGAAGACTCCCCCAGAGTTGAATCTAGCTCGACTTTAATATAGGTTGGACTGATACCTTTCAAATTGAAATATTGAATTACATAATGGTGACCAATTTTTTCCATGTTTACAAATTCACTGAACTCATTTAGATTTGATGGCTCAAATAAAAATACTAAACAATGTGGGGCCTTGAAACGTAAGACATATGTTTTATAAAGCTGTCATTTTTCACTAAAACGATTTCGTTTTGTTTTCAAACTATTGGCTCCATCTATACGTCAGTTCAGCTAGTTGTGCGACCGCCCTCGTAACATTGCTCCTACGGCTGCTAGTCGACTCGTACCGAAAAAGTGTACTTCCATAAAAAGACATACGTGACTTTCCATTTTTAAATGCATGTTTCGGTTACCGTGATGTTTGCTTTGCAGTTGGTTGTTTAGAATAGCACCAAGTTTTTCTCATTCGCACAATTAAACCCATCCAGCCCAATTGATGCGTTATGATGTGATGGGACGATTTCAATGTCGCTATAGATACAACTCATTAATCATATGACGTGGATACTCTTGATTACATACTCATATTTTGCGTAGTATTTGCCTAGCGAAGAACGATTAGCCTTTTTAAAAAAAATACGTCTAACTGGATCTGATAAGAACTTTTAGATCCTGCCGCGCCTAGAAAATAGTCTGGCTACATTTAACATGATATGCCAAATATGATCCATTGAAGTCAATGTGATCCAGAATATATGGTCAGATCACATTTATTTATTTTTTTTAATGTATGTAAATCTAATAAGGTAGAAGGGATGAGTTTATTTGTTCATAAAATCGTACTAGAAATATAGAATTTGTATGAATTCTACTTTTCATTCCAGTTATTTTCAAGTAGTTTATTATATTTTATAAATTTTTTTGGTTTCATGCACACTTTATCCAAAAAGCACATTGGGAGATACATTTAGGGAAACTGCCAGAGAAGAGAGAGCCTGCGCATAGAGTCGAAAGGTTTGAACCAAACGTCATACTATCGCCAGCAGTATTGGCTGATTGGTTTGCTGTTTGATTTTTTCTAATACGCTTTTGATGCGCCAGAAATAGTCGCTTAAGGCACCAATTAATACCTATCATGACTCAAATACGTTTCATAACTTCCTAAATTAATTGAAATATATCCGTCTGTCTTTCTGTCTGGCTGGCTGATAGATACGACTGGCGTAAATCCTTATTAAATTTCTTAAAATTTGGTACAATTTAATATTTTGCAAGATGACAGTCTCTACACAAATAACCATTTGAAGAAAAAATTCGAAGGTTCATATTCTTTTTTTTGATGCACTAAATCCTGTCGAATTTGGTACACCGTAAGGATTTGCTACGATAGTGTCCAAAAATAAAAATGGAACGCATTGTTGCTCCATTTCTGATAACTCCCATAACAATTTACCGTTGATCTCGTAGATTGGCTAGGTGGTAAACACGATAATTGCCGTAAATGTTTATGAAACTTCGTGAAACATGCCCCAGTCTAATATTTTGCAAGATGGTAGTCTCTCATACAAATGACCATTTGAATCAAAAATTTAAAGGTTCATGTCTTCTTTCCGGAAGCACAATATCCAATTGAATTTGGTACACCTTAAGAATTTGCTAAGATAGCGTTCAAGAATGAAAATGGACCGCGTTGTCGCTCCCCTTCTAATAGCTTCCATACAAATTGATCGTTGGTCTCGTAGACTGGCTTGCTGATAGACACGATAACTGCCGTAAATCTTTATTAAACTCCTTTAAACCTATCACAGTCTAATATTTTGCAAGATGGTAGTCTCTCATACAAATGACCATTTCAATTAAAAATTTAAAGGTTCATGTCTTTTTTCCAAAAGCACAACATCTAATTGAATTTGGTACATCTTAAGGATTTGCTAATACAGTGTCAAAAAAAGGAAATAGACCGCGTTGTCGCTCCCCTTCTGATAACTCCTATACGAATTGATCGTTGACTTAGTAGAGAAAAATCAAATAGTTTTATATTTTCTTCCTTTCTTAATATATTTTATCGATAGCATTGAGATCAGCCAAATTTGGCGCACGTCATGCGATTCAAGAGGGCTGACTACCAATAAGGCCGGCAGTTTCTATTGGAGCGGCATAATGGAATTACGTTACAATAACTTATGTAAGAGTAACTTATCGAAGAAAATGGTGCATATTCGACTCAATTTGTATCCTTCTAAATGTGTTGAATAAAGCCTCCAGTATCATGTAAAAATAATGAAGTTCTTTGTACCACATCTTTAATATTATTTCCTGTATTGAAAGTACAAATAAATGCCGCTTTACAAAAGAAGGATCCACTACTAAGTTATGATTGAAATTGTCAGATGTGAAAATCATATTGCAAGGGTGGACATCTGCTGCGAAATATTAGCGATATCACAATGCGAAAGTAATGAGTTTTGAGACGAATAACTGTCATATGGCGCAACTACTGGTTTACTTCTATAAGTTGGAGGAATATACAGCTGAAGTGCATCGATTACTTGTAGAATTATATGGCCAGACTGTCGCCAGTGGTTTAAAAAACGGTTCGTTTGGCGTCGAAGGCAAGCAACATAGAGGAAAAACAAAAGTGTGGAAAAATCGAAATGGGAATCTTTACTATGAGAAGATTCGTGGTAATCTTAAGGTTGATGCTTGGAAATAAAACGAACAAAACCTTGAAGATGGAAAATTGATCCATTACAATAACCCAATGAAGTAGAATTTAGCATCGGCAGCCAACCCAAATTTACATGAAATCTTTTATGAGTTGTGCAAACCAACAGAAACGGTTACTGGGGCTCTCCACCGCATGCAGTTAATAAGATTAAGCCAAGTACTCAAGGAAAAATGCGCCTGCTAATACTCAGGACACATCGAAATTATTTCATTACATAATAATGCTCATATGATAATTCGTCTACATGTCGAGGCGCTGATCAAAACTTACTGGGATGTCTTCAGTTAGGAAGTTCCATTCCACCCATCGTATTCATCAGACATTGTCCCTTCCAATTACCACTTGTCTCGATGGATAATACATGATCTTTTTGAGCAGCAATTCACATCAAGAAACAAAACATTGTGTTGATTTCTGGATGCCTTCAACTTTAGTTTTCCATAAACGCAGTATTCGTAAGCCTTCGAAAAAATAAGAAAAAGTGGCGGCTAGCGATAGATAATATAATGTGTCAGTTTTTCACAAACTAATATATAATTTTTGATAAAAAAAACGGTACGTAATTGTTTGTACTCCTTACATAAAAGCATGTAGTCATGGCCAAGATACAATCTAAGTACAGGGTGGGCCATATGAGTGTTGGCGATTTAATTCTTCAATTTCTCGGTAACGCGCGGCGCGGGGTGGCGGGGGGATATGTTGTTCGCTGCGCCGCTTCCTGGAAATTTAGTCGCCATGGAGCCGTATACAGGAGTGCAGCGTGCATTTTGTGTCCGAGCGTATTACGAAAACAATAAATCAGTGATTACTGCACGACGTTTGTATCGGCATGAACACGGTTTACACGATTTAAGTGAAGTTCCAAGCGCCAATGTGATACGAAAATGGATCAGAATGTTCGAAACAACCGGCTCAACAGTACCAATTACGGTTAGTGGTCGCCCAGTTTCTGCATACTTTTTTGAGGACGAAAGAAGGCATGGGATGACGGTTAGAGCGAACAATTATTGCAACATGCTAGCAGACTTTTTGGTGCCAGCTTTGCAAGAACTTCAAGGCAATACCTCGAGGATGTGGTCAGGATGGGCCACATGTCATACGGCTAGGGTATCCATAGAGTTGCTGAAAAATGTTTTTCCTGGAAAACTCATTTCGAAAAGGGGGGATATTGAATGGCCCCCACGTAGCCCCGATCTCTCTCCATGCGATTATTTTCTATGGGGCTACCTCAAATCGGTAGTCTACGAGAATAATCCGACCAATTTAGAGCAGTTGAAGAGGAACATTAACGAGTTTTCCAAAATTTGCGACTTCGGTTCCAAGAGTGTCAAGCAGCCGAGGGAAGCCATTTGGACAACATTATTTTTAAGTCTTAAAAATTCCCATGCTTCTACTTTTTAAAAATACAAATATATTTTTTTTATGTTTCGTAGTTTTTTTTTAATTGAATATTTAAACCGCCAACATCCTTATGGCCCACACTGTATAAGTCTATAAATTTTTATGAATCAAAAAGTCCATAATCTATCATCTTCCTAAATCGAATCTCTACCAATAAGGTCTCTCTACGATCACTTTCTAATAAAATCTCTCTTATTAACTGCTACATGAGCTCGGACCTGTAGCAAACTTTCATATTCTGGCATTTTTCTTGCTGGTGGTATTTCCAAGTCGGTTTTGCTCCCCTGAATTATTAAGAATTTATGTTATTTCGTTATATTTGTGTTATTTTTAAGCAAAACATTACAACTTCATACTATAGTCTTACATACAACTTTTTCGCATAATTTCTATTTGCATGGCCATTTCCAATTCATAGTTTTTACTTCTTTTTTTTTTTAACATCGTCTTACTTCTTTCTCGGTTTCTTCCTCTTTCACAGATTTCGTAAATACTACAATCTGTGGGCATTTGATAAGGAAACAATTTGTGAAAAATATGTGGATCGTGGTGTACCCCTGGTGCAGCTTGACGAGAAATTTACATTTTATGCAAATATCATGAACGAATTGCAGCAGTTGCCAACGTACTACGATGTCCAATGTATACGCATAAATTTGAAGCCATTGCTGGACGCCATTTGCCATCACGCCCAACAATGGTGCACCAAATTGGGCGAAAAGTTGGCACAGCGCACAGTAGCCAATATGGATAAAATGCGATTGGAAATTAAAGTAAGTAGACTGGTATCCAGAGGGGAATGAGGGCAGGATAAATCGACAGACATATAGAAGGGACCATGTCGTCTTCTATGTCTGTGCACACAATTTGTAAAACAGAATCCTTTCAGCACAAGATGACAGAATATTTTAGAACACTGAGGGTGTATGTATTGAGAAATGCATAAGTCGGAGCAAGAAAAGCTCTGAAACTAAATTTTGCATTTAGTATTTAGCTTCTTATGGTTATGGCAAACAGCAAATGTGGCATCGAATAGATTGTATCGACACAAAGTTATCGTGTGTTCGTTACATATGTAATACAAGAATTATAGATGCAATCCCTAAGTACGTAACAAATATAGACTAAAGTAAATGCAAATAAAATGGTCGAAAAACAGCACAAAAATAATTGGATAAAAAGAGGTAAAACTATTGAGGTCAAACAACTGAAATTTTAATTAGGAAATTTACAACGAGACCCTCCCTATCATCAGGGAAGATGATTATCTAAAACTCGAAATTTTAAGAGAATGAATTTAGCGAAATGGATACAGAGCAGAAGGTAGCACCATAAAGATTTGTAAACTAGATTCTGAAATAAGTGTTAATTTTGGGAAGATTTTTTTGAAACCAGAAGGTTTAAAAAGCGGCAAGAATTATACCACAACGTTGAACAAACTGAAAAGGACAGAAAACTAAACTTTGGCAAGTTTATTCACCTCGCAAGATAGGGGTTAAGAGAAAAGAGGAAAAAATCCGTATTATTAGAGAATCAGATGGATGAACAAATTGTAAACAAGTAGTTAAAGGCAAATGCGTGATATTTGTCACGTTGATTCCCTACTAGCTTAGACTTAGATTGTGCAGTATTAGCCTAAAATTTAAAAAAATAATAAAACCAAATCCGTCGTAGGACAACAAATTATACTGCCAAATAGATCAAACAGTTAATACCTGTACCGCGAAATTTGACGAACACATTCTCTTCCCGAAATGTGCGTTAAAAATCGAGGAAGTGCTGGTGTCCCAAACTATCATGGATCCTTCAAATCCTCCTCCCGGCGTGAGAACAAATGCAATGCATCTACAGGATGAAACGGTATTATCACCCTGGACTAAGCTGACAAAGTCAAAACGATAAAATTTAACTTGCAAGCCCTCTTCCCGACAAGTAATCAGGAGAAAGGGATGAAAAAGGAAGTGGTCGAAAACAGTATAGAAATTTAGCAGTGCTCTGAAATACTTTGAAGAAATTTTTATGAAATAGGAAAGTATAAGTTATTCAGATGGAAACTTAAAACATTGACATTTTTGTATAGAAAAATTAATAATCGAACTTTAGTATTAAACAAAAAATGTAATGTAAAACGACTGACTCCATTCTAGTACCTAACTACTGCAGAAAACCTTATTTAATAATTGAGTTTGGTTTAAGCCTGTTGTATTTGTAATCAACACTACTAAGAAAATCAATTTCACACAATATCTTGGACTTGTTGATCAGTATTTTAAAGCAAAATAGGATTTTGAATTCACATTTGATTAGCACTTTAATAGATTTCGCCCCTGGGGACAATTTTAATTCACATATAAACGAATCATATATAAAGTTTGATGAAATATATTCATTAGGAAAAATAGGGTGATTTTTTAAGATATAGATTTTTAGGTTGGCAGCACTGGTTGGTAATGGCGTCCAACGTCATCTGTCAAAGTGAAAAGTGTACAATATACTCTGCCATTTCATCATAGAAAGACTAACAAACGAGCAACGATTGTAAATCGTAGAAATTTATTATCAAAATTCGTGTTCTCTGAGAAACGTGCATCGTCATAATCGACCTGCTGAATCAACAATTCGGATACATAAATAAGCAAAACTGTCGCATCTGGAGTGATGAACAGCCACATGCCATACTTGAATTACCGATGCATTCCGAAATCGATTGCATCGCTTTTATGGACAATGACGCAATGTTCTCATTCAATTTGGCGTTCCGGCGACACACAGGTGTTGATTGTTTATTTACTATGTTTGCCCTAACGAATACTCATTTTGGTCATAAAGTTTTATCATTTGCAAGTGGCAGAAGAGCCATATAGGCAAAACACATGTATGACATAACAAAATGCCGATGCTGTCACATATTAGGAGGTCTTAGCAAAGTAAAGACTAAATTATACAAATAGTGAAGGCAAAATACAAATATTATGCATTAAATGAAATTATGAAAAATGTCTGAAAATATTTCAGTTTGAACTGCAGTATTGGTATTGGCAGATGATTTTAGTATCTAAAGCTTTGACAAATTTTACAAATATGACGTTGGGAAAATGTTGCGCTCTCCTTAACCTTCAATTTAAAATAACTTCTAATTTTTTTAAAAATTATATCCTTCAGTTTTCACAACGTATTTAAAAGCCACTACAGAAATCATTCAGTCCTGATGTTATTAAAAAAAAAACGCTTAATAACTGTAAAAGGTGCTTTTTAAGTTATATTCCCAATATTGTCTTCCTAAATATTTCTCCATTAATACCGAACCTTAAGTTTATTTCCATTTTCACGCTATAATCTACACTATTTAATATACAGTAGTAAACTTAACTTTTTACATTTTTGGCCAGAAAACATTATTTGATTAAATTATAATGAAAATTTCATTACGTAAAACTTTTACCCGAGTTCCATGGAATATTTGCCAAGACCTAACAACAATCAGTTGAACACAATTTCTGGAGCAGCAGCAATAACACCAACAACTGAAGCAATTGCCAACAACTGCCACTTACAAATTGTATTTACCCAGGTAGCTTTTGTCGAAATCATCCACTTCACTCCAAAGTGCAATTGCAGAAACATTTGCTGCATGTTGCACAAGTTTTGTATGAAAGCAAAAATCAAACTCGTTAAAATCTAAGTTGCTTTTTTTCCTTTTTTTTTTTTTTTGTCGCTCTGGCAAATCAAATGTAACGAAATGCCAGTTGACAACAAATAACGAAACTCTGTCTATTGTAAAAATTTGAATTTAACAATTTCATTCTAATTCGATTTTTTTTTTCTTTTTTCATTTTATCGTTACAGACTCTCAGCGAAAATTTGAACAGAGCTACAAAAGAGCTGAGCGATTTTAAATTGGTTATGCAAACTATAGCAACAATTCAATCAACCACACTGACACACGAAATCATAATCGGTGAAATGCAAGAGACGTACACGGTCCTGAGTGAACATAATATTAATGTAAGTAAGGGAAGTAGTAGGATTCATGAAGGACAATGATGAAAACTATGTGCAGCATAAAGAGCTTCAGCGAGGCATGATGGCATATACTCGTACAGATAACAATTTAAAAAATGTAAATCATTCAATGTCATCATCATAGAGTAGTACAGAAAAGACAGTGTTGTCTAATATTTATATCTTCAAATGAAGAAATTCAAGTATATACATTATAGTCAAAATTTTAGCACTGCTTCTCAGTGTTTTATCCAATAGAGTCATAAACTAAAGATGGTGAAACTGAGGCATCGGTGTAGCCAAGACTTTATTCTGAGTGGAGCAGAGACTTTAGCTTTATTACAGCTGAAATTCTAGTCTGATTATGGCGAAGAATCCATCCACAGTTAATCGTAGAATCCATCCTCAGTAAATCGGAGATTTCAATTTCAGTATAGCAAAAACTCCTATCTCAGTGTTGCATAGACTGCACCATCAGTATAGTAGAGACCACAGTGCTGGTATAATTGAGACTTGGGTTTCAGTGTAGCGGGAACTCCAACCTAAGTATAGCGTCAACACTACTCTCAATACAGGGGTGGACTCTACTCTCAGTGTAATAAACATACCAGCCTCAGTGCAGCGGATACTTGTGTCTCAGAGAGATTCCAAGTTATAGACTGTGTACTCTTAGTTTTTCTGAGAAAAGCAGCTCCAATCTAATCATAATTTGTCGAAACACTGGCTCTAATTTAGTTGAGAATCCTGTTTCACTTGACCTGAATCTGGATATTCAATCTGAGGCTCCTGTATCCCTTTGCTAAAAATATAGCCTTAGAGACCATTGTCAGTTTAAGTGAGAATTGGGTCCAAGCTCAGCTAAGAATCTGTAGGAACTGTGCCCTTAATTTTGGTTTATTTGAGAATTTAGCCCCAGTAGAACAAATGATTTTGGTTTAGTTTAAACTAGGAATTCTGCATCCGCTTAACTGAGAATTTAGCCTCGGTTAATGGGAGTGTAAAATTGCAAATGTCGATGCAAATGTTAGCGTGTAAATCTGCCAGATTTGGTCTGAAGATTTAATTTGGAACTTAGATTCGGGGAGAGAGATTGGAGGTTTTGTGGAAGAACTAAGGTTCTTGGCGGGATGTGTATACTTACGAGGGGGTTTCGTAATGAAGATGAGGAAAAGATAACGGTTAACTTACATTATTCCAGGTTTTATTCGTATGTTAAGGGCGGCTGGCCAAGTGGTCTGGTTGGCGGCTGGCGGAAAAAAATCAAGTATCCAGCTAATTTCAACCAAGAGACCTCCTTGCTCCGCTGGATTGCCATATGGGCGTAATAAAATAGGGGTTTTTATAGTTACATGGTTGTTTGAAGGGGCCCTTACATAGGCAAATCAATAGTTGATTTTTACAATTCACAATATTTACAAACTGTTTCACATAAGCAATTCAACTTAATTCAGTGTAACTTGATATATTGCAATTTTACTTCAAAACAATACAATTTAATTCAGTGCCATTCAATTCAAAAATTCAATTTAATTCATAATTTTAGAATTCGTAATTTACTTTACTTTATCAAATTCATTTTTCAGTTCAATTTCAAATTCATACTTTAATATACAGGGTGGCGCAATAGAACGTGCATATTGCAACATCTTTTTTTGCGGAGAAGAAAAGGCGCGGGTGGGGGGGCGCCTACATCGTTGGGTTGGCGGGCTCATGGAGTTTTAGTCGCTATGAATCACTTCGACGGGAAGCGTCGCGCATTTTGCGTGCGCGCATTTTACGAGAACTCTCGTTCATATATTGCTACTAGGCGACTATATTGTGCTGAATATGGACTACGGCGAATTAGTGAAGCTCCGAGTGCTAATTTAATTAAAATATGGGTAAAGCGTTTTGAAGAGACCGGTTCAACATTTAAACCACAAGCAAATGGTCGCCCAAGAACATCTATGATCGAAGACAATGTTGAGAGAGTTATGGAGTCAGTACGAGGAAATCCACAAATGTCGACTCGCAAGAGATCGTCTGTCTTACAATTATCGAGACGAAGTTTGCAACGAATTTTAACATTGGATCTTAAACTGCATCCGTATAAGCTGCAATTAACACAAGAATTGAAAGAGTCTGACTTCATAGCAAGACTCGCATTTGCTAATGAAATGCTTAATCGATTTTCCAATTTTGACAATATCCTTTTCTCTGACGACCATTGCATAGTCCTAAAGTGACAGTATGGGCAGCAATCTCTGGCAGAGGAATGATTGGTCCTTTTTTCTTCGAAAATGCGCGGGGCCAAAACGTCACGGTTAATACGGAACGCTATGTTGAGATGTTGGACGGATTTTTGGCTCCAGAAATTGAAAGTTCAAGAATAGTGAATTCCAGAACTTGGTTCCAACAAGATGGAGCTACCTGTCACACATCAAATGACTCTATGGCGGTGGTGAAGCAGATGTTCCCTGGCAGACTGATTTCGAAGAGAGGTGATATCCCATGGCCCCCAAGTAGTCCAGACTTGACGCCTCTTGACTTTTTTTTTGTGGGGATACCTCAAACACGAAGTCTACAGCCATAATCCAAGAAACATCGTTCAGCTCAAGGAGAATATCCGTGGTAAAATGGCAGCCATTGCACCTGTATTAGTGAAGAAAGTTTTCAATAATTTTCGTTTGCGGTTAGAGGAGTGCCGTCGTAGAGAGGGTCACCATTTAGAATAGCATCAGCTTAGAAAATAAACTCCATTTATTACTCTACAATGCCTTAGATTTAATTCAACCATACCTTTTGTATTTATTTTTTAATCTATTTTTTAAATATGCACGTTCTATGGCACCACCCTGTACTTTACAAAGTTCATTTTTCAATTCTTGGGAAGGAAGGATTAACTGCGTTCAACAGTAAGGCTATAGCTTCCATTTGACTGAGACTTTGACACCAGTTTAGTTAGTACGTAGATAGATTCGTAGAGTCGCAGTAGTCACAGTTTAGCTAAGGCTCTGATACCAGATCTGCTAAAGCGAGCATTCTCTACCACTTTTTTTTTTTGCTGAATCAATTGATATATAAAAGCTGACATTCCGTCAATGCTAGGACGTTGTTATCAGTTTAGCTAAGGCTATAGTCTCAGCTATGGCAAAGCAGTAGTCATAGTTTTGCTGAGACTCTGGTGCCAGATCGGCTAAAGCTGCGGCCCAAGTCGACAGTCACAGCTTGTCGGACATTGTCAATATTTTTTTACTGAGCCAAACGAAACATAATAGCTGACATTTCGGCGTCTCTATAGCTGATGCCTGAGTGGTTTTGGAGATTTAGTCCTACCAATAGTTTTCCCCTCGACAAACACAAAGAGAATTTATTTGTAAATTTAATTATATTAACTTTATTTATTATTATTTTTAATACTGATCGCTTTGATCTTTTGAGACAAAACAAACCGGTTAATCCGACGTCTGGCAGAAAAAGAAAGAGAGATTCGTATATCTCCGCTAACGATGCGTTAGCGAAACGGGTACTCATTTTCATATTAGGTGCGGGTATTTGGCGGTGTTGCCACATGTTTTAACCTGGTCTTGGTATTTTGAAAATCTGAGGGTGCCTTAAATTCTCAGTTTAACTGAGGCACTTTGGTGTCTGGGAATCAGCGTCAATTACAACTGCCGCTCCAAAGCAAAAATCAGTTACTGTTATCAATTAAACTAGGTTTAGGGATGGACATGGATATTGATTTGTCTCAACTTGGCCATAATTTAACTAACGCCCTGCTACCATGGCGGCTGTGAACAGGCTCTTTTGAATTACACCACATTTGCTGTTTGTAAAATACTTGGTTTATTAACAACCGAATTTAGCGCTTAATAATTTTGATATTCAGAAACATCATATTATTTAATTAATTATTGGCAAACTTGTTTCGAATCTTTTCAAATCTTATAAACAAACTTCCATAAAACTTACTTACAGGACAAATAAAATACATACAGCTGACCATTGCTTAGCAAATGATTGCTCTGCTTTAATACATTATCATTGGAAGGTTTTGACCTGTAAGAACTCAGACAACAGGAAACAAAAATCTTGGCATTTGGATGTGCAACTTCTGATGTTGACGTCATTTATGTTGAACCTGTTTTTTACATGCAATCTTTGTCTGCTACCAGTGTCTCACGTGAAAGTCGCTTCGAAAGAGATACATTGGCTTTTAAGGTCCTTACACTCCATGGCGCTTTAGAGCTATTTAAGCCCTTTGTGCAAGTTCCTAGGAAGTTTCTAGCTAAACGAAATGACACAGAGGCAACTAAAGGATATGTTAATAGTGGAAGGACAAACGGCTAGTATGCGGCCATTGCAGTTTGAAAAACATTAGTGTATTCGTTTTTTTTTCTTGTTCAGGTTTTAGTGCAACATGGGACAATGCGATGATTTCTAAAACATTTTGTTTAAAACTAACAAAGCCCACCGCTCTGCCTTTCGAAAGCTGAAGTTACATGTTACCAAACAAATTCAGAATTGAAGCAGCTTCTTCTCTTCGTCCCACCATTGCCTACACTTAGCATCTGGTTGGCCAACTGCAACTGGACGAGGACAAATGGACATTTCATAGAATTTTCAAATGTAATAGCATTTCCCTCAACTCATCTACTTTGTTTCTAGCAAGAGGGGGTGAAACGGTAATATCAAAGGGATTGCACTGTCCACACTTGGCTTTGTGAGGATAAAGAATTGTACTTTACATTTCTGATGTTAGTAACTGTGACGGTCGACGAAAACTAGCGAGGGAGGTTTTAAAGTTGTTTGCTGTAGGCTGCTTACAAGTAATTAATGGTGAAGGTCTTGGTAGAAATATCGGGTTGTTCGGAAAGTTCGTTCGGTTTTGAAAATAAAATTTATTTACAAATTTATATACAAGAAAACAATTATTTTAATCTATTATATAATTGTCCCCTTTTTTAATAACTTTTTCCCACCCATCTGAGAGCTTTTTAATTCCTCACTCATAAAACTCGCGTGGTTTTTCTCAAAAAAAGCGTTCAGTTCGATTTTGCACTTCCTTGTCGTTATGGAAATTCAAGTCCTTCAAGTGGTTGCTCACACTGCGAAAAGGTGATAGTCAAACTGGGCGAGGTCTGGAGAGTACGGTGGGTGAGGTAGAACTTTCCACCCAAGCTCTGACAGTTTCTAATGGGTCCGCAAGGCATTGTAAGGCCTCGGCGAGGCAGTGTAAGGTACCTACACATCGAGGTTGCTCACAAATCCCAGTTCTATTATGACCCCGTGAACAGTTGAGACTGATTTTTGGATTATTTTAGCTTTTTCCCTAAGTTTTGCATGGGGGTTAACAATAATTAAATCTATCACTCCTCTTCGGAAACAATTTCTTTTGATCGTCCTGATCTGGGAGCGTCCGTTACGGAAATCTTTTAAACCATTTCTGACAAGTCCTTTCATTTGGTCCGTTTTCTTCATTAACAGTCTTTGTTTTTCGACTGATTCGACTGATCAGCGGATTTTCCTTCTCCGAAATATGCCTAAGATGCTCTTTCTCGCTCACTTCTTTTACTTTTTAAAACTTTTTTTTTTAAACGCTATAACCACTCACGACTAAAACAGTTTAGTGAAGGTGTGGGAGGAAATTATGATGGTGTTTGAAGGAACTCTACGTCATGAGAAGTGACGTGTGGTGAACTAACGAATTAACCGAACGAACTTTCCGAACAACTCAATATATCTTACGTAAGATAATCGAATTCTGTTCATAAACCAGTAGAGAAATTTCGTTCAGTGAACTAACTTACATGTACCTTCAACTACATCCTTTCGTATTGGTGCAAATACGTAATACTAAAATTTTCGTTAGGTTCCTACCAATAAATAATCAGAAATAACGCACAATACTACATTTAGTGCAATTGACTGGATAATATGAATCCAGTGGTATACGCGTTAAATGCGATAATTCGTAAGGCTTGTACCAGAAACGGCGAACTTATCCAGCAAATTGTTTCCACTTTTTACCAAAAATTACGTTAAATGCTATTGACAAATATTCTAGTTACTGTAGCTTAAGCATTAGAGTTTACTGGGGAAAAACAAAAATTTCGATAAATTGGTCAATTTGTATGGGAGGTACACAAATGTTCACTATACTGCAGTCACTCCCAGAATTAAATGTGCCAAATTTGACAGGATTATATGCAACTGCTTGAAACATCTGAAGCTGAGACATAAGTTAAAACTGCTGTTTGTAAAGGCGATCATATAGAAGGATCATAATTATTTGATCTATTTACTCAATCTTGCCAGATAATATAAAACAATTTAGTCATGACAAAAATTTAGTCATCCGTTGCATTGAAAAAGTCGTATTTTCCGGAGGTACCCGAAGTTGCCTTTTGCGGTAGTCCATTTTTATTCTCAGACACTGCCGTTGCAAACTCTTAATGTGTACCGAATCTTGCTAAATTTAGTATAACTTTGATACTAATGATATGTTCCCAAAAATAAGTATATGGGTTAAAATTCGATCATTTATATGGGCGGTACCACATAGGGCATAATTGGCCGATCAATTTTCTCAAATTTTACATTGAATTATAGACCAAAGTAATGAACAAAAATTCAAGTTGCTGCAGTCTACATGTTAGAAACCACATGAAATATTTAGAATTTCAGAAAAACGGTAAATTAGTATGGGTGGTGCCATTTCCTTTCCCTGACACAAGTAAACACTTAACGTTTACCAATTTTCATTAAATTCTAAACAACCAGATTGAAGATATGAAGCTAAAAATACATGGTTTATGTCGATTATTTATATGGGATATACCAGAAGAGGTTGTTTGTGGTATGGTTAACTGATCGTATTTTTCAGATATTATTATATTAAAAATTGTAGACTAAACCAACGGACGAAAATTCAGGTTACTGCAGTTTATAATTTAGAATGCATAGAGAATGAATTAAATTTCGAAAAAATTGGTCAATTCATATGGAAGGCACCTGAATGGATCGACCGATATAGTCGAATTATAAACCCCAGCTATGATCCAGTAAAATATTACACCGTACAAGCTTTTCAAAAATTCCATAAAGATTTACGGCAGTTATCGTGACTACCATTTGACTCGAATTTGGTCACCGAACCAAACAGTCAATAGTGCGAAGCCGACCAGAATACTTCTATTATAGAATAAAGCCTGGGGAGTAAATTATGGCAATTAAATGCGGCAGTTTGCCCCTACTCTAAAAACGACCTTTAAACCTGGAATAATTTCCCATAATATTTGAAATTTCTTTATAGTACATCTGCTGAAATTTTGTACACTATATTGTTGCTGCAAAATCTAGGCCGAGAGTGTAAGCAGATGAACTACTCACCCTTCCAATACCTCCCACACAAAAGGGTGGATATTATGAAAAATCACTTTTTCGCCTACGGAAGAAAACACATGCTATGTGAATCTAAATTTAAATCGACTTTAGGGCATGACGTAACTGGAAATTTCAGAGTAATTTCTCTTACATCTTCCAGATTCTCTAGAACAGCTGCTTACATATCTTTACATTTGTACAAGCCTTTTTGACCTACCACGGGGCAACGCAGGCAATTATAGTGCATATGTTGGTAGGTTCTAATTTCAATATATTCGCCTATTTCTCTTTGTACGGCAGTCGCCGAGATATGCTGGCGAACACACCAAGCAGACGAATAATTAACAGGCCTAGTAAAAGCTCATAGGCCGAGCGTATTCATAAGTCAGTTTACATAACTGATATGTCTGAACTGATTATTCACACATTTCATATAAAGATGCACAACAATCAATCCAAAAAGCCATATTTATCTTGGCATCTGTTCTATATTAACTATCATGAAGAAATAATTTCATTTTTATACATGTATACATGAAAGAAACTTTTCATACAGGAAAGTGTCATGGAAGAAAATTTTTGTACAGGAAAGTGTCATGAAAGACACTTGTTTTACAGAAAAGTGTCATGGAAGACATTTTTCATATAAGTAAAGTATCATGTAAAACACAATTTTTATACAGTTAAAGTGTCATGGGAGCCACTTTTTACATAAGAAAGTAAAATGGAAGACACTTTCATTTAAAAAATTGTCACGGAAGACATTTTTATATAAAAAAAGTCATTTCATACTTGAAAGTGTCATAGAAGATACTTTTCGTATATAGGAAAGTGCCATGGAAGGCACTTTTTATACAGGATACTAGCCGACCTGGCAAACGTTGCTTTGCCTTCAAATTTTATTTTTATTGGAAATGTTTCAATGTTAAACAAAATTCTGTTTAAATACCGTTAGCAGGAACAGAAATAATTGCTTTTTAATTTGTGGTTTGTATAGGAGGTACCACTCCCCATTGTCCAATCCCGCCCATATTTGCAGCAGCACTTAAGATATGTACACTAAACCGATGTACCAAATTTTGTTCAAATACCGTAAACAGGAGCAGAAATATTGGATATTTAATTTATGGTTTGTATGGGAGGTACCATGCCCCATTGTCCAATCCCGCCCATATTTGCAGTAGCACTTAAGATATGTACACCAAACCTACGCACCAAATTTTGTTCAAATACCGTAAGCAGGAGCAGAAATAATTGATTTTTAATTTTTTGTTTGTATGGGAGGTACCACGCCCCTTTGTCCAATTGGACCGAGTTGTAAATCTAAACCATCCCGGGCATCACCCAGACGCATATACAAAAATGTATGCAAAGCGGTCCAGCCGTTTAGGAGGAGTTCAGTGACAACGCCCGTACAGTAGAATTATATATATAAAGATATATATTCACACATATATCTTTCAATGTAATGAAGAAATTCATCATTTAATACGGCCGAAAATGTAACACCCGGAAAGAAGCGTTTAAATTACCAAGTACGTTTTGACCATATGAGTCTTATGACTCCTTAAGTCGATTGAACGATGTTCGCCAGTCCCACCAGCTGGCTGGCTGGCTGATGAACACGTGTTCCTCGGTTTTTAAACGATCCATATTCGCAAATGGCAAACCTTTCGCTAAATAAATAACACTACAGATGGTCGTTATTTAACATCTGATTTTGAAATCACTAAATGGATAACCCTACATATTGTCTGTCACAAAAAAAAAAAAAGTAAAAAAATACATTGAGAGCAGGTCTGACTATATCTGTAACGTTTCCAGTCCCTTCAAATTTCTTCATAAACTTGCCAATTCCAGAAAAGCGTCCACGTTGGAATCACCACTTTTATAGTAAGTTTTAACTATGTTTACGCGTTCTTCGCTTGTTAAACGACCTATATTCGTAAATGACAATGACAGATGCCAGCTATTTAACAGCTGACAGCCTTGCCACACCTGCAATTTTGAAATCACTAAATGGATAACCGAAATATCCTCTGTCTCAAAAACAAAAAAAAATCAAAAAAAAAAAAAAAATGTAAAATATAACCCTCTTCGGTTTTCCAGAAATAAAGCTAAGTGCTTTAAAAAATATTTATTCAGCAATATTTTTGAATTAGTTTATTTTTCAAGTATCTCCAAAAGCAGAACCAACATAGAAGAAGTGAATGAACTTTAAAAATCTTTAAATTTTTAATTTTTTTTATTCAGAAGTATAACAATGTTTATCGCTGAAACCATTGTTTTAACAGATATAATTATAATGAAAGCATTTTCTCGACGATTAATAATCCTTGCAAATAAAGACATCAAAAATAAAGTTATGAATCGAGATTTTTCATAACTTTACATTGTCACACTTAGAAATCTAGAGCCGACTCGTGTCAGTGAAATTCCTATCACAAAAGCTTACAAACAGTTAACGTTCCTTCATGTCATGTGGAGGAAAACTCGATGAAATCAGTTAATCGATCTTTCTATTAATACCTCCATTTTAGTTATGAGAATTTACTGCAGATATTGTGAGAATAACCAGTATAATGATTCATGACTATGACTATTTAAAACATTACAGAATTGCTAAAATGAAAACCAAAACTCAGACCACAGGCATACCCGTGACATGCGTCATGTAACATTGTTTAATGTACCGCCTTCAGAGTCAGTTTTATATGCATTCGCATGACTCTACATTTTGTATGCATGTTGAGGAATTCTAAAAAGATATCGCAGTGCATAATAACTGTCCTTTCGAACCTCGTATACATGCATATACTCGTACAATTATAAGTGCATACAGTCGTTCACATATATTTTTATTCGAGGATACATTTGCATATTTTAGTTAAGTTAACTTGCGTTCGACATTATTTTGTGGTATTTTTTGTTTTGTTTTTGCTTTTCTCTTAATGCATGTCCATGTTTCGAGTGATGACTCCTTGCTCCTAAACACTTTACCCCCAGAACCTCTTATACACTACTCACACTCATAGAATTCTGGCAATATGTAAAAACTGAATCCTCTATGGAAAGTATGGTCACTTGCTAGTCGTGTCCGCCTCTCTCTGTTATTTGAATTACGTTTTTTTTTCATCTCTCTAGTGTCCTGGTGTATTCAAATGATGGTTTTTAGAAAATCTCTTTAAAATCCATTTTGGTTGGCTTTATTTACATAAAGATTTGATCCGAAAATGTAGTCAGTAATACGCATATGGACAAGCAATATTAAAACGCATTGCAATGAAACCACTGGAAATAGCAAAGCATCTAAAAAGACAAGTTTTTGGTAAAGATTTACGAGTACTGGTTCAAATAGGGCATACAAATGGATTGTTGGAATAAGCCACTGAAAAACTAAGGTTCAAAATTGGTCCCAATATATCCCAATATTCGACAGTTACCTATATTACGCACTATAGTTTATTCCGCATCCCCTCAGAGTGATCTTCTTTTTGAGAGAGAGGATTCTTATAAAAGAAGGGAATTTTTATAAGATTTGTTTGTTTTTGAATTGACAGTACATTTTTGTTTTATCTTCCGCTGTGGAAAACTCTCATTCTAATATTTTGTCAATAATTTAAGAGAAAAGAATTTAATGCAATCGATTTAACGCAATGGATTAGCTGCAAAATAAGGAAATTGTTGTAATCGCATGTCTGGCTTTGGGCGAGAAAAATTTATTACAATCGATTAGCTGCAAAATAAAAAAGCTACGTCGCTAAAATTTTATGCAATCGATTAGCTGTAAAATAAGGAAATTGGTGATGTAATGTGTGTAATAGAATTTCTTTATTTTGCAGCTAATCGATTGCATTACAATTTTTCTCGCTCAGGGCCAAGCACTTGCAGTGTTACAATTTTCATGTAGCTGTAGCAACGGAACGGCTAATGAGAGCGCGCTCATTTTTTAACATGCGTCAGTATATTATATTGTCTACAAACCCATGGAAGCATATCGTTTTACGTTGCATTTAAAAAAGTTATTTGCCAGCCATTGTTAATGAGCTACGAAATTTAAGTATGAACAAAATGTTTGTGTGTCGGAGCTTTATACTTTATAGTGGCACTGGTAGAATCAAAAAAAGTCATGCAAGTGAACATATAGCAACAGACAGAATTCAACGTAATCCATGACAAAGCGCAGTTCAATTGCCGAAAAATTTCAAAGGTGTCTGCTCGTTGCACGTTCGTAACCCTACAAAACATAATAAGTGCAAGATTTTAAACCTAAAAGTAGTTCGCCTAGCAAGACCAAAAGTGTTAACAAAAAAACTCGCACGTTGGCGGCGGGCTTGAAAATGTTTGTGAATCGGACTTTTACACCTTATAGTGCCACATCCAGCAACAGACGGAATTCAACGTTAGCGCAGTTCAATTGCCGAAAAATTTCAAAGGTGTTTGCTCGTAGCACACAGGGCATATTAAAAAATAAAATACGTTTGAAAAAAAAATAATGCAAAATGCAATAAGTGCAAGATTTAAAATCTAAAAGAAGTTCGTCAAGCAAGACCAAAAATGGTAAAAAAAAACTTGCACGACGAGCTTGAAAATCTGGTTTGGTTTTTTGTTTCTTTTTTTGCCAAATTTTTTTTACGGTTCAGCAATGTGTAAACAATCAAAACGATCGTGGTGGTTAGAGTGAAAATCAAAAGACAATTTAAATTTGTTAATTGCTCTGCGATATACAGCAATTAAAAAAAATTTAAAAGTGACAAGTTTACAGTGTTTTTAATTGATAACACTTCGAGCACAGACCTCCGTATGTATTTCTTTAGAAAATTAATAATTATGATTATTTATTGCAGCTATTGTTGCCTAGTAATGGTGTCTTACAATAAGCGACTGCAAGAAAATACAACTGTAAAAGTAATTTAAAAAGCCTAAAAAAAATCGGCCATCTATTTAATATTCATAAATCTAGGGTTTTTCACTGTACATATCACTAATAAATAACTTGAAAAGGAAGTCTTGAAGTGGTCATCCGAGAGAAACTACTTCCCGCCAAGACCGTCAACTGATAAAAGTTGTCAAAATCGATCCGCAAATAATGGATGTTGTTGACACTTGGAGGAAGTCATTAGAACCAGTACTGTAGGCCAAAGATGAATTGAATCCAATTTGTTTGCAGTTTCCAACTGTCAAACATGGGGGTAGATTAAAATATAAAATTTATGGAAGCTTAGAAATCTTTAAACAAGATTAAAAATTCCCCAAATTTAAAGGAATTAGAAAAGCTTTTGAAGAAAGTCAAATTCCATGTTCGCTCAAATTGTTGACTTTTTTCACACAACAATAAAAAGCTAAATATTGGCAATATAAACGGATTCATAGGGATCACAATGCAAAGAATAAAATCATAAAGAAAAAGAATCAATTGGTAACTAACAGAATGAAACAACTATAGATCGTATGCACTTTATTTGCTTTTTTTTGGTCGTTGCTGTATGCAGGAAAGAAACATTCACGCGGTTATATAAAAATTTACGAATTTTGCAAGAATATTATGCGGAAGGTTGAATTTGTATATGAGAACATTACATTTTGCACACCCACTTTTCTGACAATAAGTTGCTACATCGTCCACAACAGCGTATCTTTCAGCTGTCACAAATGGAAACATTTTTAACTAAATCATGCAAAAATATCACTTTTCCATAATTTCATTGGTCTGACGAATTGGAGGAGAAGCGCAGAAGATCGAAGCGTTTGGAATTATTTTCTACGGGCGGCGTATAATAGAAAAGAATGTTTATTCCAGTCGCAACGTAAGAAGCAGAAGAACTTTGAATATTCAAAACAAATGAATTTCGCAATAAGTTTTACACCATTTACAACGAAGAATTTGCACCATAAAAATTTCGCTTTATGAAAATATGAAAAACGGATGTTTTTGCTAAAGAAAATCTTTATATAATTTTTATTAATGTTAAACGAATTTAGACACAATAATTGAAAATCTGGAATTCTTGTTGGTATTAAAAACAACTCAAATAACATATTAATGACATCATATCAGAAGCTTTCTAAGATTGTACGAAATCAAAAATCAAACAAAATAAATTAAAGGAAACATTGCGGACAGCCATTATTACGTAAAGTTTTTATTATGTAAAGAATTTTGCAATTAAGGTCGAAAGGCAAAGGTCTAGACAAGCATTTTGCTGTTTTGTTAGGATTTTTTGTCATATAGTATGTAGCCAGAATGATTATTCAACAATTATTTAAGCATCAAAAATAAACTCAATTGGGATGATGCATTATATTCAAAAAAATTCGAAGTTAGACGTGAACAATTTCGAATGGACTTTCGGGTGGCAATAGAAGAGCTTTATACGCTTTTGAAATTTACTAAACCGGTACTCTGATTTCTTACAGAAAAGTGTTAAAAATGTCTGTGTTTTAATTTAACTAATTAAATTTAAAACGGTCCACATTTCTTTCCTTTTCGAACAGGACAGTTTTCAGCTAATATTTCTGATTACGTAGGAGGAAGTAATAATTGTCATTTCACGAATACTAAGCTACTGACAATATATAGGGTGGCGCATAAGCAACGTTAACGGCGACTATATTGAATGCGTTCTTGTGCATTATTTGGTTTTAACTCGTGAATCAATAGCATCTTATATGGGAAAAGATGTAACATATGTAAAATTCTTTGCAAAGACCGCCTAGACATCTCTAACTGCTGAGAGCGTCGCCTGGTGGAAGTTTCGGGGGTTTCCTCAATACATGCTTGCACTCGAGCAATGGCCACTTCATTTCGAACTGCACGAGGCCTTCCATCATACGGAAGATCACAGACAGCCCCTTGTTGCCCAAAACACTGAACCAATCGGTAAATTGTTGGAGCGCTAGGAGCATTTCGAACATGAAAGAAATTTCGATATGATCTGAATATTCGACTGACTGACTTTCAAAGTAAAATTGAACAACTTAGTTTCTTTGTTCTGTGCTGAGCGTTTCCATCATAAATTTCTCAAGTATTATTCAGTTAGTTCTGTAAAGAGATGAAAAAAAGACTTAAGCAAAAAATGAATTCACTGGTCAAATCTTAAAGTTCCTTGTGCGCCACCCTATATAAACATTTTAAAAGATATGGAAAGAATACTAAGAAGGCGGTCTAAAAACTAGCCGACCTGACGTATAGATAGATGGTGCTAGTAGTTTGAAAAAAAATTATTTTGGTGAAAAGTGGTAACCTCATAAAACATATGTTTTAAGCTTCAAGGCGCCATGCTGTTTAGTATTTTTGTATGAGTTATTAAAAGTGCACGATCTCAGTGATTTTGTAGACATGGGAAAAATTGGTCACAATTACTAATTTAATATGAAAGGTCTCAGTCCCATCAATATTAAAGCCGAGCTACATTCTACTCTGAAGGAGTCTGTTCCTTCGTTTGCGACTGTAAAATATTGGGTAGGAGGGTTTAAAAGAGGTTACACCATTGGTCAGCCAATTGAGATGTCCACGCCAGACACTGTTACGAGAATCCATAAAATGGCATTGAATGATTATCAGCTGAAGGTGCATGAGCTTGCTGAACTAACAGGCCTTTCAAAAAGTGCTGCACATTGTTTATTAATCGAAGATTTGAAGATGGGTGCCGCGCTTGCTGTCAATAGAGCAAAAACGGCGTCGTGACGAAGTTTCAGTAGAGTATTTGGCGATGTTTAACCGCAATAAAGCCGAACTTTTGCGTCGATTTATAAGCATGGATGGGACATGGGTCCACTACTTTACAACCGAGACAAAGGAACAGTCGAAGCAATGGACTTGATTGGCAGAATCGTGTCCACAGAAGGCGTAAGCGGTTCCATCTGCAGCAAAATCATGGCGTCTGGTTTTTTTGGATGCGCAAGGGATTATTTTTATTGATTATTTTTAAAAACGAAAAAAAAATTAATGGCAAACATATTGCAAAACATTTATTGCAGAATTTAGGTAATGAAATTATATAAAAAAGTTCGCATTTGGCGAAAAAGAAAGTATTGTTTTAACAAGACAATGCTGCAGTTCAAACATCCGCTATTGCGATGGTCAAAATTAACGAATTAAAGTTCGAGTTGCTTCGTCGCGCACCTTATTCCCCAGATTTAACTTCCTGGGAATACTTTTTATTTGCAAACTTGTAAAATGGCTCGATGGTAAAAGATTTACCAACAATGAAGAGGTGGAGTCTGCGGTTGATGGCTAATTTAAGGAGTTTGACAGTTCTTACTATAAACGGGATATAGAAGCTATTTATCGAGCAGAAAGGGGATTATGCTGAAAAATTAAGAACATTTTTCCCAACGTTTTTGTGTGTTCTTCGTTAGGTCGACTAGTTTTGAGAGCACCCTCGTAGTATACTAGTAGGTGGTTTTAACAGCTCCTTGTCTGAAAATTTCTTACAAAACAATTCAGTGCATACTTTATTTTAGCCATATCCACTCATGACGAAAATGCCTATCGGCTCTGAAATACATCGGCGCAAATAACTCAGAATGCTTTTATTTGGAATTAATATTTCATATTTGCATTGTATTTCACCTAAACTCTAAACATATTACTTCAATGTTATTATTGCTGATTTTCACAATTAATTACCTGCCAGCCAAGAACTCTCAGCAATACCAATGTCCAACGAAATGCTTTAGTTTTGGTAAATATACAAAATCACTAAAATTGTTTTAGGGATTTGAAATGTCAAAAATATGCAAGGTATTAAAACAGTGGACAAAGAGGACAGAAAAAAAAAATTCGAAAGTCACCATACCAGTCCCATCCCATCCCCCACTCACTACAAGTTGTACATTCCACTATAACATCCCAATGTATTTCTCTATAGAAATTTACTTCCAAAAACAAATGTAAACTACCTACGCTCCGTTCTACACAAAACGAAAACAAACAGAAAGAAATGACCGACGACAACCAACGGCCACTGGACCACACGCGCCAGGCCATCCATTAATTGATGCAAATTTGAATAAAGGGCTTTGTCGCCTATTTAGGGTTTAAAAGTATTATATTATCAAAATGTCGATTGTTGCCACCAGCATTTAACTCATTTTTCGAGCTTAACGGGACGAGGGCGCATTAACGTTGGCTTTGTGTTCGCAACTCACAGTGCACTCCATGTATTTTTCATGTGGACTCCTGTCTGGACAAAGAACACAATAAAACCCTTTCAATCCTGTTTTTGTTTTGGAATTTGGCTTAAATGAGTTCAACGGACATAGAAATGGAAATTGAAATGGGGACAACAGAGGAGGATTGAAAAAAAAAAACAAACCAAAGCATTTTGCGTAAAATTTAACTATGATTACACAAATTTGTTAAATCAACTAAATTCGAAGCTTTTGCTTCATCACACCCTCCTTTGCCAGAACAACCGCTGTCAAATTAAGAGAAATTTATTTTTACCTATGAATATTTATCCCAGTGTGTAGTGTGCAGATATCATAGATGGGTTTTTATACTGTAAGCTCTATTAGTGTTCAGCTTGCTCTTTAATCTGACATTTTTGTGAAAGCGAATTGGCAAATCAGCTTTAAAGTTCATTAAGTGTAATATGTGTAAAACTGTCATTATGTGAAGCTGATGTTGTGGCGTAGATGATAATGAATGAATGCATTTGCATCACCCCACACCAAATCGCAATTGCTTTAATCCATGGCCGTAACAAAATAGAATCCTTTCAGTGTGAAAGTGCAGCTGCATTTGGAGTTCAAACAGAGTAAATGCAAATGCTGTTAATAAAAACTAATGGATTTCTATGTTAATGGTTTTTAAATAAAAGCGCTAAATTAAACAGTGCGGATTATAAATGAATATTACTTTTTTTGCAATTGAAAGCTATGGTGGAGCAATTTGAAATATTCTTAGTTCATGTGAGAATGAGCAATGCTTCCGATATTTTGCAGAGATACATAAAATCAGGTCTCTAGAATATTTAAAATCTAAATCGAGGCAGAAACCAAGCTATAAACTAACAAAATGGTAATTTTCAAATAACCGGATTATTCTATTCTCTGGCTCGGTTAATGTGTTTTGTGAATAAAAATGTCGAAAAGATTCTGGTATAAATTTTGAGCTCGTATTAAAGTACATGTCAAGAAATTAGATTTTTCATAAATGTATTTGAATTTTGTATTAAAATTAGGGTTATTGTACAAACAACTTTGATGTAATTATTTTGCTAATTAGCCTCTATAATTTCAATGCGGCAATAAGACGTAATTTGTATAAAGTTTGTTGTTATAACAAATTTACGTACAAAAAAAAAAAAAAACAAAAAACTAAAGAAATGCGTTGAAATAGCTTTTATAAAGCTAAAAACTAAACTAAAAAAAACTAAAATTTATATGGATGAAAACATTGGAAAACTGTTTCTGAACCCAACGGCATAATAAATTTTATAGTTTTTGGCTAACATTATTTTTCTAAAATTATGACTTACAAATATGGATATGAATTTTTATCGGCAATTTTTTAATATTCATAATTTCATAGTTTTATGTTGCTGGTAGATCAATCAGCAGTTCTCTTACATCGATTTAAATGTCAAAATCTGCTCTTTAACGACAGATGCCAGACTCAACCACCTGGAATGCCAAACTCAACCACCCTCAAAGAATAGTTTCATATCCGCAATGCTTATATTTGATTGTTCAATTATGAGAAAATAGCAGCAATCGAAAAAATCATAACGTTTATTCAAAAAAGAAGCTCTTACAATTGTTTATAAACTGTATTACACTGCTCGCAAATTTAAAACCATTTTCGATTTTTATATATTTCCGAAAAATAATAATTGTTTGTGATATCTACTACATCGCTTTGAAATATTAATTACTTTTGAGATACATTTTTCCTGATCTACATATACAATAAAAATTATTGAAGATTTAGAAAAAAATTGGAAAAAATCAGTGGACAAGCATTTAAGTGTAAAGAAATAATCAAGACCAATACGGCAGCGGTTCCAAAACTAGGCGACCTAACAAAGAAGACACAAAAGAGTATGGGAAAAAAGTTCTATTCTATCTCTATCTATTTCTATTTTTCAACATAATCTCCCGTTAGCTGGATACACTTTTTCCAGCGATATTCAATAACTTCTATACCCTTTTTAGAGTAAGAACCGTTAAACTCCTTAAAATATTCATCAACCGCAGTCTCTACTTCTTCATTGTTGGCAAATCTTTTACCACCGAGCCAGTTTTTCAAGTTTAGAAATGGAAAATAGTCCGATGGAACTAAGTCTGACGAATAAGACGCGCCACGAAGTAATTCGATCTTTAATTCATTAACTTTGGCCATCGCAATAGCGTATGTATGAACTGGAGCATTGTCTTGATGAAACAACACTTTCTCTTTCGCCAAATGAGGCTTTTTCTTATAATTTCATCACCTAAACGCTGCTATAAATTATCATAATATTCGCCGTTGATGGGGTTCCTATTCCGAAGATAATCAGTAAAAATAATCCCATCCAGATCCCAAAAAAAAGAGACGCCATGACGTCGCCTGCAGATGGCAGCAGCCTCACCCTCTTCGGACACGATTCTCTCCCATTTCGGTCCACTGAATCCACTTTGATTGTTTATTTGTCTCAGGGATAAAGAGGTGGACCCATGTCTTATCCACGGTTATAAAAAACATCAACAAACATACTACTGAATCGTCTTCACGACGCTGCTTCTGCTCTATTAAAAGCAAACGCGGCACCCATCTTGCGCGCACCATTCTCATCTTCAAATCTTCGATCTATATACAATGTATAGCACTCTTTGAAATGCTTAACATTTGAACTAGCTCACGCACCTTCAACCGATGATCATACAGTAGCATTTTATTAATTTTCTTAACCATTTTGTCTTGGCAGTTCATACGGCCTTGTTAGAACTCTGCTACCCTATATTTTATATTTGTAAAGGAAGAAGCAGACTCCCTAGGAGCAAAATCTTGCTCGGCTTTAATATCGGTTGGACATAGACCTTCCAAATGAAAATATTGAATTACATAACGGTGACTAAGCTTTTTCCTTGTTTACAAATTCACTGTGATCGTTTACTTTAGATGACCCAAATAGAAGTGCTAAACAACGTGACGCCTTGAAGCTTAAAACATATGTTTTATAAAGTTGGCACTTTTCACTAAAATAATTTTGTTTAAACTACTGGCACCATTCATTCAACAGTTCGACTAGTTTTCGAACCGTTTATTTGCTATTTCCAATATTTGTATAGCATAAGGGGATGGATCCCTCGATCCCCCGATCCTCCGATCTCTCTTGCTATATCTTTATTTCTCTCACTTTCTAAAAATACTCGACTTAGTGGCAAAGAAGTTCAATGAATCACTACGCCACTTTGGTCGTTCCGGTTTTTGATTGAAGAACACGGTTTAACACAAAAACCTTCATATATTGCCAACAACATGTTGTGTTTCTCAAAGAATTTGATGTACAACAAGAATAAGACTTGGTATTAATAAGATCCGGATAAAATTAGTTGAATATTTTTCAATACCCTTGAATGGCTATGAAATGTTATTTAAATTTTATTATTTCAAACAGTTGTAAATAAATATTTCCCAAGGATATCCCCCAATCCCAGGCCGATTGTGAAAATATTTTCTGTTATTTTGGGTGCCCATTAGAGTATTGTAGAAATAGTGTCCAAAATTTATTCATCAAAGTATCAAAATGAAACAAAATTTCAAACATGAATATAATTCGGAAAAGTTACAAAATTTGTAAAACAAAAAACTGCTAAACATGAAATAAGACTACAAACTAAGCCACTTTTATGACTGAGATTATATTTTGGAAACTTAATCTCATACAAAACACAAGAACTTTTATTTTTGAAATTTTTTGGACCCACACCAGTATCGTGTACTTTATATAAGTCTTTTTATCATTTACCAAAAATAATGATATTACACTTATAAATCTTGTCTTCTCTTTGCCTGCACAGTTCAATTTCGAAGACATGTTGATGACCCACCATTTGGCTAAACGCTGGCATCGCCTATACCGTTCAGCTTTATATCGCCTGGACAAAGTGCAACCGATTAAGCAGAAATTCGCTGATATGACGTCCGTTGAAATATCTGGATTTTGGAGAGAGGTAAGTACAACATTTTCAATAAACTGCTACAGAATTTCTTTCCCTTGTGTCCGGTTGAAATGGTGATTAAGAAATGCTTAACATTCCTTTGCTTTGAAATAAATGAGCATATCCTCTGGACGATTAGCCCCATCAGAGGCTAAACCCTGCCTTACCCTTCGGATTTGCCTTTCACTTAACGTAGCAGTTAGAGTTGAATCTGCTGCGGGTGTTGTTTAATTGGAGAATCTGTTGATTTTGTATAGAAGTCGGTTAAGGGTTCACTGGTTTCGCAATATTTAACATTTGTTTAACGAGTTTAAACTTTTTTTCTGCTTTGCGTTTCCTTACGTTTTTTCCCTGTTATTTTTCTGACGTTTTCTATTGTATTTCGCAATTGTTATTGCTCGTGTTGCTGCTGATGGTGCTGTTATTTCTTCCTTTTTGTTCTTTGTTGTTAATGTTCGTTTCAGTAGTCATTTTAAATTTAGTTGCTTACGTTTTTAATTCGTTTCGCCTTTGTTTCCGGTTCTTTTTGCGCCATTTTTTCTCATTCTTGGCATCGTAGTTTTATGCTTTTTTATTACAATTCAATGGGAATTTAATTGGATTTTACTTTCCGCAGACGGACTGAATGCTGATAGAATTGGCTACAAAGTTCTAGGCAGAATGGAGAGGGGCAGTCTAATAATTCTAATGAATACAAAACGATGCACGGAGAGAGGAGTTGGGATGTTGTTATAAATGTTTCTCATCACTTTTTTTTATTCAGTATTCAGCTAAATGTGAAAATTTAAAGATAGTATTAGGCACTCTTTTGCGCATAAAATAATTCTGGGGTTGGTAGTGAACATACGATTTCGTTATTATTAATGAAACCTCGTTAATAAAAAGTCCATTCCCAAATTTATATATGATGTCATGGTTTTACCGTAAGTCTTACGCTTACCAGTCCCATCCATTATATGTTCTAAATGGTAGCGAATTACGCTTTGTATTTACCAAAGCGATCCGCCCTATGCAAAAATTTGTCTTCTTTAAAAAGAAGGAAATCATCTTTGAATAATGGCCATTGAAGTTTGCGTTTCTGAAGGGTTTCATTTTACGCTGGCTTAAGTCATCATTGCTATTATATAACATATAGGCGAAGCAAGTTCAGTCATCTGGCCTTTTCGCTAACATTGGCCCCTCTCGCGACTTGCATCATATTCACGTTGCATGTCCTTACTATTCAGTGGAAAGTCTAACTTTTTTAATAGGTAAAATTGATAAGCATCATTCACCAAGTAAGCAGGAAAGTAAAGTCATTGTTTCTAAATTAATAACAATTTTTTTTGATCGCGTGCAATACACCATGCTTTCCATTATATTTAACAGCACAATGCAGATTTTGATGTAAACTATCCAGAGATAGTAGATTGGCACTCTAATAAATTTATGATATAGATATTAAAATGTAATTTTGAATGGTGATCTTGCAACAACTACCTATGTTTAATAAAATTACCCCTGATCTGACTAAGTAATTATTCAATAAATTTTATTAATTGTTTAAAATATGAAATAAAATGAATTATTTGAATAACTACAGTTAACGTAAATTGCATTCTGAAACGAAGTACGGTTACATGATGTAAAAGCCCACCTGTCCAACCATGAAATTAAAAACAAGATAAACACTATTTGATATTCCTATGTGGCAAACCAGCGGTGCACGGAGGTTTCGTGGTTGTGGTCGGCGAGAGCGCGACCTTTCTTTGCACTTCAACAACCACCAAGACTACGTCGCAAGCCGCTTTTGATTAAATACCAATGTATACCTTAGATACATAGCCTCTTTTTTCCAGAAAGTATAAATTTTCAATTAAAGGGTGTCCTAACAAGAATACAAGATTTAAATTTTAAATAAAACACAGATATTTAAATAAAAGATCGTGAAACTTTATTATATCTTAAAGTACATATTGCACTGCACTTAACAAATGTAAGGCCCCCTGATGTCGCAGTTAGGCCAAGTGGTTCAGTAGTAGAAAAATTGGTTGAACAACTATTTTCCACTATTTTAAAAATTAGCATTTTTAATATGTTGTTAGTGTTTCTACCATTTTTGACCAATTGATTGATTTTCGGGAAGGAACCATACCAGTTCAGACTCTAATAGTAGTGCCTCCTAATAGTGCGTATGGTTATTGGAAAGTATTTCGAACGGACTACATCAAAGTATCGTCCATAAGAAGAGAAAATTTTGCTTATTTTATAGCAGATTGATTCATATGCTGGGTATATAAGCGTTGATTTAGCTGAAATTTTGATGCCTACTCAACTCTGTACTTGTGATTGAGTAATTAATGATACGATCTCAAATACAAAGTAAAGTGTGGCGTTATATGGTCAAATTCCGATAAATGTCTGGAATTTCAGGCAGATATTTGCGTAAAATTTTTGGAAAAATGCATGATTTCTGCATATTTTTAAAACCATATCCTTTGAATGTAGCTATGACACGACAAAAATTGCCACAATAATAAGGGCGTTCCTACAGTAGCTATGATTTCGAAATATTACTGACAAATATGACTCTCAAAATTTTCTCTAAAAAATATGAGGACTATTTTTAAATTTTTAAACGAAAAATATCTAAAACTAACCCATTTTAAGGTAATTGTTTTTTTTAATTTTTGAAGATCACCAAAAATTTAAGTTTTTCAAAAATGCATTTTTTGAAAATTATCTTGAGTTTCGCTATAATCATATTAAATTTGTAATTTTTACAATTTTAATTTTTAAAATTTTTTTTATCACTTTTCCTGTAAAATTTCTGTCTATGCTCCTTGGATTCATCCTCGTTTTAATCCCTATTTCATATTCCTTTAGATCCTTAACTCTCCTACGCCTTAGGCACATCACACATACAACCCTTCGTTTATACCCTTCTCTTCGTCATAATATTGTCAATTATAAAAGGCTAGCAATAGCGGTTTCTCCACTCATTTAACTTTCGTTTCCTTCCACAGTTTCCTTTCATCGTTTCTGCTGCTCTTCAAACGAATACAATAAGAGTGTGTGCAGAACTTTGCGCATTAGACTGATTTCTGGTTCCTTCTTCAACTCGGTATTCACTGGCTACCGCATCCTTATTCGTTTGCCAACTTATGAATGCAGTCGCTTCCCTTTTTCGCGTACAAAAGATTGCGTCTGCTACCGCCACTGCTAAGAGTAGCTGCTGCTTTTTTGAGCTGTTGGTGTTAAGCCTGTTAACTCCTTCGCACGCACAAACACCCTTTAAGATATCGCCATTCGAAAGTTAAAAAATGCTCGTTTCTTCTGAAGGAATCTGCTGTCTGATACCAAGAAAAACGAATTAACTTAAAGTGTTTATTATACGCATTAAGATCGACAATCACATCTGCTGCTACTTGTTGTAGTTTGTGTTTCCCTGCAACTGCTCTGACTGCCACAGCCATCGATGGATAACGGCAAAGATGTTACTGCTGCCTCACATCGTGGCATCGAAGATGTTATTGCATCTCGTACGTACACACAGTGTTTGACATTAATTTAATGGTAGCAAATTCCATGAAAAAGAAAACTTATGTCGTGAATATTAATTTTATATTGAAATTGACCGAGATAGGGTGTATGAGCTATTGAAGCAAATATTATGTCAATAACTTAAGTTGTTTTATTAAAGAATTTCTAAAATAGATGAACCAAAACTTATATTTTGGCACAAAAAAGAGAAAGGGTCTCATGTTAGTAACGAAAATATGTTGCTTTATAGACAGTAATTATTAAAACTTTGAAAAACATTTTTGCTACAAAATTTTGTTTTATAAAACTACGATAAATGTTCTAAATGTTCTAACGATAAAGTTTCTAAAACAGAATGGGGGGAAAATGAGTTGGATGAATTGATGCTGCTAAAAAAATCGATGGAAAATTTTGGAAAGTTTATATTATTTGTAATATTTGTACAAATATTTTATTATTAGGAGTGTTTTTCACTAGGGAATAACCAGAAAATTTTCCGAGTTTACAAATCAGTTTATGAATTGCGATCTTTGGTCAAATACTTTTTGGCGTAGACATAGGATATTCGTCCGTTGCCTGTTAAGCAGGTAACAGTTCTTAAGCAGCTAACAACTCTTACTGAAACACAAACTCAATACCAGCCTAGTAGTTATCCTAAAAAAATTTGCTATGAAAATCCAAGATGACTCCGTAAAGGCTATAGGAATGATGATGTAAAATATTAATCTGAAATGTCCGTACTCTTCATAGAGACGCACGACATGCGCAACTAAGTTCTCGTTATTTTTTGTTATTTTTTTTTTTTTATAAAAATTCAACTTTATTATGAAAACATGTTTACAAATGTTTTATTGAAAGTATTGCTCAACGCTAGCTACTACTTTTGCCCATCTTTCTGGCAAAGCTCGAATTCTGCCACAGTCAAATTGTTCATCTTTTGAACCATTCCTTATTGTCATCATATCAGTGGAACTGCTGGTCAGCCAGATCGTGTACCATCAAACGGAACAAGTGATAATCTGACGGCGCCGTATCTGGACAATATGGCGGATGGAGTAAGATTTCCCATTTCGGCGCTTCCAGGTAAATTTTAAAGGGCTTGGCCCAGTGAGGCCTAGAGTTTTCATGCTGATGAATCGTGCCTCTCCGCATATTGGGGGCATTTCTCGCGCAGAGCTCAACTCAATCGCATTATTGAAGTCGATATCGATCCCTAGTAATAGTATCGCTTGGTTTTAATAGCTCGTAATAAAGAGCAACGAGCTGGATCCACCAAATAGAGCATAACCTTTGCAGCGTGAGTATTCGGCCGAGGCGACAACGTAGAAACGTGACCGGGCCCCCATGACTTTCTTTTCTTTTGGACGGCACTCAACGTCCCTTGGCTTCAGCTCATAAGGAACCCAAGTTCCTTGTTTTTGAATCACTCCCTATGCACGCAATTGCCTGGAAATGGTTTGTCGGCTAAATCGTAATACTGAAGCAAGCTCTAGCTGTGTTTGACATGGTTCCCATCAAACAATGCCGTCAATTTAGTGTCTTCAAAGGGTTACTTCCCGCATATGACGATTATTTGGCACAAAATCATACATATTCAGACAACTAAAAGCATATGATTTTAAAAGAAAATCACTATTTTGTCCAGTCGGCATGTTTACCATACGACTAAGCTAGTCTCACGATGTTTAGGTTATAGCAGAATAGACTAGCCCTTACAGCTGGCGCCATCTATTGCCAAACAGCGGAAACTTAGTTGCGCACCTAATATATTCTTTTAGCGATGGGCATAGCATAAATAATACTATGCTGTATACGAGTATTGCAGGATGGATGGATTTGGATGGGGATTATTGTCAAATTACTATTAATATCATTTAGAAAAGCCAATGTATATTAAATTTATTGCTGCACTATGATCGATTTGGCTCAGATTCACCCATTTTCTTTAATGAAAACCTTACTTTGTATAATCATAAAATCCTGAGATCATTTCTAATCCGCGGTTTGGTTTATACGAAAATCGATGAAAATATTAAGCCACTTTTGGTTGATTCGACTGAGATGCTAAATAATTTTTTACGCAATTAAGACTAAAATTCGCAAAACCCATCTGAATGTATAACATTATACATAGATTGACATACAAAAATATGACTATATTTATGATTTAAAGGTTTACTTCAACCTGTCTTTAGGTATTTTACCACGAGTTGACCGATAATGAAGAGCTATCGAATACGCTGTTCTATCTGAGATATTAGCCTTTTCACCTGGTGGGGTTAGCACATCTCTTACATAAATTGATATTCTTAATGTTGGTGAAATCAAGAATGGATTCATTTGGTTTGTTGATTCCCTTGCTACAGTAGATGGTACTCCTTGCATTCGTATCGCATACTTCAAGTGACGACCTGGAATATATTAGTCCACATGATCTAGATTTCGCTCAGTGAAGCTTCCCGTTTATGGGTTACCCGAAAAAAGGCGACATGTTTGTGGTGACACCTAAAATATACGCTTTTATCACATTATATTCATTATAATTATCAATTTCCTCATACTACAAAGGGCATATCATTGAAAACAATTAGAACTATTTGTCAGCAGTAATTAAAGAAAATTTAAGTAACTCTTTTTGAGACATTATTTAAAGAATATTTTTCATTTTAACTGCACATCTTTCTGGTCGTTAGAAATGGAACTACGCACATAGCATTCTCGGCTTTATAATACATACGGTGTTGTTCAGAATATTCGTTCGGTTAATTCGTTAGTGCACCATATGTCACTTTTCATGACGTAGAGTTCCATCAAACACTATCATAAATTCCTCCCACCCCTTCTCTAAACTTGTGTTCTCATTCTAGTCGTGAGTGGTTATTGCGTTTTATAAAAAAAAGTTTTAGAAAGTAGAAAAAATGAGCCAAAAAGGGCATTTTAGGCATATTAAGCTGTATTATTTACGATAAGGAAAAACGGCTGCTGAAGCCAGCCGAAAAAAAGTCTGTTTATGAAGAAAACGAACCAAATAAAAAAAAATGGTTTAAAAAGATTTTCTACGGGCGACTTCTCCATAACGGACGATCCCTTATCAGGACGACCAAAAGAAATTGTTTGCGAGCAGGAGAGGAGATTTAATTATTGTTAATCCCCGTGCAACAGTTTGGGAAATAGCTGAAATAATCAAAAAAAACTCAGTATCAACCGTTCACTGGGTTATAAAAGAGCTCGGATTTGTGAGTAACCACGATGTGTGCGTAACTTGCTCTCTCGCCGAGGCCAACCGCCTGAATCGCGTTGACGTCTGCAATAATCTAAGGGATAAGAAATTACAGGATTCCATTTCTGAAAAACCTCATCACAGGCGATGAAAAATGGATAGTCTACAACAATGTAACACGGAAAAGATCATAAAGGAAACCAAATGAACCCCTTCAAAACACCTCTAAAGAGGGCCTTCACCCCAGAAAGGTAATGTTGTCGATTTGGTGGGATGTCAAAAGAGTACTCTTTTTAAGCTTCTCCCAACAAATCTAGCGATTAATGCGGACTACTATATCGCACAATTAAATTAATTGAAGGCGGCATTGGAAGAAAAACGACCGAGTCTCATCAATCACGGAGACGTCATCTTCCATCATGACAACGCCAGCCCTCACACTGCCTTACATACCCGTTAGAAACTGTCATAGCTTGCGTTGGAAGTTTTACCTTACCCACCGTGCTCCCCAGACCTCGCTCCAACCGACTATCACCTATTTCGCAGTCTGAGCCACCACAAAGATTTGAATTTCTATAATGATGAGGAAGAGAAAAATCGAATTGAACGTATTTTGTCATTTTGTCAGAAAATCCACACAAGTTTTATGAGAGAGGGATTAAAAAGCTTCCAGAGGTTAAAAGAAGGTATTAAAAAAGGGGGTGATTACATATCGTGATTTTTTAAGATTTAAGTTTTTTTCGGGCTGACGGCACTGGTTAGTAATGGCGACCAAACGTCATCTGTCGAAGTGAAAAGTCTACAGTATACTCTGCCATTTCATCATAGAAAGACTAACGAACGAGCAACGATTGCAAATCGTTGAAATTTATCATCAAATTCGTGCTCTGTGACAAATGTGCATCGTTTGATACGACCATTTTATGGTCGTCACAACCGACTTGCTGAATCAACAATTCGTGCTGTTGTCTCCAAATTTCGCACTAAAGTTACTTCGTTGGACATAAAACCATCGACTCGCACGCGTAGAGTGCGTACCGAAGAAAATATTGCAGCCGTAGCGACCAGTGTTAATGAGATCGTGAAATGACAATTCATCGCCGTTCTCAACGGTTGGATATGTGTTACTCAAAATTTGGAAAATTTTGCACGTCGATTTTAGTTTGAAAGCCTATAAAATTCAACTCACGCAAGAATTGAAACCGAATGACCTACCACAGCGTCTAATTTTTGATGAATGGGCTTTACTAAAGCTTAATGAAAATCCGCTGTTTTATCGAAAAATTGTGTTCAGCGATGGGGCCAAACTGTCGCATCTGGAGTGATGAACAGCCACATGCCATACATGAATTACCGATACATCCCGAAAAAACGGCAGTCTGGTGTGGTTTATGGGCTGGTGGCATCATCGGTCCATTTTTCTTCAAAGATGACCGTGGAATAAACGTTACCGTCAACGGCGAACGATACCGAACCATGGTACGCAATTTTTTTTTCTGCCCCAATTGGCTGAGTTGAACTTGGATGACATGTGGTTTCATTAGGGCGGGGCAACATGCCACACTGCTCGTTAAACAATGGATATGTTGAGGAATGAATTTGTTGAGCAACTTATCTCTCGATTGGTCCTGTAAGTTGGCCTCCAAGATCTTGCAGTTTAATGCCTCTTGATTATTTCTTGTGGAGTTATGTGAAGTCGTTAGTCTATGTGGACAAGCCGAACACTATTGAAGCCTTACAGGATAACATAACACGCATTATTCGTGGAATACAGGCCGAAATGCTTGAAAAAGTGACGAAAAATTGGACTTTCCGAATGGACATTTTCAAACGGAGCCGCGGACAACATTTACATGAAATTATCTTTATAAATTAAATGGCAAAGACTATCTTATCGATTCCAATAAAAAATTTTAATATATGATGCAAATTTGAGTGTTTAATTTGATTTTTAAAAAACCTACGATTAAAAAATCGCCCATATAATAGATTAAAGTAATTTTTTTTTTATACATAAATTTGCAATTTGTAATTTGAATATTTATTTTAGAAACCAAACGATTTTCCGAACAACTCGATACAGAATAAAGCTCGAGGCACCAAGAATCGCATATCATACCGTTTTTTTATTTAATTGTTGTTCTTTTTCTTACAGTAGATTTTAGCAGAACAAATTAAAAGATCGTCCAAATTAAAGTGGATCGAGTTGATTTTTTTTTTTTTTTTTTTTTTTTTTTTTTTTCTATTCACGATTTTACTCAACCTGCACAACTCATTTTTCAAACGATGTACGATCTGTCCAAAAAGTGAAAAATATTATAATTTTTCTGTTCAAACCTCCATAAACACTGTGCAGCAACACTTCTCAACTTCGTGCCGCTTGCTAATTTTAGTGGATTTCTTTCACTCTTTCAAGAAACATTTGAAAACTTTCGCAAAGTTTCTCTTAAGTCCTACGAAAAACGTAACATTTCATTTACGCACAATTCTTTTTTATTTCCTTTTATGCTTTTTTGTTTGTTTTCCTTGTTGAGTGCGAATGTTTTCAATTCTTTTGTTGTTCAAGTCAATATCACAAGTGTTATTTCAAAGGACTCCAACTGCATGACATGACTAGTAAAATGCAAGTGCGATGAGCAAAAGGGGGTGAGGACGATATCGTATAGAAAATTTAACTATAAGAGGTTCCAAGTATTATTGGCACAGGTTTAATCTGTACTTCTCTATCGTTCTCTGTTCGTTTTTAGTTGGAAGAATTCGTCAGAGACTTCGAGACGAACGGACCTGGCGCAGTAGGAACGGATTTAGACCGGGGCTTCAAACTAATGGAACCGTATGGACAGAAAATTAAAGAATTTGAAAACAAAAGGATTGAATTAGGTAAGTAAGTCGTCGTTAATATAAAGTCTAAAAAATAGAATTTATTTTTTTATGCAGTAATGAACTCTATGTAAATTTTAAACGCATCAAATAGTTTCTCTTATTAATACATTTAGCACATCTAACTTAATGGAATATATAACTTCTTTTTATTGTTTTTAATTTTATTAACTGTTCTACTTTTACTTGATTCTAACTAAATAATGAAAACTAATGAATCTTTTTCTTTATTCATAACCCGCTTGCTGCGAAACTGACAGCCAATGCTGAGAAACTTTTCGATATGCCCATGCAGGACTACAATGACTTTTCACGGGTAAAGGAGGACTACGAAGGAATGCAAATAGTAAGTTAACATTTACCAGCAACCAAATCTTAACGAGCAGCAACTCGATGGTGGTGGCATCAGAACCGTAGATAAAGTTTAATTTTCCAATTAAATTATTTGTGTTGTTGTTGTTGCCACCAAGACGCTCCAGAAACTTCAATTGCACCCTAGGGAGGAAGGCGACCGGAGTGTAGCCAAGTAATGATTGAATATTTTTCAATTATTGTTTTCTTTTTCAGGTTTACAAATTGTATAAAAGCCAAAAGTCCGCTCGAGAAGGATGGTCAAAAACTTTATGGGCCGATTTGGATCCAGCTGTGTTGACAGAGGGTGTGGAAAGTTTTCTGAAAGAATTTCGCAAACTTCCCAAACAGGTATGAAGGCAAATGGGATTTTGACTAAGGCACGACAGAAATTTAAAGAGAAATAGTTCAAATACTTCATAGAGTTAAAAAATCAAAGATAAAATCCAAAAAATTCAAAGAAATCTAAAGAATGTCAAAGGATTTCGAAGAATTTATATAAGTTCAACGACATAAAAAGAAAACTTTCTAAGAGACATTTAATAATTCAGAAAATTGAAAGAGTTTCAAAGAATTCCAAAAACTAAACAAAAAAAAATCATAGCTTTCCACAGAACTTCACAGAAATTCAAAGATTTTCAAAGCATTTCAAGAAATTTCTGAGAATTTCTAAAGAATTCCAAGAATTAAAATTAACTTCCAAAAATTTTAAAAACTTCGAAGAGTTTCGAAACTGCAAAGATTTTAATTAAATTCGGAAAATTTCACGCTATTTCCAAAAAAAAATGCACTGGAACATAAAGAATATGGAAAAATTGCAAACGACTTCCAAAAATTAAAAAAAAAATACAAAAACTTGTAAAGAATTTAAAGTAATTTCAACGAATCATAGCTTTCCAAAGAACTTCACAGAAACTCAAATACTTTCAAAGCATTTCAAGAAATTTCTGAGAACTTTTAAAGAATTCCAAGAATTAAAATTAATTTCCAAAAATTTTAAGAACTTCGAAGAGTTTCGAAACTGCAAAGATTTTAATTAAATTCGGAAAATTTCATGCTATTTTCAAAAAATGTACTGGAACTTAAAGAATTTCGAAAAATTTCAAACGATTTCCAAAAATTAAAAAAATAAAATACAAAAACTTGTAAAGAAAGTAAGAAAAGTAATTTCAACGAATTTCAATCTATTTAAAAAAATCACAAACATTCAAAAAGAAAACTGTTAGAAATTAAAGGCAATTGTGTTGAATTTAAAGCAATTCATTGAAACTCGAAAAAGTCAAAGAAAACTACAAAAATTCTGAACAAATTAAAAAAAAAAACAAATCCCAAAAATTGAAAAACAAAATTTAAAATTTATTAAAATTTAGAATTGAAATTTAAAAGAAATCAAAGTAATTGTGCCTAAAAATACTTCCAAAGAACTTTACAGAAATTAGATTTATAGAAATGCAATCAATTTTGAAAAAGAAATTTGATAAATTCTTAATTGTTTGGAAAGAATTCAAAGAAAATCACGATATATTTAAAAATTGCTAATTAAAGAAATTCAAATTCAAATTCGGAGAAAGGAATTCAAAAAAATAAATATAATGACGCAAAAATACTCAAACAAATACAAGTTAATTTAAAGATATTAAGAAAAAGAAAATATATGGAATACAAAAAATTCCAAAGAATTTAAAAGAAATTTGAAAAGTAAAAGAAACTTATGAAGTCAAAACAATTTCATAGAATTTCGCAAAATTTCAAAAACAATTTCCAAGAATTTAAAATAAAAAATTTTAAAGAATCCCAAGGACTTTCAAAGAATTAAAAAGACTTCAAATAATATAAGAAAACTTCAATGAATTTTAAATAATTTCTAAGAAATTCGGAAACATAAACAAATGGAAATATTCCACAGGAATTCAATTGATTAATCCAATTTTCTTTTCTATCACGCATAACTCAAAACCCTTTCTTTGCCATTCCGTAAATGTATGAAACGATGATGATATTTGGATTAAAGCGATTTTTGATGTGCCAATAAAACTTTCGTAATTAGTTTGGCAAATCGAAAAATTATCAAAGTTTTGCGTAAATTTCATTTAAAGAATAACCAACTCTTTCATCCACAATGCAATAGTTTACCTTAGACTTTTGTGCTACTTCCATGGAAATTTACATTTTGCCTGCAGTCGCAAAACTTCAATTTGACCATTTCAAATATTATCTCTGTTACATGAAATTCAGTTAAAATCAATAGACCAACTATTTTGCATTTTAAAACTATAAATTTTAAACAGTGTCTGTTTGTTTAATGGTCATTTTCCAGTAGTTGAGGCATTTTGCGAAATCCACGATTATCGAACTAAAAAGCTCATCCGCCTTCTACGCCAGCCAATTTAATGCATTGACATTTCTATGGTTTGGAATGTTTGTTTTTGGATTTGTATCTAAACGGATTCATGTAAGGCTATAAATCAATTCGATTGGAATTCAAATAATAATTAAAATGTTGTTGTACGTCAACTGACATTTATTACGGATATTACAAATATCAAAGGACATATGATGTTTTTTTGTTGTTGTGTTGTTGGTTTTAAACCAACACGAGTTTTTAATTATATGTGTCTGAGCGTCTGTTAGAGACAGAGAAATGATGTGAAATGTGATGAGGTTGTTTTCTAACCGTAGGAGCTAACTTTTAGAAAAACCTGAAAAATGAGCATAAAAATCAAAGTAGGCTGATTGATTGATACAAACAATGGACTCAATATCAGGCCTTTGAAAGCTTAGAAAAATTACTGTTTTCTATAAATCAAAGAATGTTTGTCGCTGTCCAGAGTACGAGTAAAATAAACATTTAGCTATTGCCCTGTAATTCATAACAATTTCCAAATCTTTATAGTTTTATGAAACTACTTATTATCTTAAAAAAAGGAATTTTGAAGTAGTTAACGGTGGGACGCAGTAATAAGTAAAGATCTTCTCAAAATTAAGCGGTTTAGATATCATTTCAAAATCCTCTAGCAGTTGTTTTGAAAGGAATAAAAACTGACTAATATAAGATGTAGTAAAAAGAAAATATTACTATTGTTTTTACCGATAGATTGCTTCAGTAATCTGTATCTCGTGGTATAAGTGCGATCACGCTGCACTAGGCGGCCTTGGAAAAGTTCAATTTCGTCTATGAAGCTCCGTTCATTTTTATGCCACAGATGCACCACGCTCAGAAAGACCAATTGTTGAAAGTATCGATAAATTAATGAAATATAACTAATATAAGACTAATATAAGATATAGTAGAAAGAAAATATTATGTTTTTTTACCGATAGGTGGCCTTAGTAAACTGTATCTCGTTGTATAAATGCGATCGGGTTACGCTAGGCGGCGTTAGAAAAGTTACATTTCGTCTATTCAGTTCCGTTAATTTTGATGTCACAGATGCACCACGTACAGAAAAATCGATAAATTAATGAAATATAACTAACATAAGACTAATATAAGATATAGTAAAAAGAAAATATTAGTATGTTTTTTACCGATAGGTGGCTTTAGTAATCAGTGTCTCGTTGTATAAATGTGATCGCGTTACGCTAGGCGGCGTTAAAAAAGTTAAATTTCGTCTCTTCAGTTCCGTTTATTTTGATCTCACACATGCACCACGCTCAGAAAGACCAATTGTCGACAACATTGATAAATTTATGAAAATCGTCAAGTCCGACTTGCATGTGAGTCTGCTCGAATGGCCCACGGGCTGCATTTTAGAACCACTTTAATAAGTCTTCATACTTAAAGAAGCTTAACGCATGGATGCAATACGAGCTAATGCAATAAAATCTCATGGACTGAATTTGCATCAGCAAATCTCTGCTGAATCGCAAAAAAAAACAACATTTCTGAAAAGAATCGTAACGGGTAATGAAAAGTGGTTCGATTACGACAACGTCTTTGCTAAATAGCGATAAGCTGGCGCAAACCGGTCAACGTTTTCCGAGCGTTTGGTGGGATTATCAGGGAACTATCTATCACGCCTCCTACCCTACTGCCAAACTCTTCAAACCTGTACAGTCAACAACTGGACCGTCTAAAGGAAACCATCGTCCAGATACGCCCGGCTTTGGATAATAACAGAGAAATTGTGATACAGTAGGAAAACACCAGACCTTACACATCGTTAGTTACTCGCCAGCTGTTTCGGGAATTTGGTTGGCGGTTCTTGTACATCCAGCTTATAGTCTGGACCCAGCACCAACTGACTACACGAATTTTCAAATGCAGTGAAAAATTTGGTTGTTGAAAAATTTGCCTCAATAGAAACTTGTGAAAATTGACTGTCTCAGTTTCATTGACAATAAGGAGAAAATTTTTATGAGAGAGGCATAATGGAATTACCTTCAAAATGGCAACAAGTTATCAAATAAAAACGGTGCATGTTTGACCTAAATCGAATCATTCTAGCTGTGTTAAATAAAGCTTTCAATGTCATGCTAAAATAATGGATTTATTTATATTATATTTTTGTTCTATATTTTTGTTTTAACAAAAAATTAATGATTAAACATAACGGAATTCAGATTTGGATTTTTTCTTAACCTGTCATAATTTCTAATAGGGAAATTAGAATGTTACTATATAACTGATAGGCAACTGGTCTTCTTCAGTTGCCTTTGTTTACAATCAATCCCTTAGCTTACAGTTAATCAGTAATGGGTAACCCAATCCGTGGGTAATGGGTAACCAGTTCACAGAATGAGTAACCCATATATGTTATAATGATTTCTAAAATTGGTGATTGTTTGCCTTTTGTGGTTATTTTCTTACGAATTTCCAAAATGATGTCATTTACGCGATAGGAAAATTTACTAGCACGACATTTGGCTACATTCAGAATTTAGCGATTTGGCTTATTTTAGCGTTTTTCTTATTTTAGATATTTTTTTAATGTACCTCGTATAGGCGGAGGTAAAAGATTGTGTTATTTTCCTGATTGGAATCTCAATTTTCCAGCTACAGGCATTTTTATATTTCGGCGATTTCTTTAAATAGTCGATTGTTTGAAAATTTGTTACGATTATGTGAAGACTCACATCCAGCCCCTTAGTAATTCGCAAAATGAGGTTAGTTTTGCGAATGGCCGCTCCGTTTTCGAGATAGGGCAATTTTTCTGAATTTTCATATTTTAAAACAAAATGAGCTTGAACTAACTTGGTAACTCATGTGTTACCCATGTTGTGGGTGGTTTGTAAAGTTCCACAATACTCATGAAAAAGGCACGGCGGCTATTCATTTCTCATGGGTAGTGTGTAATGTGTAAATGCCAGTTACACATTACCCAAAAGTGGTGAGATACGTTCACGTGTATTTACCCACCGTCGTGGATAGGGTGCACATGCCGTTACTCATTACTCATGGGCAGTATGTAAGCGATCGCTTCTCATTTCCCACGACTATTTGTGTGGGTTACTCGTGGGTGGGTAAATTCGCACTCAACGTAATTTGTTGTTTCCCAACATTGTCCACATCAACTAACAATGTATTCAGTACAATTATTTTTGCTGTAGTCCTCACTTTCTCCTATTGTTCGCCATGCATTTGTTGTGATGGGAAAACAAATTTATAGCCTAAAAATTCTAAATTGTTCCAGATATGTCACACATATGACCATGATAAAAATATTGCCTGAAAATGTATTATGGAAATCGTAATATAATTATTTATGGAATTAATTCTAAGCCAAATTGAATGATAAGATATTCAACAAATAGCCATGTTTGGTTTTTATTAGGTCAGAAAAATTGGATGGCAAAATCTGCTGTTGAATTTTTGCCAATGAATTTTAAATAAAGCTGATTAAAATAAAGAACTTGGTATCACATGTGTGTGATTTGATTAATGTAACTTTAAATGCAGTATAATAAGAATAATTTCAAAATCTGTCGTTGAAATAACTAACAAAATTATTCATTCGCACAGATCACAAGTACCAATCACGGAGTTCTAACAAATCAGATACTTCCAATAATTTATATTGATTACTGGATATAATTCATTTAGTTTCTGAGCATAATTAGCTTTTGGTCCAATCAGAATCACAAAGCCATCAACGCAAAATGATTTGATAAATTGCATTCAATTGAGCCAAAGCGATTTCTTCACAGTATATGCTGTTGACTGTTTAGAAAATTTGCCACTTCAAGCAATAGAAATAGGAGTAATTTTTCCATAGTTCAAAGTCAGAAATGCAAATTACACTATAAAAAACAGAACCCAACTAGAGATATACCAAATCTTAGTAAATTCCCAGCAAAGACAACTGGAAGTCATTCCAAAAAATGCTATTTTCATAGCTTACACAAATACCGGGCTATCCATTTTTCGGTTTCAAAAGTTATGTTAGATAAACTCACATGTAGCTGCATTTTTTATGTCACTTTTATTAGAATCCAACTACAGATACATTACAATAGGATATTTTCAATAATTTTACCATCTCTTCGTCATATTAAAGAAAAAAAAAGTCATTCCAAAGAATGACATTTTCATAATTTCCACAAATACCAGGTTATCCGTTTATCGGTTCCAAAAATAAAGTTAAATAAAACACACATTAAGCTATGACTTCAATAAAACTTTTATTTCATTCTAATGCTTGGATCCTGCCATTCCTTACGAAATGCAATGTCATTTAAATGACCGCCTCTAGATTGGTTGCAGCAGTGGATCGTTCTTAGGTATTTTTGGAACACGTTTTTCCACATTTCGGGCAATATCTCGGGGATAACTTGATGAATGTTGGTTCTCAAATGCTCCCAAACAAAATTATTCAGAAAGAGAATCTATGACGGTCTTTGACGTAGCTGCACAAAAAAATCCAAAGGCGTCAAATCGCATGATCTTGGTGGCCAATTGACGTCACCAAAACGTAAAATTACACTTTTTGAAAGCTTCTCATGCAATAAAGCCAAAATCGGCCGTGTTGTGTGGCTTGTAGTATCGTTTTGTCGAAACCTCATATCATCCAGTTCATAATCTTCAATTGTAGACAAAAAAAAGTCGGTTATCATAAGCTGAATTGAAATCCAGATTAGCCGCCACACTTTCACTACAGAAGCAATATTTTCGGCAGTGCGTACATTGCGATGATGCACAGGTCTGACCACATTAGTGACGCTTCCCGTCTCTTTAAATTTCTTTACAATCTTGCCAATTCCTTGCACAATAGGTCAATTATGGCAACCATAATCATCCCGTAATGCACGAAAAGTGCCCACATTTGAATCACCACTTTTGTAGTAAGTTTTAACTATTTTCTTCAATTGTTAAATGATCCATATCTGTAAACGGCAAACCTTTCACTAAATATATAAATCTTCAGATGACAGGTATTTAACAGCTGACAGCTTTGCCAGATCGGCGGTTTTGATTACTAAAATACTAAATGGATAATTCTGTATTATCAGAGCACATTTTCGGCTTCTTGGGAAGCCCTTTTTAATTACACCATTACACCACCGTTGAAATAGAGAAGTTATAATTGCAACAGTCGTTGTAAGAGTATTAAACATTTTTAGTATTTTTTGTTTTGTTTTTTTTTCCCGACGCAAAAATGTTAATTTTTTTAACATCTGTTTAAAATTGTTGTCCATTAATAACTTAAATTAATCAGTTATGTGAAATCTAATTAAAAATAGACAGTTTTACGTAAAAGACCCAAAAAGAGTTTTCATTTCTTTGGAGTATCTGGTACAGAGGCAGTGAAAAGGCATCAAAAACACCTTGACAAGCTCATGTTAAGTTCATCGATGGTTATCCATTTTTTTCTACCACTTCTATACCACGATCAGAGGATCTTTTTAACTTCTTTGGATGCTCTTTTCTTTATTGGGTTGTAAAGAAAATACGATAGCATATCGATATCGATACTGGAAGGAACCCATCTCTTATAATTTTTATAATAAGCGGAAGTGCTTTTTCCGCTTTCAGTTGGTGCATCGTACCTAACTATAGACTTAATTATTGAGAAAAAAAAAAATTAAAAGTTGACACTGGAAAAAGGGTTGAAATCGATAGGTGAAGATAACGAGGCGAGTTTTTACACATCCATTTATCTGGCAGTGAGTCTGTCTACAGTTGCCACAACAGGAATATATTTTTTCAGTATGAAAATGACTAAATCTAACGTTATAATTTAACGTGAGATTTTTCAAAATTTTTTAATATTTTTAAAGTGATGCACTAACCATCAACAATCACATATCAGCCATGTTAGTTCACAATCTGAACGTTAACCTCAGTTCAGAATGGTGTACTAACTAACAACAATCACATGTCAGCCATTTTAGTTCACAATCCGTAAATTAGCCCTAGTTTTAGTACTCGTTAGTGGCTCGTAAGTCCTACCATATCATCAGTGATGCCAACAACTTTCCATTAATCTATTCCTTTTTGTTTCTCTCCCTTTACTATGTTATGATACTCGTAATAGGTCCGACAATTAGCAGTCGGTCAGATGCTGGAATTGCAAATGAAACAATTCAAAGGCACCGTTCCGCTAATGGTGAGCTTAAAGAACGAGGCGTTGCGTGAGCGTCACTGGTTACAGCTGATGGAGAAGACCGGCCAATATTTTGACATGACACCAGAACGTTTCACACTCGATAATATGTTTGCAATGCAATTGCATAAATATCAGGTAAGTGTACAAGAACATTGTAGTACCATTGCTGACGCTGGTGATGGTGGCAGTAGCTATCACAACATTTAATGTTTGTGTTATAGCATCAACGAGAACTAGGCATGATGCTTGTACATTGTGTCCAACAGGATACACAAAGTGGCCCAAAACAAGTAAAAACAATTATCAAAAGTGCTTGTGTTGCCATGTTGCTGCTGCACAAAGTGTTATGTCTTGGCCTGGGCAAGTGAGTGCAGCAGCAACATGCTCTTTCGAGGGAACATATAGTGATCAATTTAAGCGCTATCAGTGCACAGCGTGTTGCAAAAGGACTATTGTTGCTAGAAAATCTGGAGAAAGCGTTAAACTTCAACTAGCACGTCTCTCCAGGCTCCTCTTCTTTATTGGAATGTATTTCACGGATGCTTATTAGCAATAAATAAAATCATGAAAGTAAGGCAACAAAATTATATTAAAAAATTCACCAAAAGGCATTCACAGTCTGATTTGGCATCACTGTTTGTTCATTCATATGAAAAATAAACGATCAGAATAAAACGAAAAAATTTAAGAGTTAGGGATTATGCCATAGAAATGTAATAAAAACAGTTCCGAAATTGACAATAACAGAATTAAAATTTTCAAAATTAAGCGTAAAGAATCAGACAAAAAATGTCCACGAAAACATACAAACCATTGACATATGTAACTGGTTTTTTAAAGCACTTAAGGACTCCAATCTTCTTAACGGAGAGAAATTTGGCCCAGCTTTTAAGACAGACAACACAGTCAATGGTCTGTTTACTAAATCAAAAGTATATATAACTTAGTGCTTATAGATAATTATGGACTACACAACTAAAGGGTGTCCCAACAAGAACGAAAGATTTAAATTTGACGACATTCGAAGTGTCATTGTTTGACATTTGTACAATTGTTATTGTTTGCTAGTAGAAGGTATGAGGTTAGTAAAAATGGAGCGCTACACGAATGAACAATGCATTCTCATTGTGAAATTGTTTTACCAAAATGGTGAAAGTTTTACGGTTACAGTTCGCAAATTGCGATGAATTTGGGGTCACAATAATGCTCCAAAAGAGTCAACTGCGAAGAGATTAATGGATAAATTTGCCAAAACTGGGTCTGTTAGTGATGTAAAGACAACAACGCGCCTTCGACCAGGTCGATCGACCGAAAATGTCGCAGCTGTACGTGATGATGTCGCTAAAACTTCATCCACCTCAATTCGACACCGACTCAGCAAATTGGTGTCTCCAAATCCGCTATTCAGCGAATTTCGACGAAAGATTTGCATCTTCATGTAAACAAAGTTCAATTGCTCAAGAACTGAAGCCAGTTGATCATGGACAGCGAAGGGAATTCGTTAATCCGGTATTGGAGAGACAACATGAAAATGCTGATTTAGCCGATAACATCATCTTCAGTGACGAGGCCCATTTCCATCATGATGGCTTCGCCTATAGGCGGAATTGTTGCATTTGGGGTGAGGAAAATCCTCGAGTGATTCACGAGAAGCAAATGCATCCTCAACGTGTCACTGTGTGGTGTGGATTTTGGGCTGGAGAAATCATTGGACCTTTTTTTTATGAAAATGAGGTATGTCAAGCGTAAACAGTCAATGGTGTTCGGTATCGTGAAATGATAACCAGTTTTTTCGTGCCTAGAATTGAAGAAATGAATGTGGAGGGAATGTGGTTTCAACAGGACCTCGCCATATGTCATACAGCCAGAAAAGCAATTCAATTGCTGCATCAGTCATTTCCCGGTCGTGTTATTTCGCGTTTTGGAGACCAGAATTGGCCGCCATGATCGTGCCATTTAACACCATTAGACTTTTTTCTTTGGGGTTTTTTGAAGTCGATGGTTTACGCGAATATGCCGACGACGACTCAAGTCTTAAAAGTGGAAATTGGACGCTGCATTAATGAAACACCGCAGCATTTATGCGAAACGGTCATTGAAAATTTCATTAAAAGATCGCGTGTGTGCCAGCAAAGCCGCGGCGCACTGTGTCGCGAGGGTGGCCAAAAATGGTTAACGTCAATGTTAGAATTCGAACGTTTTTTATTTTAATTTTTTTTTGTAACACTCTGGTTAGATCATACCTAAAATATCTTTTAAAACTTTTTCTAAATTTTAAAGTTACAGTGGTTTAAAGTTAAGGTTTGTGTACAGCATACGAAATTTATGGAAAAGCTCCAAATTTAAGGTTCATTTATAATACTAAAAATTTAATTATTTGAATGTAACGGCTACCAAAATGTATAACAGGGTGTAAGTGGTGCCCTTAGTTATAATTACAACACTGTTTTTGTGTACAAATATTGATCATATGTCAGATCCCGTTAGAAAAAGATAGTAGTGAGAAAGAAAGTAGAGATAACACTTTTCCAATTTTTTGGTATTTTGTAGCTAAAAGTATGTATTTTAATATATTTAAAATTGCGCTGCTCGATTTTGCACGAATTTCTTTTATGATTGTTTTTCAGTGTCAACCTCATTGCGGATTCGTACTATTTTTCAATTGTGGCTAGAGATAAAGCAAAACCGACCATGCAATGTTATGCATCATGTTAAAGATTTTGTCGAAAAGCATTTTAAACGAGTATTATTAGAAAGTGAACAACAGAAAATAAAGCTTACTCTATTAAAATTCTCTAACAATTGATCTAAATATCATCGCATTAGAGACTGATCAAATGTTTTGAATGCATTTTGCATATTTCTTACAAACAGCCTATAAAGAAATAGCAAGTGGTAGGAAAAGAAGATAAAGATCAGGTTGCTGAGCAAAAGAGAAGTATTCAAGCAAAATTAAGTCTGAAGTGGGTCTTATAGTTGATAAGGTTAAGACGGGGTATGGCACAACGAATGATGGCAATACTGCAAGGTGCTTCTTTTCCAATGTCGAACTTTCAGCTCAGATTACTAATGTAGATGTAAGGTTAATAAAATATTTTTCAATTATTTTAAGAACACTTTCAAGTGGTCATTATATACATGCATCAAATTTTGAAAAGCTTTTAAAAGATACAGCACTTTTATATTTCAAATTGTATCCTTGGTATTTTATGCTTTCAACTGTGCATAAAATTCTAGTTCATGGTATAGATTTTATTAAATATTCCACTATTCCCATCGGAATGTTATCAGAAGAAGCAATAGAGACAAGTCATAAAATTATAAGAAATGCAAGATTGAAACATACGAGAAAAATTTGTAGGATTGCCTCCATGGGAGACCTAATAAATTATCTTATTCTGCAGTCAGAGCCATCAATTTCGATGCATAGTCAGAAAATACTTTTAAGGAAAAGTGATATAAATGATCTGAAAGAGTATTTAGTTACAAAAGAAAGATTTCATAGCATAAAAACAGCGAATCTGGTAGAATCTGAAAGTGATGACAGTGATAGTTGTTAATATATTTTTATTGCCTGTAATACCTACTA
>JAHXMU010000293.1:184874-202396 GCA_019455685.1 Philornis downsi | reverse complement strand
AGCTTTATACGCTTTTGAAATTTACTAAACCGGTACTCTGATTTCTTGTTTTGCCTCGATTTATCGAGGTTTCAAAGATTACAGAAAAGTGTTAAAAATGTCTGTTTTTTTAATTTAACTAATTAAATTTAAAACGGTCCACATTTCTTTCCGGTTCGAACAGGATAATTTTCAGCTAATATTTCTGATTACGTAGGAGGAAGTAATAATTGTCATTTCACGAATACTAAGCTACTGACTATATATAGGGTGACGCATAAGTAACGTCAATGGCGACTGTATTGAATGCGTTTTTCCGCATCATTTGGTTTTAACTCATGAACCAATTGCATCTCATATGGGAAAAGATGTAACATATGTAAAATTATTTGCAAAGACCTCCTAGACATCTCTAACCGCTGAGAACGTCGCCTGGTGGAAGTTTCGGGGTTTTCCTCAACACTTCCTTGCACTCGAGCAATGGTCACTTCATTTGGAACTGCACGAGGTCTTCCAGCACGCAGAAGATCACAGACAGTCCCTTGTTGTCCAAAACGCTGAACCAATCGGTAAGTTGCTGGAGCGCTAGGAGCATTTTGAACATCAAAGAAATTTCGATATGATTTGAATAATCGTATGCTGACTTTCAAAGTAAAATTTAACAACTTTAGTTCTTTGTTCTGTGCTGAGCCACCATAAATTTTCCAAGTATTATTTAGTTAATTCTGTAAAGAGACGAAAAAAAAAGACTTAAACAAAAAATGTATTCACTGATTAAATCTTAATGTTGCTTATGCGTCACCCTATAATAAACACTGTCAAATTTCCTAAAATAGCCATCGACCGCAGACTCCACGTCTTTGTTATTGGAAAATCTTTTACCACCGGGCCAATTTTTCACGTTTGGAAATAGAAAATAGTTAGAAGGAGCTAAGACTGGTGAATAAGGCGCGTCATGAAACAATTCGAACTTTATTTCTTTAATTTTTGCAATCGCAACAGTGGATATGTGCAACGAAACATAGTCTTGATGAAACAATGCTTTCCTTTTCGCCAAATACGGCCTTTTTCCCATAATTTCATCACCTAAGCGCTGCAATTAATTGGCATAATATTCGCTGTTGATGGTTTTTTCCTTCTCAAGATAATCAATAAAAATAATTCCATGCGCATCCCAAAAAAAACAGACGCCATGACTTTACCTGCAGATGGAACCGTCTTCGCCCTCCCATTCTATTCCATTGCTTTGACTGTTTCTTTGTTTCAGGTGTGAAGTGGTGAACCATGTCCATAGTTACAAATCAACGAAAAAATGCGGATTTATTGCGGTGAAATATTGCCAAACACTCTACTGAAACATCTTCTCGACACTGTTTTTGCTCTACTGAAAGCAAGCGCGACACCCATCTTGCGCACAGCATTCTCATCTTCAAATGTTCTGTCAATATATGCGTATCATTTCAGCTAGCTCACGCATATCCTGCCGACGATCATTCAATACCATTTTGTCGATTTTCCTAAACGTGTCTGGCTTGGACACCTCAATTGGTCGGTGTTCGTATTGGCAGCTCGTACGGCCCCGTTTAAACTCTGCTACTCTACCTATATATTTAGTACATAAATTAGACTACCCACTAAAAATAAGCAGAAACAATTCAAAAAGATTTACATTTTCGCCACTTTCATTGGTTTTATTTTCACATTTATTCGCTCTTCTTGATATGATGACCTATACGCTATGTTAGTCATTCTATTTGCAAAAATTACAATTATTCAGGGATCAAATAAATCATATATATTTCTATATCAATAAAAATGTCCATTCCCAGTACTGTGGATTGTGTTCCATGGTGGAGGGTATATAAGCTTCGACAGTACAAAACATTGGGCGTCCTCCAAATTCAGTGCCCTTCAAGCTCCCTTCCAATTTAAAGCAATTCGTTTGAATAACAAAAATTTGTAACCAAAGATTTGAATTTTCATTTGAACTATGTACATTGCTCGTGAATACGAGGTGTGTTAAAAAAAATAAGGTGAACTTTCAAATTTCGCGGGCTACGTACATTCGAGTTTCGATTATTATTTTTTGTTTTATGTTGACACACTCGTCTCGAAGACATGTTGACGGTTTCATTCATATAGCATGTTTAGTTTATTTGTGAGATGTATAAATAAGACAAGTGTTTTGTACGTTCGGCAATTTTCTGCTATCGAAAAAATTGCTCAAAGATGTTGCATCAAATTTTGTATAAAAAATGGGGTTAAGTTTTCAAAAACACTTGAAATGTTGACAGTGGCATACGTACGGTGAGAGTATGAGTGTGAGTCAAAAAATTTTTACAAGTGGTACAAGGTTTTCACAGAAGGTCGAGAGAATGTGAATAACGACGCTTGCTCTGAACGCCCCAGCATATCAACAACCCATGAAAATGTTGAGAAGGTGAAGAAAATTTTTATGGAGAATCGTCGCATCACGATTAGAGAAGTTGCTGAGGATGTCGGCATATCGGTTGGCTCATGCCATGCAATCTTTTCGGAAATTATGGGCATGGAGCATGTGGCAGCGAAGTTCGTTCCAAAATTGCTGAATTTTGACCAAAAACAACGTCACATTAGCATCGCTCAAGAATTGTTGAACGACTCCAACGATGATCCAGATTTGCTTAAAAGGGTCATAACTAGTGACGAATTACGGGTATATGGTTATGACATCGAAACCAAAGCTCAATCGTCCCAATGGAAGAGTCCAGGGGAGCCAAGACAAATAAAAGCATTCCAAGTTCGATTAAATGTTAAGGTTTCGCTCACTGTTTTCTTCGAGTGCTCCGTGGCGTAGTGCACCAGGAGTTCTTATCACAAGGTCGTACGGTAAATAAGGAGTATTACCTTGAAGTTATGCGGAATTGTGGAAACAAAAATTCATGGATTTAGCATCATGATAATGCACCTGCTCGCTCAACTTTGCTTGTGAGAGATTATTTGGCCAAACACAACATCGTTATCATGCATCAGCCACCGCATTCACGAAGGTTTATTATTCAAATTGAAGAAAATGATACCCACGAATTTCTTCATTTGTCTGAAATCTTATTTATCTGAACGAACCTTTTTTGTTAAACACGGCGAAGACATGTCGGACATGCTTAAATTGCATGCGGGAGTACCTCAGAGCAGCATTATTGGTCCTACCTTATATCTCATTTTCACTTCGGATCTACCCACAGAAGAAGGGATTCTTATCGGAACGTTTGCAGACGATACAGCTGTTCTTGTCACTGACGTCAACCTGGATCAAGCATCTAGAAAATTGCAAAAACATCTCGATACCGTAACAAATTGGCTGCAGAAATGGAGAATAAAGGCAAACGAAACGAAATCGGTTCAGGTAACGTTTACACTTCGGAGAGGATGTTGCCTTCCCGTGTCTATTAATAATGTTGAAATACCTCAAGCAAATGATGCAAAATATCTAGGCATTTAAACAAACTAAGATTCTTAAAGTGGCTTTTTAATGGTAAATCCAAACTATCCCTAGATAACAAATTAAAAATCTATAAATGTGTCTTAAAGACCGTATGGACATACAGAATCCAGTTATGGTACTGCGAACCATTACCGGGGCACCCAGATACTTCTCGAACAAACAATTGCATAGAGAATTGAAAACATCCTTCATTAAGGAAGAAGTCCAAAAATACTCCGCTAGATACATGAATCGTATTCAACAACATCCGAATCAACTGGCGTCCAATCTGATGAACGAAACACCATTATTTATCAGAATAAGGAGGAGAACCACACAGGACCTGGCTACTCAGGACGAATATAGCAGTAGGGACACTCAAGGAAATGTTCCCGAATAAAAATAAAATTTTAGTGTATAAGTAGTATGTGGGCCAATGTAAATATTACTGAATGTTCAAGGACAGATTGTAATAAATACAGAATTTAAAAAAAAACACCGCATTCCATTTCTTCTGTTCCCAAAACTAAAGAGACCCATGAAAGGACGGCGTTTTGCGACGTTTAAGATGATAAAACCGAATCGCCGAACACGCAAAATACTTGTCTTATTTATGCCTCTCAAAAACATACTAAACATTCTTATGGATAAAACCGTCAATATGTCTTCGAGACGAGTGTACCAACATAAAGAAAAATATTCGAATCGAAATAATCGAATAATCGCCCGCGAAATTTGAAAATTCGTCTTTTTTTGAACACACCTCGTATACCTGATGTTGCGAAATTACAAGAAATAATTTTTTTCCCCCCCCAGATTTTTTAATTTATTTTGGAAAGTATCGGGCAAGATTAACAAAGGGTTGAACGCCCACAGGAAAAATTACAAAATTGTATACTCCTATTGTTACAATTTTGCAATCTTTTTTATCCCGAATCAATCTTTTTTAAACTTCATTGATCACAGAAGGAATGTTATTTTTCCGGAGAACAATGTTCTAAAAATGTTACAGAAAATATATTAAAATGAACAAAATTAACTGACTTCATATCCAGATCATATCCTTTGAGACAATCCCACCGCATGTATTAAGTTTCAATTGTCTACATATCGTATCCGTGGATGGTGAATTAATTGCAGTTAGAGTACATGTACAGAGGAAGACACCGCTGCACAACATGTCAAGGAAGTCAAATGGCACTTCAAGCATATTTGCCTTCTCTATGCATGTTGTGTGATTTTTTCCGTTCATTTACTGCATTCCTCTTCTTTTCTCGCTCGGTCGGTTGTTCGCTTCCTCGATTTTCGTATACATTAGAAAGCTCCTTGAAATGGCAACATCTGTTTGATGTATATCCTTCTTCCTCATCCGTGCGTGGGTCATGGAAATGAAGCAACCAGCAGCCATCAAGCAACTCACCTGGGTGTGACGTGTGACAATGTTTGTCAGTATTGTGGCGTGTGTGTTTGTGTGCATGAATCTGTGTGCACACACATGCAGTGTGTGTGTGTGTATGCCTGTTTGTGTATTTGTGATAACACAACGCTTGTTGTCAAGGTTAATTCATGTGAAATCTATGCTTGGGACACCCAACACTGAACCCATGTGAGGAACAAGAAACGACAGTTGCTTTATTTTCATCATAATAACAATATAATTGAAATACTCGTGTACTCTAACACATATGTATACCCTTGATGTATGTCTACGTAAAGTGTGTGGCAACATGACAGGGGGCGGTGAGCGGGAGAGTTCCTTTGTGTTTTGCGGATAATCTTCAAACAGATATGTTTCTTTAGGATGACAAAATTAAAGTGATTTTCAAGGTACCTTTAAGTTTATCATTGAGTTTCAGCCATATCTTTAAACTAAAACTTTAGATGAGATATTGCTGTTGTGATTTATACACTAATGATGTTAAATACAACATGATAAGAGTAAATAGTTTTATACAGGGTGTCCGTCGGGAAGGTATACTACTTTGTTTGTTTATAATTTTTGATTAAATGAAAGAGAACGGATCTTATATTTATAAATGTTTTATTTAATATCGGCAATTATGTACAGAATACAATATCAGATAAATGTCCGCCTCTGTTAGCCTCACAAATGCGAGCCCTTTTGAACACATTTTTCATTACATTCTCGCACATTGCACGCGGTATTTCATTAATTTCATCACGAATATTTTGTTTGATTTGCTAAAGCGTTTCTAGTTTGTTTGCATAAACCTCGCTTTTCAGATATCCCCACAAAAGGAAGTCCGGAGCAGTCAAATCAGGCGACCGTGGTGCCAATCATCATCACCATTTCATGAAATAGCTTGTTGTGGAAAGAGGTCTCGCAGTAATTCCATTGTAATCCTGGCTGTATGCGATGTGGCACCGTCTTGTTGATACCAAAGCCCAAAGCATGCAGTTGTGGCGTTAAAAAGTTTTCAATCATATCACGATATCGCTTCCCATTGACAGTTACCGTTTCGTTACGCCGTTTTCAGTTTTAAAGAAGTAAGGTCCAATGATTCCTCCTGACCAAATTGCACACCAGACTGTCACTTTTAATGTATGCAAAGGTGACTGATGAATAATTTGAGGGTTTTCCAGAGCCGAATATTCTGTTTATTCACATATCCATTCAAATGAAAATGTGCCTCGTTATGATTTTTTCATGAAAATCTGGGCTGCAACATCCTATTGGCACATGTACGGCGGCGTAAATGGTCTTGTGGAAGAAGTTCTTGTGTCAACTGAATCTTAAATGGAAACAAATGCAAATTCTTGTGCAAAATTGTGACCAAAGTTGCTCTTTGAAGACGAAGCTCCTGAGCATGGCGTCGAATTGAGGTTAATGGATTGTTTTGAACACTTTCTTGAGCAACAGTAGTGTTTTCAGCCGATCTTACGGTATGTTGTGGTCCATGCCTGCCATTATCAGCTATAGACCCTCTTTTTTCGAAATCATTCACTACACGATAAATAGTGCGTCTTGTTGGTACGTGGTTTCTCCCAAAAATTTCACGTAACTTTCTCATCGTCACATTAATCGATGACTGATTTTGATAAAATGTTTTAAGGGTTAAAACACGTTGGTTTATCGAATATTTTTCCATAATAATTTTGTCACGTCTCTACTTCACGACTGCCAAATATGAACTGTCAAGATTAATGTTTATCAAAATGGCAGCAAAACAAAGTAGTATACCTTCCCGACAGACACCCTGTAAAATTTTTATAAATAGTGCACTGAAACTGCAAGGAATTTTTTTTTAATTATTTACATAGGTATATTTCTCTGCTATGTTTCATAGCATGAATTTACTTATTTTACGATAGATTTTGTTAGTAGAAACTGGCTGAATGTTGTCTACTGCATTTAAATTCTTATAGACCGCAAGGTGTTGTAGAAAGAAAAGGTAATGCTAGATGTCATTTCTTTGAATTGCTGTAATGAATCTATTTTTTATCACCCGTTACAATACGGTGAATTTTTGGCGCTGAATTAATTGTTCACAGGCGAAAAAAACGACGCTCAACGTCCTTTGGCATCAACTCATAAGGAACACAAGTTCCTTGCTTTTCAACCTTTCCCAACGCATGCAATAGCTTGGGAATGCCTTGGCGGTAACTCCTAAAACTGAACCAAGCTCTCCCTGCGTTTGACATGGATCCCCATCAAGTAATGCCGTCAATTCCGACTCTTGGAAGGTTTTTCATATTCCTTCACGCGAACGGTCGTCAATATCAAAACCACCATCTTTAAAGCGACGGAACCAATCTCGACATGTTGTTTCACTTAAAACAGCTTTAGTCGCCATTTCCTTCGATTGAAAGAAGAAAATCAATACTTCCCGCATATGACGATTATTTGGCACGAAGTCATACATATTCACACAACCTATGGAATGTGACGTTAAAAGAAATTCACTATTGTGTCGAGACGGTATGTTTACCATATGCCTAAGCTTGGCTCCTGATGTTTAGATTATGACAGAATCGACTAGCACTTACAGCTGGCGCCATCTATTGCCAAACAGCGGGAACTTATATGCTCACCTAATATATAATTGAGCTTTTCAAAATGTTATTTTTTAAAGGAATAAAATGTGGTTCCTTAAGGACATTATTATGACTTCACCCAAAGGAATAAATGTGTATCTTATTTGATATGGTAAGGAAGAAAACGTCTAAGGTACCAAACATCTTCTGATCGAATGTGCTTTATGACTTTTTATGTCGATTAAACAATGTTCGTCTATTTGGATGGCTGTTTATCTAGCTGGTAGACACAATAATTGACAAATCTTCTGGCAACTCCCTCACACAAATTAACCGAATTTCCAAAATTCTGTTCTGTTCTTCTTTGTAACTCCTAATTCGTTGACTGTATACCAATTTTTTGTCCCTTTAATTGTTTTATAATGTTTGGTGAAATTTGAAAAACACGGTCTTTTAACCACAACCACTTCCCAAATAAGGAATTTATTAAAAACTTATATTCATAAGTTCATATTTTGTATTTCATTGCATTAGACGGCATTGTAACGCTGTATTCCCCATACCAAATCAATGATTTCACGAAAAGGAATCTTTTCGTCCAGTACCTCAGCTTTTTGCATATTACATAGATTTGTTAAGCTTGGTAAAATTCAAGAAAAATCAACCAAGCCTAGACAAATGGCCAATTTAGCCGCCGTATTCTTAGTTTAACATCATCCAAACAGTTGCACGATATTCGTCAAATTTTGCATACTTCAAATGTTTAACGAACTGAGTTTTGAAAATGAAAATGGTTCACAACTTTTCTGTGTCGCCCGTACAAATGGCCGGTATAGTGCAAACATTCTTAGCTTCATATCGTTCACGCGGTTCAGACAAAAGCTGGCGCACACCATGCGTTTCATAAACATAGATCTGGGAACTGAAAAAGACTGCGGCGTCACTCACATTTTTCCCTGTAACCCCTAATTTATAGACTGATGTCACTCAAATTTTGTTATGAATTTTGAAAAATCGATTCAATAACCACGCCTTCTGTGCTATCCACCTCATACAAATGACCTATTCCTAAATTCACATCTTTTACTTCATTACACTAATTTCGGTAAAATCCTGCAATCATCAGGTTTTTAGTAAATTTCTTTCACCTTAATCGATAAACATATCAACAAGTATGAATATAATCATTTTTTCGCTGAATTTCGAAAATGGCAAAATAAACCGTATCTCTAAGTTTCGGGAATTTGCCCGTCTTCCCAAGAAATTTAATTATATTCTACGATTTTCGGGTAAATTTGGTTCTCTATATCTCAAACAGCATAGAAAATCTTGAAAATAAATGAGCTGTTCGGTTCATAAAATTCAACTTGGTCAAATTCATTTGTATATTTTATAAAGAACAGCAATGGGGTTGCTTTAAATGATTACTTTTTCAAAGTTTACTAAAAATCTTAAAATTTTGAATTTAATTGTATTTGTCTAAAAAGAAGTTTCATTACGTGACACCACAACTAGAATTGCTTATAACGGATTGAGAAATGCTACAACTATGAATGCTTTTAGTTATCTCTGCGTGATACCCCATTAACTGAAGTTGACCCAGAAAAATGGAAACTTCCTTCAAGCCCAAATAATCTCAAATCAAAAATCAGGTATTTATCAGTATAGCACCGAACAGAATTATAGTTTCTTTTCTTAAATGTACAAATTTTTTTAGCTTAGATACTCCAATGTATAGAATATATCATATAAGTCCAATTTCAGTTCACATTCGAAACAAATTTTACTCCGTCCATTACATCCATACGCTATTACCACAGTGATATGGAATAATCAATTAACTTCTCTACACTCCAATGCAAAATTTGTAAAGCCATCACTCAAAATTTCCGAAAACCTCATTACAATTTTTGATCAGGTTACCACCCTGAAATGCTCACAACTCTTACAGAATTTTTTTCAGATTTCGTTTACTTTATTTTACTATTTTTTTTTCTTGTTTCGTTAACCAATAACGCCAATTAAATACAACTACAACAAAATTCACTTAAAGAACAAATTTATCAGCCAGTTAGATTGAGCTTTTAGACCACAACATTGGGGGTGTCATCATCCTTGTGGTAGATTTCGACATCGTGGAATTTAAAGTTGTCCACAAAGAAATTATAATCATGGACCACAGGACGATTGAAGGGGAAACCAAAAGGCAGAGAATCAACGTAGCGGCTACCGGTTCCAATACCACAGCTGGTTGTAGGATCAAACGTGGAGAATCGAGGGACTTCAGGGGCATGGTAGGGATACACCATGAAGAAGAATTGCAATGGCAAACCGCCCTTCTTGCCCATGGGCAACATAAAACGACGCGGAATACCGCAGTTGCCGTAATTGAGTGGGAACTGATAGTCAGAGTTGGTGGCATCCATCACTTTCTGGTAGAGTTCCAAGTAGGAGGTGCGATCGTTATGCCAGAAGCTGAATTCCTCAGAGTTGCGTTTCAAATGGTTGACACCGGCAACCAAATCAACAACATAATGCTCCAGCTCAAAGAAGTTCATGTAGTTCTTGTCCAAAGTGAGAACATGACCGTTCTCGTCGTATTTGGGACCAATGAATACCTTGACAGTGGCTTTTTGTTCCTTGTCCGAGGTAACATCCAAGGTGAATTCGAAGGGCTTGTGGTTCATGCGATATTGTCGGGCCTTGATGACAAAGCTATGGCCATTGTGAACGGAGTTGCGACCAAACTTGAACAAAGCATCGGTGGAATCGCTGACTGATTCAGCAGGTTCAACGTTAGCGGCATTGCTGATGTCTGAATCGAAGTACTCGAAATAGGTAGTGAGGCTTTCGGGCATATGCACTTGATCGATGCTCACGCCGTGGAATTCGAAATCATCTTTCTTGTATTCGGGATAATGGTCGGCCAAACGCCAATAGTAACTCAAGATTTCCTGGTAGATCGAATAGAAAAGAGGATCTCGCACGGAGGTTTCGTATTGCATCAGGGTGCTGGGCAGTGTCTCACCGTATTTGCCATAGTTGCGGCCCTCGTTAACAATTTGGCGATACAAGTTGTCCAAACTTCCGTACAGTTTCGTGTCGATGCTGTTCTCGTTGCCTTGTAAAATGTTGCCCAATTTCTCGACGGCTACTTCGAAGGTATCTTTAGTGGTATCAATGAATTTGGCAATGCGGGATCCAAAGATTTCGACATCCTTGATGAGTTCGTAGTTATCCGAGTAGTAGAAGTCGTAGGCATCATCTCGATCAGGGAAACTGACACCCTTGTAGTAACGCAAGTTGCTGTAGTAGCCGTAATCATAAGGTTGGCACAAGTTAAAGGAAGGTATGCTGCCCAAATCGTTGGAGAGGCGTTCCAAATAGTAACGGGCTAACAGTTGCCTGTGTAGAGCTAAGTAAAGTTCACCTATTCTATCTTTGCTGTATCGGTATTTTTCGGGTCCCTTGGTCCAGTAGGCGTAGTCGACGTTGAAGTAATAGTAAAAGGCATTGTAACCGACATCCTCGGTGAAATAGGCCAGATTATTCTCGTAGTTCAAATCGCCATACACGTTGCTGTAGTTGGACTTGATGACGACGTTGTAATAATTGTCCAATTTTTTAACATTATGGAATCCATGCATTTGATAACGTTCGGCGACTGCCAAAGTCTCGACATCATAGAAGTGCCACGGAAGAACTTCGTAGATGGCGGGCACAACAACACCATGGAGGTCGTCGCGAAGCACAACGGCAATATTCAAGGCGTATACAAACAGCTGCTTGTTCACGTGCGTGCGAGCCCAGTAGACGGCATGGGTGAACGCTTCCCAGGTCTTAGCATAGTAGAACAGACGGCTGAGACCATAGGCGTATTTGGTGTGGCGATCGTACACGGGCGAAAATATTTCATCATCGTGGAGGGGTTTATGATGGACCAATTCAAAGAATGGCTTAATTTTCTCGACCTCATTATAGTCATCCAGGTGTTCGTACGGCTTGTAAGTGGTGTAGCTGTCACCGAATGTGGTCACAAAAATATCATCCTGGTAAACGTGTTGCAAGATGTCCAAAATAAATTTTTGCTTAACCAAAAAATCCTTGTCGGCAAATTTGGTATCGATACTTTTGGTGGAGACCAAAGCACAAAGAGCCAAAGCTACAACGGTGACTGCTGTGAACGACTTCATCTTGCGAAATCATACCTGACTACCTGTACGTATGGCCTATTTATACCCCAGCTGCAAACAGGCATCAAACAATTTCAATCTAATTCTATTTTTCAATCTAATCTACTCATACCAGATGTCCCTACATAACACAAATGCGAGTGAGAGAAAGTGATGATTTGTCAGATTCAGTTTAACCTCAGTGTCAGTCGCTATCTATATCAGACACTGATGTTTAGCTGACTTAACAAATCATTAGAGCAAACAATATTTACTGCCACAAATGCTGCAGATGCAATTGGCAGAGATAGCGTGAACTAGTCAGAAGTCAGCGCAATATTCTTCTGCTAAACACAAAACATTTTCTAAAAATTCTTATCAGCTTTAATCTGTATTGTAATTCATATACGACGTAACAAGTCTGAAACAATTACTGGAGGGGTCATCACCGTTAAAATCTCTGTGCTACAGTAATGTCGTTACTGGTTAATATTCAATCCAGTGGCTCTTACATGTTATATCACCACGGACGAGAATTGATTGAATGTATGAGCTCATTCAATGACTAGCGCTTTATTGGAACAAAATCTTCCACTGAACGACTGCTGTTTGCTTTAAATCAATATACGAATAGTGCTCTAAGCAATCAAATGATAAGACTTTTTGCTCGAGAAATCAAATATTCAAATATGTTACATTTAAAAAATCGAGTAGTATTGTACAAATGATATGGACGGGTAATGAAATGATTCTAAGGCAGAGTCGAAAAATGTCCAGCAGATTGGAAGATCTGAAAAATCTGAGATAAATGCGAATATGTTGTTTTTCACACCACCTGTAAGAAAATGCAATGGTGGCCATTTGAAATTAAAACTATTTTAAACAATTCAATTATACCTAATAAAAAATAGTTAAATAGGTTTCTCAGGAATGATTATATTCAAACTTGTTGATATATTCGAATTTAAAATGAAAAGAAAAACTTAAGGACCATCGAATCGAATAATGTGAACCAAAATTTAGCAAAAGCCTGATGATTTATGGATTTAGTATATTATAACTTGATTTAATTTCGCCATCAGGCTTTAAAATTGCCATTTTATAAAAAAATATAATGAAATGAAATGAAGTATTTAAGTGTTCAGATGGACAATTTTTTATATTAAAGTTTTATACAGGTGACATAAACAATAACCAATTGAAGTTTTAACCAGTATGGCAGTTTCAGTCCCGTGAACTTATTTACAAATACGAGACCAGTCCCAAAACCACCTGGCCTGACGGTGATAGTTGGTGCCAGTAGTTTGAAAAAAATTAATTCGGCAAATTAAGTGGAAACCTCATGAAATGTACGTTTTAAAGGTATCACATTGTTTAGTATTTTTTTTTTTTGTGTCATCACAAGTAAACACAGTGAATTTGTAAAAGTTGGTCATCGTTATGTAAATCAATATTCCTATATTTCTATATCTATATTTATTTGTCTCGGTGCAACCAATATAAAAACCGAACTAGATTCTACTTTTCTAGATACTACCCTTCGTTTACGACTATAAAATATTAAGCAGCAGAGTTTAAACGAGGCCGTACAAGCTGCCAAGGCGAAATTACAAAGGAGGGCATTCTTCATAATATTTGTTTTGTTACTCTCTGGCAAAACAAAATTACAAATGGATCTGGAGTGTTTTCATATTTCAGTTTCGGTTTATGAGAGTCGACCAATTAATTGATGTTTCCACGTCAGACACATTTAAGAAAATGCACAAAATTATATTGGATGCTCGTCAGCTGAAGGTGCGTGAGCTAGTTGAAATGATAGGCACTTCAAAAAGTAGTATACTTCGTATATATTGACCGAAGATTTGAAGATGAGGAGACTGTATGCAAGATGGGTGCCGCGCTTGCTTTCAATAGAGCAAAAGCAGCATCGTGAGATGATTCAGCAGAGTGTTTAACGATGTTTCAGCACAATAAAGCTGCATTTTTGCGCCTATTTGTAATCACAGATACAGACATGGATCCATCACTTTACAACTGAGACAAAGTAACACTCCAAGCAGTGGACTGGAATGGGACAATCATGTTGAAAGAAGACGGAGTCGATTTCATCTGCAGGCAAGGTCACGGTTCTGTGTTTTGGGATACGCGTGGGATTATTTTTATTGGTTACCTTCAGAAAGCAAAAACCATCAACGGGGAATGTTATGCTAATTCATTGCAGCGTTTAGGTAATGAAATTATGGAAAGAAAGATCGCATTCGGCAAAAAAGAAAGTGTTTTTTCATCAAGACATCAAAAGTTGTCCAGTTCATACATTCACTACTGTGACGACCAAAATTAATGAATTAAAATTCGAACTGCTTCATCATCAAGCACCTTATTCGCCAGATTTAGCTGCCTCAGATTATTTTCTATTTCCAAAGTTGAAAAAATGGCTCGGTGGTAAAAGATTTGCCAACTATGAAGAGGTGGATCTGTGGTTGATGGCTGTTGTATGTAGTCTTACAGTTGTTACTATAAACAGGGTATAGAAGCCATTGAATATTGATGGAAAAAATGTAGCGAGCTAAAAGTAGAGTGGTCGAAAAATAAAGAAAATTTTTCACAACTTTTTTGTGTCTTCTTTTTTAGGTCGGCTAGTTTTAGGACCACCCTCGTATATACTCATAGTTTACACGAATATGCTTGAATACACATTCCTACTCCTGTAGATATAAGAAAATATATAGATATCACGGCTTACGCTGAACTAATATTAGCTATACTAAAGTGGATGTCAGGAGCTGGAGGGCCTTCAGATGTGACTGTCATCGAAAAGAGAAAATCGGTGAGGTGTTTGTTTGTTGGCCTCCAAATATCAGCAATTTTGTATTACGCCAAACGTATTTGATAACACATGAATGTGCAATGTATAGTGTACTGAAATTGCCCGCCTCTGTGATTTAACCTCATGTGGCCTCAGAAATGATAACAAGCCACCAAAATCGACCGATCAGCACTTTATACTGGATTTAAAGCAGCTGCTAACAGCCTTATGGAACTTCTACTATGATCGTGTATAATTTTATTTTACAACAGATGGCCTGATTGACATGCGATCTAAATATTTCCTATATTTTTCTCATTATTGGCCAATCTCGTTTAGAAGGAAAGACGAGATTTGGGGAAAAGTATAAAAATAAACAAAAAAGAAATTTCAGCCGCTCAACGTCCTTTCACATTGGCGCAGAGGTACGTTTAGTGTCAGATATTGCGTAATTAATCTCTAGGTCCTTATCAACAAATGCTCAGAATAAGTGCTTCATACTGACTGCATTTAGTGCAATTGAATGATAGATATGACCCCAAGTGTATATAATTTAAATTAAGTGATATGTAAGGGAGGTACTGGAAACGGTGGAATCATCCGGTCGATTTTTTTACACTTTACCAAGCATTTCAATAAAATATAAAAAACAAATTCTTTTGCATCCCAAGAATGAAATATGGGAGAGGTTTTCACATTCAGTGACCTTAGACGCATTCGTTTTTAGATTATCCCAAAGCGGTCTATAGTTTAACGACGATTCCGAATGTCGCAGTTTAAGAAGCGTTTACCAGATTTGTCGATTACTTGATCGCTCAAATAATGTAAGCGCTCTACGCATGCGAGCCGATGATTTTTTGTCTAACAAAGTAAATTTGGTGCGAAATTTGGAGATAGTGCACGAATTATTGATTCAGCAGCTCGATTATGACGACCATAAAATGGTCGTATCAAACGATACACATTTGTCACAGAGCACGAATTTTGATAATAAATTTCAACGATTTTCACTCGTTGCTCGTTTGTTAGTCTTTCCATGATGAAATGGCAGAGTATACCGTACACATTTCACTTTGACAGATGACATTTGGACGCCATTAACAACCAGTGCTGCCAACCTGAAAAACTTAAATCTTAAAAAATCACCCTGTATATAAATATGACAGATACCAAGATTTAATAGGTACTAGATTTTGGATGACGTACTGATATCGCAAAGTGTTCACTTGAAATAATCGAATAGTTCATGGCGAGTTGCTTTAAGTAGTTGGCGATGTAATACTTAATAAATAAAAAGAGGTAGAAACATGTTTAAGAAAAAGTTATTTTTGAAATTCTACTAAAAGTTTCGTAACGTCTAATGGTAAATAACATTTATTGCATCACCAAACTGGCTTCTAAATGTTAAAATGCAAACCTCTGTAAGACGTTAGGACATAGAAGACTACAATGTATAAAATATTATTGCAGTTTATTGCAACTATGTTTGGTATCGTGGAACGTATTTCCACATCAACCTCCATTCAAACGTACAAAGTTGCTCTATTTATGCTAAAACGACTTATTCTAGAAAATGCTATGATATTCCAGAGAGAACACATATTTACATGATGGGTGCAATGAAGACAAACATATTTACAGAATAGTGTTGTTTATCATAGACTTAATTATAGAATGTTTTTATTTACATAACAAGTGAAAAGGAGATAACAATAGACTATACAATGGGAGTGAGAGGAACAAACATAACTTAGTGTCGTAAACGTAATTCTAGAAAAGTCCCACTCACAGATAAAGAAGGAAAGAGGTTACATATAGTATCATACTTGAAAGTTCTGAGAGCGGCTATGATGATCTTTCTAGAATATACACTTAGAGAAATTACACTCACATACTACATATGTTAATACAACACCAAAGTAGGGTGTTTGCTCATAGCAATACAATAACGATTGTTGATTTGTTTGGTCGTAACTTTTGCTCCTATTGATGCTTTCATCCTCTTAACGTGCCGAACAACTGCTACTGGCTCCTAATATATCGTATGATTTCATTGAATGTACGTCTGAGTACCCGATTTCAATGTTGGCACTTGATTTCATTAGATTTGCCACATTTGCCGCAATGTTCACTGGAGCATATAAGACACACATCGAAGCGAATACGACTGTTTTGATGTATTGTTTGACTTGATTTGATTCGTTTCCCTTTTTTCTCATCCGTGTTATTTGTTATTTTGTTTATTTGATTCTATTTATAGGTGCCCATATAAAGGGTGTTATCGAATCATATGGTGGAATTTTAACAATTTTTTAACATGCAATTTAAGTTCTCAAATTGAATTTTATAAACGTTATGAATCTTTGATGTTTAGTTTTAAAAATTAGTTAAATACAATACATTCTTGATTGCTTTCTAAAATCTAGAATGCGCTGTATTAGTAAATGTTTTGAATTCCCCAAATTAGCGGTATTATTGAATCCTTTGATTTCCTCGAAATCTTTGAACTCTTTAAAATGAATCTTTTTCAAAATTTGGTCTACGATTTTCGTGTCTACTTCATATTTCCAATTAAAATGTGGGCATTGCATAGATGTTAGTGGGAACCATCACGATTTACATATAATACTTTTTGAGGGACCAACCTAATTGTAACCATGATTGTTGATAAATGCAAAAAGTCGAAATATAATATTGTGATATGAGGGCATTTTTATTAGGCCCACCTATTTGGCGATCGATCAGTGCAACTTACTCTCTATTTTGGATCATAGAGGGTAGGTGAGTGAATTCAATCCATTAGCAAAAAACTTACCCATGCAAATACTGAATCCAGCTTTTGCAATAGAGAGTAGTAGTTAATGTATGTCGGAAGGACTCAGAAAGTTGTTAATACGACATCCTAAATGTTAGTACGGTTTTTATAAAATGGTTTAAAAGTGCGATTTATTTACGCTAGTGAGTATGTAAGCATCAGTTCGATCAAGCTAATGAGGCCTGTCGATTGTGGGACCTGTTCATTTGTTTGAATTTCTTCAGGGTTTTTCCATTTCTTTGAGCTGGTTTGAATTCTGTTGAATTTCTCTGAGTGACTGTCTCTGAAGTT
>JAHXMU010000293.1:164909-176546 GCA_019455685.1 Philornis downsi | reverse complement strand
CGAGTACAATACATTCTACATTTCTGTTGAAGGGAATTGATTTGAAAATTTCTCTTTTGTGGCAAAAATTTATGATATTTTCCCTTATAATTTTTAATATGATAAATACAAAAACATTGAAAATATTTTTGTTCAGAAAAAAACAAAATATAAATCACAAACAAAGTACCAAAGCAATCTATAGCCCCCCATAAGTCGCTGATATTTCCTTAAAGCAAATTAGTCCCCGAATACCAATTTATCTTAAACTAATAACGATAACGATTTTTGCCAGGACAATAAAATATTGAGGACACGATACTACAACACACAAACAGACACAATATTTCAGCTTACAATTATTCTTATTATTATTATTATTGCCGATTACAAAAGTTATATAATAGCAAATTGTTTCATTCATTTATATGTTTTTTTTTTTTTTTTTTTTTTGTTTTTCGTCGTCTTTCATTTCATTTGTGACATTTATTTTCCTTATGTTTCCGACGACTCACACAATGTTGATGACTGATGCCTGATTGGATTAATGGCAACTGTTGGATGAATGCTCCCACATTCGATTTATACTGAACTGGATTGTATTGGTCACATATAGTACGGGCTCAGGGTCGTGTGGAAAACTGGATGAACGATGTTTTGGACGAAATGCGACGCTCGAATCGTTATTTAACGAAAAAAGCTATCTATGATTACGGCACTGACCTCGAAATAACAAGGTAAGAATGAAATGTCAAATGGTATTTATATGAGTGTAAAGACGCAGAAGTATTGAAAGTTATGACAACAATCATGGGATGGATGGATACATCCCAATTTACAGAGGAAGTGGAAAAGTGTAGTATAGTATATAGCACTATACTATAGTAAGTGTATGACGCCTACGAGATACACAAGATACATGGACAGTTGTAACACTACTATGCCTGATGTGTACGACTGGTGTATCCTTTTTCTCAAGAAATCTCCATTTACTCAAATCTATTTTATCACTTCCAAATATTCCATCCGACATACAAGCACTTATTCCAACGAAGCATACCAAATAGTTCGATGTCTTTAATCGACTCAAAACCGTATTCATGCGGCGGTCTTTGAATACATAAAATCGACAGAGAACATATCGCTACCTTAATATACAAAGGCCCTAACTCATGAAAAACGAATTTTACAGGAGGAGGAAAAAACGTAATAAACCAAGAAGCACACCAGATAGAAAAACATTTTAAATATAGTTTTTATTATAAACATCTGACAAATTCAGAATTATAATCGTTTTTTTAATATTTATATTTTTAATGAATTTGTGTGACTTAGGGCTTTTTGGGTTTTAATTTAAAAAAAAAAAACAACTTAAAAGAAAAGAAAATAACATATCAATTCATATTTAAGTAAATCAAATGTTGCAATTATTAAACCAGTTTATATTTTAAGAGAAAATATTATTGTCTTAGGTTTTATAAGGTAATTGTTCATAAAAGTGATGGCAGTTTTTTGATAGCATCTTTTTTAAGTCTTGCAAATGGTCCCACTTCTTTTTCGATAGTTCAATTTTGTTACTATAAAGTGGACCAGGTTGGACAGATTTATAAGTCGTCACTCGTCTTTGTGGCAAAAGCTCGTACTCGGCAGATATATCTGTTTTGTAATATATATATCCTGAGTTGTCATAAGCCAATGCTCGTAGCTTGTTAACAGTAGGGTCGTCACTGCTTCTACCTAATTTGAAAACAACAATTTGAATTACAAACAATTTTACCAAACAGTAATACTTACCTGGGCGAATCGATGTGTATCGCTTGGGAATGCTTTTCTTTCATTATATTTGCAAAAACTGGATATGACAGTTTTTTTATAGCACTTTCATTACATGATGCACATTTATCTACGTAAAGCTTATAATTCTCTTGATGTGACGAAAATGGTTGTTCAAAATATAACTTCTTCGTTATCTTTCACAGTACAGTAATGCGATTCCATCTTCGGCAACTCATCTAGCCATTTTCGAAGAAATTCTTGTCTTTCCTTATTGCGTTGGCCATTTGCGGACGATCTTTTGGATTGTGTGGAAGAATTTGAGTGCTTCTCAGGACTGATTACTGTGCCGTGTTTTTCAGCAGAGCGAATCCAATTTCGAACCATTTTTTCTTTCAATCCTAATGTTGAAAGAAACATTGGCCGGCACACTTGCAATCGGGTACAATTCTGTCTTAAGAAAAATGCTTTGGATTGCGTCCGTGTTGAATTTTCTGACAAAATTTGTTTTTTCTGCTCCAAAGATACAAGACTTATTACATATTGACGTTTTTGATCCCACGACATCTCCCAAAACGATTTAAAAATTTCTTTTCGCGTATATTACTGAACTCCGAACAATGCCTTAAAGCACTTCTTTCGCAAAAATTTGATGTGCAAATTGCACCTTGCTGTCTCGGAGGCTTTTGGCAGAAACGATTGGATCGGAACTATTCCTCTAATGCGTTCCACAACATATTTTTTCCTGTGTATTATTTTTGCACTATCTTTTTTACTGAAATGTTAACGGTGATTCGACAATCAAATGAAACAATAACCGCTCACAGACGTACATAACACAAAAACAATAAAAACAAAATCAGAAAATCTATGCCTACTATGTGTTTTTGCAGTGAGAAATGAGTTAGGCCTTTTTTTCATATTGTGTGGGTATGAGTTAGGGCTTCACATTATTAGCTTATAACTTCCCTATTTCTCAACGCATCTCCGTAAATTTTTCATGGAAGGTGTATCTGATGGTGCTCTATCAGAATCGACGCGATTTCAAAAAAACGCGATTTCAAAAAATTATGAGTTGGGGCCTTTCTGTATTAAGGTAACGATATGTTAAATCAGCCAAATCCTCTGGTTGACGGACGCACTATCGAGTTACAAAAAATTAATATAAGTCAGTTACAAAACTTCTTTTTTCGAATAGATTTAGGTGGAAACACCTACCGCTCAGCTTGACAGTTGGGTCCGGAGAAAAAACCTCATAATGCGCTACACCAAAATAATCGAAGACATATGAGAGCGGTCCCAAAACTAGTCGACCTAACGTACAGATAATGCCAGTAGTTTGAAAAAAAATTATTTTGGTAAAAAGTGGCAACCTTATAAAACTTATATTTTAACTTACGAGACGCCACGTTGTTTAGTATTTTGATTTGAACCATCAAAATTAAACAAACTCAGTGAATTTGTGAAAAACTGGTCACCGTTATGTAATTCAATATTTCAATTTGAAAAGTATCAATACAACCAATATTAAAACCGAGCCAAATTCTGCTCTGGGGAAATCTGCTCTTTTGTTTACGACTGTAAAATATTGGCTAGCAGAAATGAAGCGGGGCCGTACGAGCTGCCAAGACAGACACCGTAGTGGTCGACCAATAGAGGTGTTCACACCAGGCGCGGTTAAGAAAATCCACAAAATGGTTTTGGATGATCACTGGCTGAAGACGCGTGATCTAGCTGAAATGATAGTCATTTCAAAAAGTGCTATACATCGTATATTGGTCGAAGATTTGCAGATGCGAAAGCTGTGCGCAAGATGGGTGCCGCGCTTGCTTTCAATAGAGCAAAAACAGCGTCATGAAGATGTATCAGTAGAGTGTTTAGCAATTTTTGACCGCAATGAAGCCGAATTTTTACGTTGACCTATAACCATGGATGAGACATGACTCCACCACTTCACATATGAAACAAAGGAACCGTCAAAGCGAAGGCAGAGCACTGGAATGGGAGAATCGTGTCTAAAGAAGGCGATGATTTCCATTAATGATCTTCAGAAAGGAAGCACCATAAACAGCGAATATTAAGCTAATTTATTGCAGCATTAAGGTGATGAAATTATGGAAGAAAGTGTTGTTTCATGAAGACAATGCTCCACATAAATGGTTCACACATTTACTATTGCCATGACCAAAATTAATGAATCAAAGTTTGAATTACTTCATCACGTACCTTATTTGCCAGATTTACCTCCCTTGGGCTATTTCCTATTTCCAAACTTGACAAAATGGCTCGGTAGTAAAAGATTTGCCAACAATAAAGAGGTGAAATCTGCGATTGACGGCTATTTTAAGGAATTTGATAGTTCTGAAGAAGCTATTGAATATCGCTGCAAAAAGTGTATCTATTTAAAAGGAGGTTATGTTGAAAAATAAAGAACATTTTTTCCAACTTTTTTGTGTCTTCTTTGTTAGGTCGGCCAAGTTTAGGACCGCCCACGTAAGTCAGCAAAATCTTGATTTTTGAGCAGTGATCTGCACTTTTGACACGTTATTCGCTACACGATATTGTTCCGTTGTTTCCAGATCATAAACATAGACTCAAATTTCATCTCTTATAATAATGCGCATTACAATACGCTGATACCAAGAATTAAACTCTTCGGAAATCTTAATGTGACAGGCTTTCTTGAAAAATTTAATGTTTTTGATTCTAATCGAGATTTGGTGCTTCTGGGGTCTAATATATCCATTTTTTTTAAATGCGGTTTAATAGTCTGTTTGATATCCCAGCACTTTTCGCAAGATCCATAATTATTTCAGTGCTAAATTTCGAATTTATTAACCATGATTTTCATCGAAAGAAATTGATAGTGGAGCAGAGCACTCCCAGCCTCCGATTCATTCTTCGCTTTCTTTGAACTGTTTATCCCACTAGTTAACATTTCTTTCCAACAGAGACTGTAATATTCTAAATAATTCCGCAGTAAACATTCCATTGTGTAAGCAAAATGTTATGCAACATATTTGTCTAACAAAGTCACACATTTTAAACATCACTTTTGCATCAAATGAGCCAAAACGAAGTGTGGCTCGAAAACCGATGACTTTTATGATGTGAAATTTAGCGCTAGTGCCATCAATTTAGTGTTAAAATATTTCTGGGATTCAATATAACTGCAAAGTTCAAACTGATAATTGGTCTTACTGTGTCAACATAGTAACAGAATTCAGTTTAGAATCGCCAACAATTGGAAGTTAATAATAATTAACAGTATTACAACACACTTGCTAATTAAACACTATATTCAGTTTTATAGAAACAACCTCGCTAGGAGAAAAAATCCAAAAAGGAAATGATAAATCTCCGGGTCATCAAGAAATGTGCAAGATTTTCATGCATACTTTAATTAAAATTTGTCACTAACTTCGCAAAAATTCAAAATTTTTTAACCTTTAAAATGGATGTTTCTGTTACCTGATAATACAGGGTGATTTTTTAAGATTTAAGTTTTTCAGGTTGGCAGCACTGGTTGGTAATGGCGTCCAAACGTCATCTGTAAAAGTGAAAAGTGTACAGTATACTCTACCATTTTATCATGAAAAGACTAACAAACGAGCAACGATTCCAAATTGTTGAAATTTATTATCAAAACTCTGTGACAAATATGCATCGTTTGAAACGACCATTTTATGGTCATCATAATCGACTTGCTGAATCAACAATTCGAATACGTAAAGAAGCAAAACTGTCGCATCTGGAGTGATGAACAGCCACATTCCATACTTGAATTACCGATGCATCCCGAAAAAACGACAGTTGGGTGTGGTTTATGGGCTGGTGGCATCATCGGACCATTTTTCTTCAAAGAAGACCGTAGAAGAAACGTTACCGTCGACGGCGAACGGTATCGAGCCATGATACGCGATTTTTCTTTTTTTTTGCCCGCATTGGCTGAGTTGAACTTGGTTGACACGTGGTTTCATCAGGACGATGCAACATACCACATTGCTCGTGGAACAGTGGATATGTTGAGGGATGAATTTGGTGAGCAGCTTATCTTTCGATTTGGCCCTGTGAGTTGGCCCCCAAGATTTTACGATTTAATGCCTCTTGATTATTTCTGGTGTGGACAAGCCGAACACTATTGATACTTTACAGGTTAATAATGGAATACAGGCCGAAATGTTCCAAAAAGTGACAAAAAATTGGACCTTCCGAATGGACATTTTGAAACGGAGCAGCAGACAACATTTACATGAAATTATCTTTAAAAATTAAATGGTAAAAACCAATTTATCGATTCCAATAAAAGATTTTAATATATGAGACAAATTTGAGTGTTTTATGCGATTTTTTAAAAACTACGCTTAAAAAATCACCCTGTATTAAAATGTAAATTAAAAAATACAGAGACTTTAGTGAAAAATCGAAAACCAAATATTGTAAAATATATATTGTAAGACGATTTTTTAAAAGAAAGGGTTTCAATTATTTCTTACGCAGAACCTGTTTAATTTGCAGCCGAGAGTTTTAGGCGCTGACAATCATATGATTTAAAGAAGTTTTCGGAGCAACTTTTATTTAATATTTTTTTATTATAATTCTAAAAGGTATTTTTTGATTTATCTCTTCAACTAAAACCAACACTGATAAGCACTCAGCACTTTGTATTCATAAAGTCAAAGTCCGTGTTGCAGTTGCAAATTATGAAACTGCAACTGAATTTTTCCATTGAATATGGATCCGTATGCAAATTTGCCTCATAATTGAGGAGAAATATGGAAAATCTAAAGGTTTGTGCACCTTAACTATATTTTTATGCAAGCGACCCTTGCGCGATGTTTAGTACACGCGATCACCGTACATATGATCGCGGGTTCAATCCCTGATTCAGCCATCTATCATTATTTAAACGGTAAAGTAAACACAAAGATTTTTGTTCATGTGTTTGCAAATAAAAATCCGATTACCGTTCATATGATCGCGGATTCAATCCCTGATTCAGCCATCTATCATTATTCAAACGGTAAAGTAAACGCAAAGATTTTTGTTCATGTGTTTGTAAATAAAAATCCAGACGTCTGTCTATCTGTCACCTATTCTGTGTGAGCCCTATGCTGTCTATACAATTGTGGTGACACTCCGGAAATGGGAAAGGGACCAGTTGAACTGAAATCGAAAAAAAAAACACGTCAAATCCAGCAAAAGTCAATGTAAAATTGACTGTTTTCTTTGATTATTGCGATGTTGTGCCCTCGGAATTCTTCTCAGAATGTCATATGGTAAATGAACAATATGCGTATTAGCATTATAAGGCGTTTGAGACAGTAAATTCGCCGAATGGTAGGAAAACTCATGAATTTTAAACCACAATAACGCCTCATGTCACATTGTGCAAGAATTTATTTAAAAAAAATCTCTTCGAACAACTACCGTATTCTTTAAGTATTGCTCAGGCAAACTTTTTTCTCGTTCCCATCTTAAATTATCAGTCTGAGGCATCTGTTTTCAGTCGATGTAAGACGTAAAAAAGAATTCTCGGCGAAGGCTGAAGTCTTTTCTAGAAAATGTGTTGCCATAAGTACATGAATTTGATGGGGACCTATCCTGAAGGCGACACAATAATCATGTTGGTTTGTTTGGAAAGTTCGTTCGGTTAATTCGTTAGTTCACCATACGTCCCTTCTCATGACGTAGAGTTCCTTCGAACACCATCATAACATCCTCCCACCCCTTCTCGAAACTGTTTACTATTGTTTGCTGGTGTTCTTGTTCTAGTCGCGAGTGATTATATTGGTTTAAAAAAAAGTTTTAGAAAGTGGAAATAATAAGAGAAATAGATCGTTTTATGCATAGTATGCTGTATTACTTCCAATAAGGAAAAACGGCTGCTGAAGCCAGCCGAAAAATAAAGTCTGTTTATTAAGAAAATTTACTAAATAAAAGAATTTGCCAGAAGTGATTTAAAAGATTTTTTACGGTTGACTTCCCCGTAACAGACGCTCTCAGATCAGAACGACCAAAAAAATTGTTTCCGAGGAGGTGAGAGATTTAATTATTTGTAATCCCCGTGAAGTTCTGCTTCCGCTATGAAGTTCTACTGAGGTGCAATTATTGCTATTTGAAATAGCTGAACTAATCAAACAAATAAGTCTCAACCGTTCACTGGGTCATAATAGAGCTCTGACTTGTGAGCACTCTCGATGTGTGGGTTCCTCACACCACCTCACCGAGGCCTGACACTGTCTTGAGATCGCTTTAGAAACTGTCACAACTTGGGTGGGAAGTTTTACCTCACCCACTGTACTTCCCAGACCTCGCCTCATCCGACTATCATCTATTTCGCAGTCTGAACAACCACTTAAAGGATTTGAATTTCCATAATGACGAGGAAGTGAAAAATCGAATTGATCACATTTTTTCAAAAACCCCACACGAGTTTTATGAGACAGGAATTAAAAAGAGAGGTGGGAATCTATATATATAAAAATGAATCGTTGTTTGTTCCGATGCTTAAAACTCCAGAACGGCTGGACCGCTTTGCATAAATTTTTCTATATGCATCTGGGTGGTGCCCGGGATGGTTTAGATTTACAATTCGGTTCAATTGGACCCATACAAACAAAAAATTAAAAATCAATTATTTCTGCTCCTGCTTACGGTATTTGAACAAAATTTGGTGCGTAGGTTTGGTGTACATATCTTAAGTGCTAATGCAAATATGGGCGGGATTGGACAATGGGACGTGGTACCTCCCATACAAACCATATATTAAATATCCAATATTTCTGCTCCTGTTTACGGTATTTGAACAAAATTTGGTGCGTAGGTTTGGTGTACATATCTTAAGTGCTACTGCAAATATGGGCGGGATTGGACAATGGGGAGTGGTACCTCCTATACAAACCACAAATTAAAAAGCAATTATTTCTGCTCCTGCTAACGGTATTTAAATAGAATTTTTTATTTTGGTTGAGTGAACATATTTTAAGTTCTTCTGCAAATATAGGCGTTTCTTATTATAATAGACCGATTGGCATGAAACATTTCCAATAAAAATAAAATTTGAAGGCAAAGCAACGTTTGCCGGGTCGGCTAGTATGTTATTAAAAATGGAGGGGATTATATAATAGATTAAAATAATAGTTTTCTTGTATATAAATTTCTAAATAATTTTTTTTGAAAATCGAATGAGCTTTCCGAATCACACGATAAAGTAATATTTCGTGTTTTATTAACCAATTCCCTAAATTTTTGTTAGGCAGAATGCACACTAAAAATTCGATAGTAACAACGAACGGAATCCATTGAATTTAGGTTTTTATCTTATCAAATAATCGAAATACTGCTAAACTCGGTTTCACCTCTTTAGCATCATGTAGCTCGATCATATGGCAAAATCCATCACCCAGGTGTTCCGACATTATTTCTCCAGGGAAAGAAATGAAGATCATAACCAATATGTTAAAAAAAATTCTCAAAAGTTTCAAAAGAAATTAAATTAAGTGAAATAGATGAACTTACATATGTGAACTTCCCGATCATAGCTTGTCAAAAGAGTTTAATCAGCATATACTCGCATATACGGCATATCACAAGTTAAGACCTTGAAAGAAAAATATGCAAAATGCCTCAGTCTCACAGAGTAAAAAAATTAAATAAAAAAATCACATGAAAAGCTTCTGCACAGCTACTTTGCCGTATACAAATATTATAAAAAAGTAAATAAAATTACAAAAATTTCATCACAGCTTTAAAGCACCCTTTGTCCCGAATAAACTCTATGGCATTAATGCACGATTTTAAACAGAATACTATGTGAGTTGGTAAGTGGCAAGCATAACATTAAAAACATTAACTGAAGGTGGTGGCAACAGCAGTCGCAACATCGCTTTTTGTCCTCCCAAAAGTGTATTTGCTTTATTTGTGAACTTTTATGGCTTACAATGAATAATTTTGTCGTTATAAGCGATTTATCTTTTTATTGCCATCGATTAACCGCAAGACCAATATAACGCTGTCGTTTCCCAATGATAATAACGCCACCCCCTCGCTTCCACCGATGATGACGTGGATGATGATGCCGATGACGCTAATGACTTCGTCGGCGGTTGTGGTTTGGACAGAGGGTGGTATTCGACAAGATATCGTTTACGGTACCACCTTCTACTGAGATCGATACAAGTATTTTATGCTGCCTCTGACCGCCATATTGGTTTTTATGAACACTTAAATACGGCGGACTGCAGCTTGTAGGGGGGGATAACGCTTACATTTTATTTTGTGTCGTAAAATTTAATGAAATCGCTTTCATACCATAAAATTGATTCATTCACTTTATGGCGTTAACCACTTTTTCTCTGTCCTCCATTGCATTGAACTTTCAGACCAAATTGGCTGATGAATTATCAAAGTATGGTTGGCTTGGCCGCCAGCCAAGTATGGTGGACTTCGGAGGTGGAGGAGGCATTCAATCAGGCTCAAAATTTTGGTAACCTTCGGGCAATGAAAGATTTTCTGAATAAACAGAATTACCAAATGGATGAGCTCGTGCTCAAAGTCCGTTCGAATCTCAGTTCGAATGATCGTAAAAAATTCAAAGCCATAGCCACCATAGACGTTCACGCTCGTGATATAATTGAAGGTTTCGTGAGGGATAATATTTTGGATGCCGGTGAATTTAGCTGGGAGAGTCAATTGCGTTTCTACTGGTTGAAGCTGTACGATAATCTATATGTGGTGCAATGTTCCGGACGATTCGATTATGGCTACGAGTACTTGGGTTTGAATTCCAGACTGGTTATTACTCCCTTGACAGATCGCATCTATTTGACTATCACGCAAGCTTTGCTGATGAATTTGGGCGGTGCCCCTGCTGGTCCCGCGGGTACTGGTAAGACGGAAACCACCAAAGATTTAGCTAAAGCAATGGCTTTACTATGTGTGGTTACAAATTGTGGTGAGGGTATGGATTTTCGAGCAGTGGGCACCATATTATCCGGTTTGGCTCAGTGTGGCGCCTGGGGTTGTTTCGATGAATTCAATCGTATCGATATATCTGTATTGAGCGTCATTTCCACTCAACTGCAGACGATACGAAATGCTTTAATAAGGAAACTGGAACGATTTGTGGTGAGTATTGCGATTATATTACAATTTTTAAGGAGTGATCGATAGCCTTATACTTGTTTTTCACAGTTTGAAGGAGTCGAAATTAAAATTGACCATAAAGTGGGAATATTTGTTACAATGAATCCTGGTTACGCTGGACGCACTGAACTACCCGAGTCAGTGAAGGCCCTGTTCCGGCCAGTGACTTGCATTAAACCCGATTTGGAGTTAATTTGCCTAATATCGTTATTTTCTGACGGTTTTCTAACAGCCAAAGTACGTTAGTAAGAAAAAAAAAATGCTAAAAGCTACTCAAATATGCTATGTAACTGTTTAACCCACAAACTGCAAATGTGTCCAATACACATATGTTTATGATTAGCATAAGGTTACTCTCGGTTTTTTTGTGTTTCTGGTGGAAGGAAATAACCATTACACTTTAGATAATTAGAAAGTTTTGCCATGTCATTGTTACCGCCATCACAAGCAGCCTTAGTAACCTTGCCACAACACATATACACCTATGCGCGCACACACACACAGTCGTTGATATTTGTAGCACCATTAAAACCACCATCATCGCCACCACATTGTCATTAACGTCAAATAGTTATCCAACCCACACCGTAGCAATTATCTTTTTCTCCACGAGAGAGAATATGGAAATTAGCTTTAAAAGTTGATTATAGTTTGGTAACGAGGGGTCGATCGGATCCAAATGGGAATGTAAAAGAGAAGCGCACAAATTTCACGTTAACTTCAGAAGGTACGTCGAAA
>JAHXMU010000293.1:133404-164899 GCA_019455685.1 Philornis downsi | reverse complement strand
ATCGATTAAGCATTTCATTAGCAAATGCGAGTCTTGCTATGAAGTCAGACTCTTTCAATTCTTGTGTTAATTACAGCTTATATGGATGCAGTTTAAGATCCAATGTTAAAATTCGTTGCAAACTTCGTCGCGATAATTGTAAGACAGACGATCTCTAGCGAGTCGACATTTGTGGATTTCCTCGTACTGACTCCATAACTCTCTCAACATTGTCTTCGGTCCTAGATGTTCTTGGGCGACCATTTGCTTGTGGTTTAAATGTTGAACCGGTCTCTTCAAAACGCTTTACCCATATTTTAATGAATTTAGCACTCGGAGCTTCACTAATTCGCCGTAGTCCATATTCAGCACAATATAGTCGCCTAGTAGCAATATATGAACGAGAGTTCTCGTAAAATGCGCGACGCTTCCCGTTGAAGTGATTCATAGCGACTAAAACTCCATGAGCCCGCCAACCCAACGATGTAGGCCCCCGCCCACGCCTTTTCTACCCCGCAAAAAAAGATGATGGAATATGCACGTTTTATTGCGCCACCCTGTAGATGATTCCGTCAATTCCACCAAATATTGAGAAAGACATTTCTTACCGCGATTCGATCACGACTGTTTGATATTATCGTGTGTAATCCTCTACACATCTCATCAGTCCGTATTTTTTTTATAAATGGCTCGATTTTGTTGCGATTTAGCAACGATTTGCAGACGGAAACTTGGTTCATGCGATTGTTTTGCTTTAACATGTCTGGCGCCCACACGTCGAGCTTCTTTTTGAATTCATCCTTATTCCAGTGGTTCCAAACGGTTTAGCTCCTGTTCAACCGAAACAAAGCTTACATGAAGATGGGACCAAATTTGTGAGCAAACTAAAAATATGCCTAATTGGCTGTTACAGTACCCACCCACATTCATTTTCGTCTTCATCGACAAATAACTCTACACAATATTTTGTATTTTCTCCTTGTTGGCTTCCTTTTTGACTCAGACTGCCTTGTAGTCTGATTAATTTTACCGAGTACAAAATCTTATTATCCTAACGCCATCTGGCGTTACCCAATCGCACTTATGCAACGCGTAGTGCAATTTACTAAAGCCATCTATTGAAAAAATAATGGACTTCTTTTAACTATGCTTTGTATAAAGCAAACAAAGCCGTAATGTGTTTTAATTTCAACTCAAATTTTTTACTTCCCACCTCGCACTTTATTTTATTCTAACTACGAAATTTCTCTATGAAACATGTTTGTATGCATGTATGTCACCTATGTTATTTTTAAAGGTTCTGGCCAAAAAGATGACAGTTTTATACGCGTTGGCCCAAGAACAGCTGTCGAAGCAATGCCATTACGACTGGGGTCTGCGCTCACTAAATTCCGTCCTCCGCATGGCGGGCGTAATGAAGCGACAATCAGATGATTTGCCGGAAGCAGTGGTTTTAATGCGGGTGCTGCGTGACATGAACTTTCCAAAGTTCATATTTGAAGATGTGCCATTGTTCTTGGGACTCATTAAGGTAAGTTTTGCTGGTAGTTTTGGACAAGTTTTGAAGTTGGCTTCAGTGGCCTTGTTATCTTCTGTTTATTATTAACATTTGATGTATATGATGGTAATGAAGTTTAAAATTAATCTGATGTTGTTCTCTTTTGTCTTTTTTACTTAGTTTAATTTTTGTCTTTAACTATTTGGTGGTAATAAAAAACCTTAAATTGCTTACTTTTACTCTAGGATTTGTTTCCCGGTCTTGATTGTCCTCGTGTGGGTTATCCAGATTTCAACGCTGCTGTCCGTCAATGCCTTGTAAATGAAGGCTACATTCTTTTGTCGGATCAGGTAAGACTTTCGTGTGACTTATCTGTGAAATGTTCTAAGTAAAATATATTTTTCTGGTATTATCAGATGATACCAATAATGCTGGATGAGATAAAGAAACCCAACCACAAACCAACTTGTCAAAAAAAATGTCGTTTATATTGCACGTTATTGCAAAAATATATGTGTCGGTCATAGTCCACAGAAAAGAATCATATTTGCAGTTTCTTGAATTTATTGAATGTAGAAAAATTCTGCCCGGAAATTTCACACGTTTGAATAGGGAGGGAATAACAAAATGACAATTCTAAGTACAACATTTTTTTTTATTTTATTTTTTATATATAAATATATTGATGTGATTCTCAGGTAAAAGTGAATATTTGGAACAATAATGATTTGGAAATAAGCAGTAAAAATTGCTCTTAAAACACAACGACTAAACTAACGACGAAAGTAAACCTTTTTCATATTATTACATTTTGCTACTATATTACAATATTTTTATTACTCAATATTTTTTTAAACAAAATGTGCAACTAATTAACTTTCGGGAATTGTAAAAATTTTAAATTTGTAATCATAAATTCATTTAGTTTGAGTTACCGCGCATAAGGCTTATTGAGTATTTCATAGAAAATCCTTTTTGACAATCGTAAGGCACGTGTTTGAAACAGTGTCTATATGAGGACTGTGGCTTCAGTTATCAGTGTGACCTACCCATGATTTCCCCATTTTAGGTCATCAGCCAAAGTATAACGCACATTTTATATAAATCAGCCTTATTCTCTCTTTCCTGTCAACATTCTTATTGCAAAAAAAGGCATAATAAGGTTTTACCATAAAAATCAGCTAATAAAAAGCAGTAAACAATCGCTACCTTATACAGGGTTTAAAACAATGCCGGGAATTGATCATTTAAAATACCTGTTTAAAAGTTTTATAAGAATTGTTTTTGTCGCAAAGTTGGCACAATAGCTCTCCATAGTAGCCCGATATTCGAGAGCTATCTGTATTTAGTTTGTAAGTAGTGCTCAATTTTGTCAGTTCATGTAGTGTGTTTTACGATTTTTATGATGGACAAGAGCATCAAATAAGGAATTTGTTTTGAATTTTACATCGGGGGTACGGACAGGTATGGAAATTGTACCGTTCGTAGCCCCCGAGAGATCTATAAGACACAGCTGAATAAGGCACGAACTAGAGATCCTGTCCGTACCCTATATCACATGATTGCCGTTCACCATCGCCGAGCGAATGAAGTTTTAAGATCCTGTCCGTGAAGTTTTAGATCCTGTCCGATGAGTTTTAGATCCTGTCCGTGTAAATCCCCGTCACACTCCGTAACAGAAAAGACCTCTGATCAGATCTTGCAGCTGACTCATATTCAGTTACAACCCCTTGCGGTTCAGCAACTGATACAACTGCAACGAGAAGCAGCTGCCGGCAATCAAATCCGACCTAATCAATTTGCAGCCACTTAACCCTAAGGTCAGACTGCCTGGAAAAGGCCTGCAGACCCATTTCCTACAACTAGGTCCTAGTAGCCCTGCACCGAGCAAACGCTCTGGAAGCAAACTTCGTTACTGTAGCCAACGCGCTCTGGATGACTATCCAGTCATCATCTCACCTAAATACCGCTAATCCCTGGAGATCTCTTTCTCTCTATCTGTATATAGGGGGCATTCGCGCAACACATGCCGGCAGTCTTCAACTGGTGCACTACAATTGCAAGACCCGCAGTCGAACAGGTCTATCTCTTAATCAGAAAGGCTTTGAGAGACCCATGTCCCGTCATTAAAAAACCAAGACAACGTTTAAAATCAAAATCAAGGTTTCTCCCAACGAACCTAACATCTGGCAAAACCATTGTAGCACATCTGTTATGACTCTCTTCCCAACATGTTTGCTATTTCGACAAACCACATTCATTCAAGAAACCCCTAAGCTCAGCCCTACTCAAGCTCCGTACCCCCTCAATGGGCCAATCCGTTGAGGGACGATCGATTTTTCGGAATCAAAAACGTTATTAACATGCTAAGCAAACTTGCTTGCGTGTCTGCCTTCTACGTCGTAAGACTGTAAAATATGGCGCATTATTCAATGACTCGCGTTCAAACAATACTAAATCAAGCAATTATAAAAACTACTCAGTTTTTTGAGTACAAGATCATATTTTCTAGCGCTCTCTAGTGGAACCCGATCGCACTTCCAGAGTGGGGTACATATTATAATAATAAAGCCATCTAGTGCAAAAATTATGTATGTATTTTTACTATACAAGGGCGGTCCCAAAAATAGTGACGTATAGATAGTGTCAGTAGTTTGAAAAACAATATTTTGGCGAAAAATGGCAACCTTATAAAACATATATGTTTCAAGCCACCGCTTTGTTTAGTATTTTCAATTGAAACATCAAAAGTAAATGATTTCAATGAATTTGAAAACATGGAAAAAATTCTTCACCGTTATGAAATTCAATATTTTTATTTGAAAGCTGTCAGTCCCAACAATATTAAAGCCGACCTAAATTCTACTCTGGGGGAGTTTGCTCCTTCATTTACGACTGTAAAATATTAGATAACGGAGTTGAAACGAGGCCATATGAGCTGCCAAAAAGAAGAACACCGTAGTGTCCACGCCACAAAATGCTATTGGATGATCGTCAACTGAAGGTGCGTGAGCTAACAGAAATGATAGGCATTTCAAAAAGTGCTATACATCTTATATTGACTGAAGATTTGAAAATGAAAAAGCTGTGCGTTAGATGGATGCCGCACTTGCTTTCAATAGAGCAAAACCAAGAGCGTGAAGATGTTTAAATAGAGTGTTTGGCGGTGTTTCATCGCTGAATTTTTGCGTCGATTTATAACCATGGATAAGACATGGGTGCACCACTTCACACCAGAGACAAAAGAACAATTAAAGCAGTGGACTGAAGTGGGAAAAACGTGTCCAAAAAGAGTAGAAGATGTCTCCATCTGCAGACAAGATCATGACATCTGTTTTTTGGGATGCGCATGGGATTATTTCTATTGATTATCTTCGGAAAGAAAAAACCATCAACGACGAATATTACGCTAATTTATTACAGCGTAATATTCGCCGCAATTGGCGAAAAAGAAAGTTGTTTCTTCAGCACAAATCTCCAGTTCACACATCTACTATAGCGATGACCAAAATTAATGAACTAAAGTTCAAGTTGCATCATCATGCATCTTATTCGCCAGAACTAGCTCCCTCGGACCATTTTCTATTCACAAACTTGAAAAAGTGGCTCGGTGGTAAAAGATTTGCCAGCAATGAAGAAATTAAATCTACGGTAGATAGAGTTTGACAGTTCCTACTATAAACAGGATATAGAAGCTATTGAATATCGAGACTAAGTTAACAAATAAAGAGAAATTTTCACAACTTTTTTGTGTCTTCTTTGTCAGATTGACTGGTTTTGGAACCGCCCTCGTATCTTATACCATCGAATAATTGCCGTGCTCATCTGATATGGCAATGGGTGACTTTTTCTCTTTCCAAAACATTCTTATGCACTCGTTCTCAGTCGGTCAAAAATGTAAAATTAAATTCGCGGCTAGAGCTGAAGCCTCTTCCTTAAAATGCATTTGCCAATTTTTTTGATGTTGTTAACTTTGAAGGTGATACAATAAATTTGGATTAATAATAAATACTTTGTGTTTTATTAATCAATTGGCAGGAACTTTTTTGACAGGATGTACTGCCTTCGCTGGCTACCACATATTCGAAAACCTTTTTTAATATTAACGGTTTATAGCATATCGGCTGAGAAAAGTCAGATCAAAACTGTTCATATATAGCATCTATTCTTATTTTGTGCTTTCATAGAATGCAGGCCCATGAACGATTTTTCTATCACGACATATTTTTTTTAAAGAGTAGACTCTAATTGAAAATGAAAATGTATAGAGGAAATGTATAAAGGAAAACACTCATTCATTTTTAAAGAAAACTTCTACTTTGATTTATAATGATTGTGGTTACAAGTTACGAAATTATCGCCAAAAAAAAAAAAATGCTTAAATCGCCAGTAGTGGTAGTGTTTTACTAAAAAGTTACGTATTTATCTCTACACTTGCATACGGTTGCGAAAACCACGCAGCTATTTGCACTTCTGGTAGCGAAGCCTGCTAAACTGTGTTCTTGAATTTTCTGCTGGAACAATTTATAGTTTTTTTTGCATTCCCTGTTTCATGCAGCGAAAGAAAACAGAACTACTAAAGCAAAATCAATTTCCTTACATCCTGAATATTTTCAAGTACTAAAGAGATTTTACATCTTGCTGATGTCCTTCAGAAACTGGACAGGATAATGACAATTTCATCATAACAATAACGGCAAATATGAAACAACTTTGAGAATGCATTCAAACATTTTTCTAAACATCCTTCCGGCATTGAAAATAGCAACAGCTTTCCCAGCTACATATTACTTCATACTTTGTGTTAGAGAATTTTACTGTAGTTGCTTCCCCAATTGTTATCCTTGATCAAGGAAAGTGTTTGATGGCAATGCATCGTGGAGGTGGAGAGAATATTTCGTTCGTGTTGTTACAACAATGTCATAATCTTGGCATTATTATCCCTGACATTTTGCGATAAATTTGAGAGAAGAAAAATACCGACAATGACAATAACACCTACAGCAATGCCCATAGCCAAGGGCTGATCAAAATAGGGGAATGGGAATCCCTTCTTTTTTTTTTTGTCCATCACAGGCTTGGACACTTTGACACTTTGTAAATTGCAACAGCAGAAAATGTCAACAAAAAAAAAAAAAAAACGATGTGCAACGAGCAAGAGATGCTCATACAGAATGGGGCGACCGAAACACAAATGCCTGAAATCCAAGAAAGTTCTTTGCCATCACATTTTTTACATGCACAAAAGAGAAAAATGCCGGGCAGAAAAGGCTAAGTAGAAATTCTCTTAAAGTAACACATTTTCTACATAAATGTAGGTTTATATCGGAACCGGAACCATTTTAGTGTCATGCATGTGTTTGATCTTTTAGCATTATAGCCTCTTTCACATTCCTTTTGTTATCACCTCTAGTCCAAAGGTTTCGTTTAAGAAGAACTTCCCACAGTCCTGCTATAGAATTTCTGTATTTTTTTTTTTTTTTTTTTTTGTTTTTTGCTGCTGCCTTTGCGCCCCTATTGTGTTAATTGCTTTTACAGTTAACACTAGTAATTTTCTAACAAAGATACTCTTCTTGTCACCAGTGGCCTCATTAGCACGAGGGTAGTCTATGAGTATTGAGTTTAATAAGACCCGTTTATCGATGTGGGTGCATATAAAAGCAAACTTCTTCATATCACAAGAAAATGATATTGGAAAGCTTCTCACATTTAGTGCGATTAAGACTGTCTAACAGAAACGCCTTATTTGACAATTCCAAATTTCAAATTTTATCAGACTTATTAGCTACAGAGCTATTAGTCATTCCAAGAAATATTGTTGAGAGTATTGATGCTCTTTTCCACGATCGTAGACATGATAGTTCAACAATTTTGTGTTTTAGCAGAATAGGAGTGTTCAATGTGGGATCACCATGCGATGCAGTGAATCAGAGTAACAGCCGCTAACCGCCCTATTTTTGAAACTTTAGTGTACACCTATATAAAGGGTGTCCCAACAAGAACGCAAGATTTAAATGAAACTTTAGTATACACCTATATAAAGGGTGTCCCAACAAGAACGCAAGATTTAAATGACTGATGCAGCAATTAAATTGTTTCTCTGGCTGTATGAAATGTGCCGCCGTCTTGTTGAAACAACATGCCCTCCACATTCATTTCTTCAGTTCTAGGCACGAAAAAAATGGTTATCATTTCACGATACCGAACATCATTGACTGTTTGCGCTTGACATGTCTCATTTTCATTAAAAAAGGTCCAATGATTCATCCAGCCCAAAAACCACACCACACAGCGACACGTTGAGGATGCATTTGCTTCTCGTGGATTTTCCTCACCCTAAATGCGACAATTCTGCCTATTGACGAAGCCATCAAAATGGAAATGGGCCTCGTCACTGAAGATGATGTTATCGGCAAAATCAGCATTTTCATGTTGTCTCTCCAATACCCAATTAACGAACTTCCTTCGCTGTCCATGGTCAGCTGGCTTCAGTTCCTGAGTCAATTGAACTTTGTATGCATGAAGATGCAAATCTTTCTTCAAAATTCGCTGCATAGTGGATTTGGAGACACCGATTTTCTGAGCTCGGTGTCGAATTGAGGTGGATGGAGTTTGAGCGACATCATCACGTACAGTTGCGGCATTTTCGATCGATCGATCTGGTCGAAGGCGCGTTGTTGTCTTTACATCACTAACAGATGCAGTTTTGGCAAATTTATCCATTAATCTCTTTACAGTTGACTCTTTTGGAGCATTATTGTGTCCCCAAATTGATCGCAATTTGCGAACTATAGCCGCAAAATTTTTACCATTTTGGTAAAACAATTTCACAATGAGAATAAGTTGTTCATTCTACTAGCAAACAACAACAATCGTTCAAATGTCAAACAATGACACTTCGAATGGCGCCAAATTTAAATCTTGCGTTCTTGTTTGGACACCCTTTACATATAACAAAATCAGGTTTTGAAACTACTTTTGTGTTTTTAGTTCCACATCGAATACAATTTGAGTACAAGAGTAGCTGATGGTTATTCAAGATAAATTATTCGATTTATTTCTCAACCAATGATTAATGGAATACGAGTTAGCCCTTTGTATCATCAAATAGAGTTATTTAAACGTTATGGATTGTAATAAACTTTGTGTACAGAGGAAGTGGCACACGTCTGGCTGAATGTCGCCCGCTGTCTAACAGTGTACAGCTTTCAAATGATATGGATATAGGAAGCTGAGCGAAAATTGAAGCCTACGGGAAGCCTACTAGAAATGTGACATTATTTTACTTAGGCCATTGTAAATACGCGTTTGTCATTCGTAGAACAATATTTCGGCATAATGAACAAGAAATGTTCCTTCCACGGATTGTGCAAAATACCTTAGTGTAATATTGGACAATAAGCTGAACTTCAAACTCAACATTCAAAATAGGGCGAAAAAGAAAACAGTGTAGGTATATGCTATATAGGGAAACAATTAAGATTAAAGCCTCGCATTATTCACTGGTTGTATACTGTAGTAGTAAGACCGATAATGTTGTATGGAGTTATCGTCTGATGAAGGGCTCTTCAGAAGTCCATATACTGCACAAGCTCCAAAGGATGATTAGATGTTCACTAGAGCGCTCCGCACCACTTCATCCGATTCACTAAATGTAATTTTGCATTCACTACCCCTGGTCATAATCAGTACGCAGACTGCCGCAACTACAGCAGTAAAACTAAAAGAGCTATCACAGTGATAAAACAGTGGTAATGATCACTTTGTAATCGTTAACATGGTGCCTGACATAACAGACACCATAGACTACACTCTGGCTGAGTCTCTGTTCGACAAGAAGTACCATATACTTATACCAGATACAGATACGTGAAAATTTAGAACTCCTGGTACAAGTCTGTATGTCGACGTCTATATGTACACTGACAGCTCATAATTGAATAATCAGGTAGGTTTCGGGCCCTACTCCAAATACCTAGGGCTAAGATAGCAATAAGACTACTTGATCACTGTATGCTTATCAGACCAAAATTTTGGCTATAAAGGAAGTGGCAGAATGGCTGAGATATAACGTCCTCATCACAGTGGCGATTAACATATTCTCTCAAGCTGCCATTAAATCCTTGGATTCTGAGGTGACTCATTTTTCGAAATGGCTCAGCATTTCAACATTCACCTTATGTGGTTGCCGGGCCACAGGGATATACCAAGGAACTGCAAAACAGACGAGCTGGCAAGACTAGGGACAACCTTATATTCCCCATTCAAGTTGCACTCTGTGAAAATGCCTTTACTACTCTAGATGTGAAAGCATACGTAGCAGCAAATGATAGATGGGCATCTTTCCGGAGCTATAATCAATCCGGACAGATATGGCCTCGCCTATATCTGAAACGTTGACACACACTGCTGTGACTGCCAAACCCGACGTTTCATTACCTGTATCCGTCATGACGGGACACTGTCTGATTGGAAGACATGCAGTGGGACTGAAGGTTGCGGATAGTAACTTCTGCAGAATCTGTGGGGATGAAGAGGAGGAGTCCATATTACACCTTCTCTGCAATTGCCCCGCCCTGGCGAACAGGCGGGGATCAACACTGGGCTCTTATTTCTTTAGGGACCTAGAAGATCTGGACGATATAGATATTAAGAGCTTCTTGAGGCGCTCAGGATGTTTTCACGGAGGAAACTAGGGACATCCCTAGTTTCCGTGATATCACAATGGACTATACGGTCTAAGTATGTCTGTCTATTTAGACCGGCACACTGACCTAACCTGACCCATCCTTACAGTTTCTACAGATATTCTGTGCATTACAATTGATAGCATAGCAAGATATACGCAAGAGGCTAACATGTACAATCTCCTCACTTTAATTTCTCATTACAATTCACTTCACACATTAATCCGTCCCTTTAACATCACTGACCTCCATGTTGTTTTACCCCTCTTATCTAACTTTCCTGCCTTTTGTTTGTTCTCCCTTTTATCTCTTTCATTGTCTTCAACTCCCGACGGACACCGGTAGGAGGATAAAGTGGTTCAAATGTACGAAACTATGATGACCCGACACTCGACCATGATTGTTGGTCCAACAGGTGGTGGCAAAACGGTTGTCATAAATACACTAATTAAGGCTCAAACCTATATGGGTCTGCCAACAAAATGCATTACGCTTAACCCGAAGGTAAGTAATGGTCATACCATATCAAAGATATCATCTCAGTTGAATTTTTTTCTATTTTTGTTGGTAAGTTTCATATATTTTTTGGTTTTTGTGCCTGGAAATGATGTTCGTAAAGATTACAATGTAACTGGAGAAAGGGAAACAATAGAAATGGACTGCACTGTACTTTTGCATTGTAATCTAACCCAAAGGGCTTACAAAGATTGTTAAGAAGTTTAATTGTTCTTTGTGTGTTATAGAATTACAGGAAGGAACACTTCCCTACTGTGAATTAACCAAATTACAAACACTTTGTAGTCAAGTGCTCGAGTGCCAATTAGGAAACATTTGTTGCATCTGCTTTTTATTGAGGTTGTGCCAAAGAATATTTTGAAACTAATTAAAGTGAGGGGTTTATCACTAATTTTATTTATCGCAATGCTCCATTTGAAGCATAAAGGTGAAGGTTTTTATCAGTTAAGTGGCGCTCATACGAATTATAAGCATCAGTATTTTAATAGATACTGCCTGAATCTCTTGTATTGTATATTGACAAAAAAATTATTTATAAAGGCAAACAATAACATTTTTTAAATAATCTGTATGAAACAAAGCATGATGATCAGTTTATGTAGACCATAAATGTACCTTAATAGTTGCGACAGTGTTGTATGTTTCCGTGTTCGGAACAATTGATACTTGCTTAATGACAGGCACCAATGGTTTCTGTCATTTCAACAAACTTTCGTACACAGATTTGAATAAGAATAACCTGTAGAATGCTGAATCCAGTTATACGGAAGGCTACACCTGACTTAAGTTAGGTAAAATATACCACTCTTTTTCAAATCATACTTTCTCCAACACATCACAATACCTTCAATATGTCTTCTGCAAGAAAGGATGATCGAAGTCTTTTGAGGTCATCAAAAACACATCCGAAAATCTCTTACATTCTTCTCCTAGAAAACATCATACGTAAAGATGAATATATCCGTTTCCATGCATATTTTCCAGAAAGTTGTGATAGAAGGTCAGGCAGCATAGGAAGACTTTGACTATGTTCTGTACGCTTATAATTGTTGTCATCAAAACGAACCCCAAATCAATAGCTAAATGACCGTGGAATTATCTGTCTAGAAGTCATGGTCCTCTACCATCCATTACAGGCACAATATCTTTCTGTAGTCTCAAGATCGCATATGCAGATGACATGAACATCATTGGCAGAAAACTGCGAAATGTTATTGCAGCCTTCTCAAACATCAAGAGAGAAGCAGCGGAAATAGGCAGCGTCGCATGAACAATGAGCTGTATGAGCTATATGCCGTCATCGATGTGATCAAACGCATTAATATACAGCGATTGTGTTGGCTGGGTCATGTTGTGCGGATGGACCGTAATGCTCCGGCATGGAAAGTTTTCAACAACGAACTCGATAAACGGCGCAGAAGATTGCGACTGAAACTCCGTTGGAAGGACCCGTTGGGTTGGCGGGCTCATAGAGTTTTAGTCGCTATGAATCACTTTGACGGGAAGCGTCGCGCATTTTGCGTGCGCGCATTTTACGATAACTCTCGTTCATATATTGCTACTAGGCGACTATATTGTGCTGAATATGGACTACGGCGAAGACAATGTTGAGAAAGTTATGGAATCAGTACGAGGAAATCCACAAATGTCGACTCGCAAGAGATCGCGACGAAGTTTGCATCGAATTTTAACATTGAATCTTAAGCAGCATCCATATAAGCTGCAATTAACACAAGAATTGAAAGAGTCTGACTTCATAGCAAGGCTCGCATTTGCTAATTAAGTGCTTAATCGATTTTCCAATTTAGACAATATCCTTTTCTCTGACGAGGCTCATTTCCTTATGAATGGGTTCGTAAACCGTCAAAATTGTCGTTACTGAAACAGCGAAAATCCCAAAATCTAACACCAGAAACCATTGCATAGTCCTAAAGTGACAGTATGGGCAACAATCTCTGGCAGAGGAATAATTGGTCCTTTTTTCTTCGAAAATGCGCGGGACCAAAACGTCACGGTTAATACGGAAATTGAAAGTTCAAGAATAGTGAATTCCAGAACTTGGTTACAACAAGGTGGAGCTACCTGTCACACATTAAATGACTCCATGGCGGTGGTGAAGCAGATGTTCCCTGGCAGACTGATTTCGAAAAGAGGTGATATCCCATAGCCCCCACGTAGTCCAGACTTGAATTCCTTTGACTTTTTTTGTGGGGATACCTCAAACACAAAGTCTACAGTAATAATCCAAGAAACATCATTCAGCTCAAGGAGAATATCCGTGGTGAAATGGCAGCCATTACACCAGTATTACTGAAGAAAGTTTTCAATAATTTTCGTTTGCGGTTAGAGGAGTTCCGTCGTAGAGAGGGTCACCATTTAGATGATGTGTTTTTTACAAAATAAACTCCATTTATGACTCTACAATGCCTTATATTTATTTTAACCATACCTTATGTATTTATTTTTTAATCTATTATTTAAATATGCACGTTCTATTGCGCCACCCTGTATATTCAGGCATATTTACATTTCTCCCTATAAATTTGTGCATGCTACGTATTAGCTCATATGTCGTCCATCAGATTGGACTGTGACTTTGGCTGATTATCACTTATCCAGGTAGATGGTAAAGAAGTTCAAAATATCCGAAGATTGTGATCTCGAATTAGTGAACAACTGAATAATCGTCGATGACTGAATGTATAAGATACGCTTGTCAAAAGGGAGATGCCGTTGTTGTTGGCTGTTTTTCACTGCCTATTTACCAAATCGACTAAAGAAATGAAAACTCTTTAGATAATTTTTTCATGAAAATTTTCTTTTTTTAAATAGAATTTATATAACTAATTAATGTAAGCCAATAACGAACAACAATGTTAAATATATGATAAATAATTTATGTTTCTGCATAAGAAATAAAAACAGCTACTAAAAATTTGTATTATTTCTACTATAATGGACGGTTATAACGCCTTAAGTTCATCAATCAATTTGCTAGGCTACTGTTCGCAATTTAAAGAGATATTTCAATAATTTTGACTTTTGTACGTGGTAGAGCTACGGTAGCACCACAGTTTAAAATCTGTAACTTATTCGTTTTTTTATAATAATAATGTGGATTTGTTTACACCAAATTTATAGTTCTCCTTTGAATTTTACTCCATAGAGAAAACTCGAATAAAACTGGCTGTCTCCTCGTAATATGTATGGTGGTTTTTAGTTTGCATATAGAGTTAAAAAGCGTGGCAAGATGTCCAAATCTCTTGCTAACTATGAATTAATTTTTATGTTCATGTTCTCTTGCATGCATCTATAATTCCTGTTTACAGCACTTTCAAGTCCCTTTCTTCAGGAATATCCACTGATTATTTTCCTATGCTATATTTTTAGGAAATACAGACAGTCTTGGCGAATATTCTTAAATCATAGGGGACAGAACTTCCGAAATAATGAAGTTTTGTTTCTTTCTTTTCCTAATTCTTTTCATTATCACCAGTAGATGCAAGCCCAACGTTCATGTTCCAATTGGCGTGGCATACATGCTTATGAGCCGGCTTGAAATATGAGTTCCTCGCCAAATGTTCGAGGACAAATTAATCAACTTAATCGACAGCAATAATTTTCAACTAATGTTGTCTCATCATTTAAATGATTACTCGCGTAGCGATTAATTACTTCGATGCCCTAGAAATCACAGTTCTCTGGGACCAATTAGTGTATGCTATTATCCTTGACACCCCCTCCACCGAAACAAACACTGTCGCCTAGAGCGATTTTTTTTCTGCTCAAAATTAATTAAGGTACAAAAATGATGCCAACAACATATTCAGATGTTCACTGAAGGTAAAGTACAGCGAAATATCCACTTCAAATTTACATATGTACCCATCATTACTGAGCATTATAGAATTGTTACTGTAAATAATAATTGTAGAAAATTCCGCATAGACTCACTCACCGTCACTATGAGCAGCACATCCTACTTCCAGAGGATGTAACATTCACAGAGACCATATTACATCCGTTCGCCAATCTGTCCGTCCGTTACAGTTGCCCTGGTGTCCCCAGCAAACCGCATTCGACTGTACAGTAAAGTGGTATTTAAAAACTCGGGAGTTTTTATCAGAAACACAACGAAAAAAGGCAGAACGTGTAAATATTTTCCCCGCACAAAAAAAGAGAAATAATAAAATTGGAATTTGTACAAATTATAAAATTTTCATCAGAGTCCGTGAGTCCTTCCTTTCTGGTGTTGCGTGTGGGTTTGGAGTACCAGAAATATACACAAAACAAATTAGTTTTTATACGTTATTCAGATAGAGTTGTTGGTCCTCTTTCGCTTTTGTTGCAATTGTTTTGTAGGAAGAATACAGTTTTGTTTAACAATGTTAACAAAAATTAAAAAATACAGTGCGAACAGAGAGAATATTGTATCTAATGCAATGAATGGATGAACGAATAAATATATGAATAGATGGACACTCGTAATACTCCATGGATATGGGGATATGAACCAGTGGAGATGTTAAGTTGGAATATATGAGTTGGCAGTGCAGGAGGGCAGTATACCAAGTAAAATGTTCTAAAACGCTTTTAATGTCGAAGCGGTTGGAATATTAGACCTTAGATTCATTTTAGACACGAAAAGGGTTATTTTTATGATACATAGAGCATGGGGAATTCCTACGAAGCTTATACGTCTTTGTAGGATAACGCTGACTGACACGAAGTCTTCAGTAAAGATAGGCAAAAATCTAAGCGAGGCTTTTTACACCAAACGAAGATTTAACAAGGGCGACAGTCTATTGTGCGATCTCTTCAACATACTGTTGGAAATGATTATGATGAAAGCTGCAGTTAACACGACTGCAACCATCTTTATTAAAACCCATATGTTAGTTGTTTATGCAGATGTTACTGCAGCCTTCTCAGGCATCGAAAAGGAAGCAGTGAAAATGAGTCTGATGGTAAACGAAAACAAAACAAAGTTATTGGTTTCAACGAACAAAGAGTCTACTCGTTTGGGACGCTGTGTGAACGTTGGCAACTATAATTTTGAAAAGGTGGAAGATTTCATCTACCTCGGTTCCGCTGTAAACGAAACGAATGATGTCAGCGAGGAGGTAACAAGGAGAGTATTGCTTGCTAACAGGTGTTACTATAGGCTAAACCCTCTCTCAACAAACATAAATACGACTGTACCAGACGTTGGTTCTATCTGTCTTGTTATATGGCGCAAAATCCGAAATCGGTACTGGAAGTTTTCGAGAGGAAAATACTTTGGAAAATATATGGACCGTTAATCCAGAGAGTATCGGCGTCCCATGAACAAAGAGCTGTATGTGTTATGTACCGACATCGCCGTGGTCAAACGCATTAATATACAACGATTGCATTGGCTGGGTCATATTGTGCGGATGGACCAAAATGCTCCGGCACGGAAAGTTTTCGACAACGAACTCGATGGACGGCGCGGAAGAAGGTGACCAAAATTTCGTTGGAAGGATCAGGCTTTTGAAATACTATCAAAACTTGCTGTGACGAATTGGAAAAGAAGCACAGAAGATCGAAGCGCTTTGAATTATTTTCTATGGGCGGCGTATAATAGATAAGTATGTCTATTCCAATCGCCACCTAAGAAGAAGAAGAGTATGGGGAGTATATTGGAAAAGATTTTGCAGTTGCAGCCCTCGAAAATGCTAGTAACAGGCCCAAATGTGTGCGGATAGACTTAATATGATGTATAGATGTCTACTGTGTTTTTGTTCATACATTTTTCTTAATGGAATATATGTAGGTCACAACTATAAAATCGATCCAACAAAAGTTGGCTTATATAATTAATATTCTAAGCACAAAATAGTCGATAAAAATCAGTGTAATCGCACTGTTTTCAATTTATATTTTAAGTAAATGAATAGTTCAAGCTTAGTTTTAACAAGTCTACTAGTAACAATCTGTTTTAGAATGTAATTATATTTAGCAAAGACAATTTGGCATAGTCTGGAATAAATCTTACCTAATTCTTGTCATATCAATATATATTTTTATATAATCCTCTTGCAAATAAGCCGTCAATCTTAAATTTATTGATTTCACAAGCCTTAGTGTTCATTTGAATATTACATATTTTGCATCGGTATTATACTGTACCGTTTCGGAACTAGTGATGGAGCTTTTGGTGGGGTATTATATGGTCGATCTTGATTAGCATTTAAATAAAGCGCCTCCGACTGTCCAGCATAGGGTCTGTCCAATTGTTTAATACGATTTCATAGATCGACATGTTATTAATAAATAAGTTGACCCTTTTTATTATACGACTGATTCAGTAATTGCGTTACCGGCTCTAAAACACGGTAATACGATTTTTTCTTTGAAAAATTGCCCATAAATTTGTTATCCGAATTTACATGAAAGATCATCTGAAATGTAACCAATAATTGTAGACCACCTTTCTCTAATTTGGTAATATTTTTCATATCCTATTTGTGGGCGTCCTTTCCAAATGAAAAATGGCCCAAAAATACAATAGGTAGCGACTCTAACGCATCGATCTGTTTTCTATTTATATAACAACCTGTAATCGTAAGTTTTAATTCTTGCTTTTCCACTCAACATATTCACGTTAAAGTATCAACTTACAAAATCATTTAGGAACGGAAAAATTAAAATTAAAATTAAGATTTAAAAAAATTTGCATGCTTCTTGATCCGTGCTTTTTTTAAGATTATGTTGCAAAATAAGTTTGGTAATAGCAAATATGTTTCGAAAAAACCTGAAATTTTTGTTTAAAAAAATGTTTAATGTCGCTTGTTTACCTACTTTTACGAGACGAAGAATTTCATCAGCGTGCAAAAAAAAAAAAAATTTAATTGAAAACAAAAAAAAAAACATCAAAAAATATTTTATTTCCGATAAAAGCATTAGAATTTTTGTTTGAATTTGTTGTTGTTTTTTTTTTTTTTTTTTTGAAAAAGAAGATCTTAACTCCAATCACAATCCTTAATAAAATGATTTTACCCAATAAATACATTTGTATTGGCTTGAAACCGTCGAATAATTAAAACGTCAAGTGAACAATCTGACGTACAAAATGCTAAAGAAATTATTATTGGTGCGCAACTAAGCTCCCGCTGTTTGGCAACACATGGCGCCAGCAGTAAGTCCTAGTCGATTCTGCCACAAACTAAACGTCATGAGCCAAGCTTAGGCATATGGTAAACATATCGCCTCGGCACAATAGTGATTTTCTTTTCACGTCATATTCTTTTGATTGTGCGAATACGTAAGATTTTGTGCCAAATAATCGTCATATGCGCGAAGTATTGATTTTCTTTTTTCAATCGAAGAAAAGGGTAGCAGAAGCTGATTGAGAGCTTCAAAACGTTTACGGAGATACTGCTTTAAGAAAAACAACGTGTCGGGAATGGTTCCGTCGCATTAAAGACTGTGATTTTGATGTTGACGACCGTTCGCGTGAAGGAAGACGAAAAACCTCCGAAGGCACCGAATTGACGGCATTGCTTGCTGGCAATCCGTGTAAACGTACGTAGAGCATGCTTCACTATTAGGAGTTACCCGCCAAGCCATTTCCAAGCAATTACATGCGTTGCGAATGATTCAAAAGCAAGGAAATTGGGTTTCTTATGAATTCAAGCCAAGGGACGTTGAGCGTCATTTTTTCGCCTATGAACAACTGCTTCAGCGACAAAAAAGGAAGGGTTTTCTTAATCGTATTGTAACGGGTGATGAAAAATGGATTGATTACAGAAGTCCAAAGAAAAAACATCACGGGGGCTGCCCGGTCATGCTTCTACGTCGTCGCATCGGCCGAATATTCACGTTGAGAAGGTTATGCTCTGTATTTAGTGGGACCAGGTCGGTCTTATTTATTATGGCTGTTGACACAAAGCGAAACCATCACTGGGGATCAGTATCGACTTCAATTAATGCGATTGGGTCATTTTTTAGCATGTAAACGCTCGACCTCACGTTGCCAACCTACCTCGAAACGTTGGAATGGGATATCTTACCCCATCCGTCATATTCTCCAGATATTGCGCCGTCCGATTATTACTTGTTCCGTTCGATGACACACGGTTTGCCTGACCAGCAGCTCCACTCATATGACGACATCAAGGAATGGCTAGATTCGTGGGTAGTCTCGAAAGATGAACATTTTTACCATGACGGAATTCATGCTTTGCCAGAAAAATTGAAAAAGTAGTAGCTAGCGATGGGCAATACTTGCAATGAATCATTTATAAACATGTTTTCATAATAAAGTGGAATTGAAAAAAAAAAACAGCGGGACGTTGTTGCGCTTTATCTGTTAAGAATTCTGTATAGTCAATACAGTGGAAGAATATTGTATTTTTTTTTTTTTTTGAAAACACAAGCAGTTGCCCCCTTTTCCTCAAAATATAATCTCTTTGGGCAAACATTGCTTACAAAACATTATTCATCTGGGAAATAAATCACATTGAATTTCCTTATTTAAATTATGCAGTTTTTTATTTATTTTTAGGTTAAATGTAATTTTTTGAGTTTTTTTCATTGTTTGTAGCAATTTTTCAAAATATTTTTTGTGTCATTTTGCTTTGGGCTTTACTTTGTGTAGATTTTGGTAATGCCCATTACACGAATATGCTTCACATCATATTCGAAAACAATATTAACATTCTACCCTCGTATGAGCAAAAAATGTAAGCATTTCGTGCAATTACTTTTTACAGTAAATTCAGGCACAACCAAACGAACCATTCATTCATGCATTCACTCATAAGCTCATAACGTTTCGTGTGAATTTCGCCGTTGCCAAATGTTGATGAAAAAATCACACAAGCAGAATGTAACGAAATATAAAAATCTAAAGCTTATGATGGTCAAAGTATAATAAAATCACACATATGGACACACTGCATACAGTGGCGGTTCGTCATATGCAACTATCGCACATAACAAGCTCAGTTTTCGGTGGATCTTCCCATTTATGAAATCGTATGCAACACTTTTATAAAACAAGGACATCATAGGCGTGATATGTGGGAAATACATTTCATATCGACTAAGAACATGATAATAGTAACTGATGTGAATGACGATTAATCAATCAATTATTTTAACAACAATATTTTAGGATTGAAGATCATTGTAGGGAGAATATTTAAACAAACACAAATTTCCTTAACATCCCATTATATTGGAGATTTTCTCGCTTCCAGTTAGCTTCAGTTTTTAGTCTCATCGGAAAATATCGCATGTTCAATGACGATTCCGAATGTCAGTTTGAAAACCATTTAAATGACTCGACTGTTACGAGTATAAATGTTTAAAGAACAGTCCATCATATGCACGATTGTCGTGTACAAGTATGATAACCGTCATTTCATGACATCATGACAGAAGCTCAAAATTACTCAAGTTTCAAAAAATTAATTTACAGTTCGACTATATCTTGAAATTACACTAATTGTATGTTAATTCATAATATAAATTCTTAATCAATCTCAATCTCAAATCACGATACTGCCTGGGTAGAGTCCAAATATTCTATTTGTATTTGTAAACATCCTATTTGTAAGCCTTCACCTGAAAGAATGAAGGTGTGATACAGCAAAAATGTTACGCCAAGAAGGAAGCGTCTAACGTACAAAGTATCCTTTGGTCAAATGTGTTCCATGACTTTTAAAGTCAATAGAGCGATGTCCATCTATTTGGTTGGCTAGCTGTTAGACACGATAATGCATAAATCTTTATGAGAATTCTTAAAACTTGGCAAAGCATAATATTTTCTCAAAAAATTGCCGAAAAATGTAAATGGGCTAACCTTCTGATACATCCCATACAAACTGAACGATTTTCGAAATTCAATATTTTCCCTGTAAATCCCAATTCATAGATTGTAGCAACCTAAGTTTCTGTCCGTTGTATTGATTTGCAATGCTTTATAAAATTTTAAAAAATCAAACGATTAATCACGCTTCCTCTATTACCTCCCATATAAATGAGCCAGTCATCCATCCAGTCATTTATCCAGTTAAACTAAATTTAGTCGAAATTGGTACTTGTTAAGGATTTACTAATATTGTAATTGAGAATGAAAAAGGACGGCTGATTTAACTCATCTATTCTATATGTGCGGAGTAGCTAAATTCAATTCAGCCTTCTTGCTTCTTTTAATGTGTGTTAATCGCGCCATTAGCTGATAAGAACTAACCGATTTACAATGCCGATTCTGGCACTACACATTTTTGCATCAACTCAAAATTTCGTCGGGTGAAGTTATATGTAAATTTCGCATGTTCATCTAACTGAAGTTTCTATACTGCTTTCAGATTATTTAGTGAATATTCTCATCATTATGAATTATTGGAGAAATATGTGAGATTTCGGATATTTTTTTCGTTACACTTTATCACCAATATTTGATACATTTTTATATTTGTAATAAAAGAAAAGTCATGTCCAAATGCGGATATTTGTAAACTTCGAGTCCATTCACGTAGTCACTCCTGTACACAAACACTAAGAAACACAATCGTTCTTTCGCACGGATAAATACATACGAGTATGTTTATATGCTCAGATAAAATGTATTTTAATATATGTCAAACCGGTTTTCGAAGTGTGCAGCTTTTCATAAATCTTCAGAGCCACAACGAGCGCACCGAAGTCAAGTTTTCTTGGTGCCAAAAAATGGAAACGACGTCCAAAAGGAACTAAAAGGACATCTGAAAATTGAAATAGGAAGGTTCTTGATATACAGTTATATAGGGTAGCGCATAAGTAACACTACGATTTGATCAGTGAATACATTTTTTGTTTAAGCCCTTTTTTCGGTTCTTTACAGAATTAACTAAATAATACTTGAGTCCCATTGACTTTAATTTAAAGTACAGCTTGTGATGCGATAATTATTTGCGCAGTGTATTTCAAATTTGGGAGAGTTCCCTCCTTTTTTTTTTTTTTTTGTTAGAGATAACAAAATTCAATGACCTATAACTAAAGTGTGGCGCATAAGTAACGTTAACGGCGACTATATTGAATGCGTTCTTGTGCATCATTTGGTTTAAATCGTGCACCAATTGCCTCTTATGTGAGAAAAGATGTAACACATGCAAAATTCTTTGCAAAGACCGCCTAGACATCTCTAACTGCTGAGAACGTCGCCTGGTGAAAGTTTTGGGATTTTTCTCAATACTTGCGCTTGTTGACCAAAACGCTTAACCAATCGGTAACTTGTTGGAGCGCTAGAAGCATTTTAAACATGAAAGAAATTTCGATATGATCTTTGTGTCTAAATAATCGAATGCTGACTTTCAAAGTAAAATTTAATAACTTTGGTTCTTTGTTCTGTGTTGAGCCTTTCCATCATAAATTTTCCAAGTATTATTTAGTTAATTCTGTAAAGAGAGAGAGAAAAAAAAAGGAACAAAAAATGTATTCACTGATCAAATCTTAACGTTGCTTATGCGCCACCCTATACAAAGCGACACGCAATTTAGTAAAGTCATCTATTAAAAAATGGTGGATTTATCTTTATGTGAGAATGTCGTCAACAAAGTTGAACATCTAATTGCAGTAGTTGCAGTCTAAGGTCATTTCAATTATGTTATTTACACTAGAATTTGTTTATATTCCTTTTGATGAGTTATTTTTAAATTTTTTTACACAAATTCTTGCAAAATGATTAACCAAAATGAAAAACAATGCTACACCGTTTTTCCGAAAATGGCAAAATTGAGAGTGATTGGATTGATTTTTAGGCGGCCGGCATATGATTTTCGCTCTTCTTAAAATAAAAACCGTAAAATATGTGGGATTGGTAACCCTGCAACTCACTGACACAATTGTGAGGTTTCTTTTGTGAAATAAGTTGCAGACAACACACTATTAGTTTATAATTCATTTATTCACAAAAATAATAGTTGTCACTTATCTCTATTTTAGTTAATTAAAATGATAGAGTTTGTAGTTGATTGCCTATGCACGTCTTTTAATACTTCTTTAGAGACTTCTTATATGTACGTTTTTTCCCCAGCAACTCTCTAGTTCGACTAACTTCTCCGTCATACCTATTGTTCGTTTTTCTCTCTACTCCTTTGTTCTATGTCACATTTGGTCGTCCGTTCTGTGTCAGTGAGTTGTAGGGTTACCAATCCCACAAATATGGCGCAGTTTTTCGTTGCTGATGTCCATCTTTAATGCACTCTCAAATAATGCTGAGTGAAGCAATCACAAAACTGTTTGAGTAGTTTTTTAAACACGAAATCTTATTTTTCTAACGCCATCTAGCGTAACTCAAATGCACTTATAGAATGCGAGATGCAAATTATTAAAGTCATCTATTGGATTTCTTTTCACTATATTTATAAGATTGTTGCCGACAATGGTCAAAGTTCATTTGCCATAGTTATGGTCAGCGGAAAAAATATTGGTCTAACCTGATGTCAATTATGTCAATTACACCAGAATCTATATATAGGTATATTTATTTTGATGATTATATTATTTTGATGATTACACAAAGTAATTTTTAACAAATTTCTGCGAAACAGTTAACTGTCAACTATTAGAGAATCGGTAAATTGCAAATTCTGAAAATATATAGAAAGGATTATCGCCAGATCTATATGAGACTTGTGTATAGAGAAATATTTTCAGCGCTTTCATCAAAATGAAACCAATAAATAAAAAGGCCATTCTTCTTCGTAGCTTCGGTTGTAATGTTAATTTCTCCGGTTTTTCGGTTTTGTTTGCTCTAATTGTCTTGTGTGTAGGTGTGGTAGTGTGTTTGGAGAAAAATGAAAATTCATCTGTATTATCTCATATGCATTTTTAAATACGTTAGCATTTTTTCATTGGGATGTTGTGTTAATTTAAATAAGTTTTTGTGTGCACACAATTCTGTTTTACGGTCTCATTCCCCCGTAATATAAAACGGTGGAGCTGGAGCGAAAATCAAGGTGGCTTCAACTGTCTCTGTAAGTACATGAAATAGGGGAAATGTATATGAACTTTAATTATTTCATTTAATTAATTTATTGATGTTTTCATTGATCTGCAAGTTCTTATTTATTTTTTCGGTTTCAGGCTTGTTCAGTGATTGAATTGTATGGTTATCTGGATCCAGACACTCGCGATTGGCTTGATGGCTTATTTTCGAATATTTTCCGGGAAATGAATAGACCCACAGAGCGCGATGTAAGTACAAGGTGTTGAAATACAATAATTTAATATAAGGAGAACACACATAAATTATAAATTTGTTAAATTTGTATGGCATATGCAACGGAAAATTCTGGGTGCCGAAGTGATTTCAACGACCAACAATTTTGCACAAAATCAGCACTTTTTTTGTAAACAAAAAATTGAGGTTGCAAAATAATAAACATAGGTGGCGTATGAATATGTGTAACCATGAATATTTTAGGCTCCCTCTATATTTCAGTCAAAGGAAACCCGATAACTACAAGCAACGCTGTAGTACATTTATGGCACACTAAATGTCCTTCTATAATGAGAATGACTTTGATGAGAAGGGCTTAGTTCAAAGCTGCAGTTATTTTTTGTTTTTTTTTTTTTTTTGTTTTGTAGAATTTTAGAGATTTATATTCTTCTTGCTAGGGGAGAAATCAACTACAAGCACATGAGGACTGATTTTGATATATGGGGAGAAGTAAAAAGAAATGTTTATTGAAAGTAGTTTTATTAGTTGTTACAATATTCTTGACGCTATTCAATGTGTTCTCCACCTTAATATTTTTGCATAGGTTTTCATGAATTTTCATAGCACTGTCACCATTCCCTTTGAAGTATTCACAACACATGAATTTGAAAGGCATCAAATACTAACTCCGTTGTCAATCACCTGCCTTGAAAAATAGAAAATCAATTAATTCAATATTTTGCTTGAATTTTCATTATGAAAAACGAGCTGGCGTTTTGGGTTGTTCTTTTTAATTTTTCAAAACTAAAAGTGAGACTGGACTGAATTGACTTTTGATTAAGCTTTACTTTGTACTTTTTTTTATCATATTTTCCTCTTTGGTTGCACCATTTTTTTAAAGTACTTCTAAGTAGTTTACGGATTTTTGCATGTTCAAATCGGCTGTTAGCACAATTTTAAGGCATCCGACATTTTCCAGAAATTTTCCAAATTTTCCACTTTTTTTTATCAACATTTTAGCAAAGTATTTAGTAATTCAATATACAAAATTTGTTACCCTGAGAAATACTTAGCGAATATTTGCAGTTATTATAACCAAGAAAAAATTTTCATATGAGTCTTCGTAATTTATATATTATGTATTTTCTCACGGAAAGCGGACTTAAGTACATCCGTCCACATGTAAGTCGAAAGTTTAATGAAAACGAACTGCTGCATTCAAACGCCTTCAAAATTAGTTAAAAATCCGTTCCTTAGAAACAAAGTTATACACACCAGAATTGATTGTACTTCTAGAAAGAAAGACACATTCCAGAATATTTTAAACAAGTTTACCATTTATTGATTTATTAAAAGAAATGTATGACCGATAATACCTGGTAGACACGAGGAACAGCCATACTACATCATTTAATTTATCATAGGACCACCTAAAACGTTAGGCATGGTTATTGAAAAATATAAAGAAATACGCATTTTAATCGAAAAAACGGGTTAAGTTGCGAAAGCGAGATTAGTTCATTAGGAAAAAAACTCGTCCTACAAAAAAATAAAACTAAATTTTTCAAAATGTCTTCAACATTCATATAGTCATAGTCACATATGATGGCTGTCGGCAGATACGAAAAAAGTACGTGTCAATCTCTGCACATTTTAAGGGATAGCCCAGATTTCGGTATCAAGTATTGAGAAATACTAATGAATACAAATTTTTACTGAAAAAACGAGTTAGGTTTCTGAATTGAGTATGAGAAGACATGTGTCCGTACTCCGCCCATAGCACTAAGAACCACAACCATGTTACAGATCGGCCAGATTGGTCCAATAAACCATTTTTTTTTTTTAAACAGGGACAAATTTGGTCCTGCGTTACAATATTTGGCTATATTAAGGACAAAGATGAAATGAAATTTAGTTAAACGCTTTCCAAACATGTCTCTTTAAACTAAAACCAGAAAATTATGATAGAAATTAATTGATCTCAATAAACTTTCAAGTTCAAAAACTTTTTCATGGCGCCAAACACGCTTTTGCGAACATCTTCCTAATTCTTTAGAATACTGAGCAACATCTCCTAGTTTTCGAATAATAATGTAATAAAAGTAAGTAATTAAAAATTCGATGATGCCGCTCGCGTTCTCTTCACTTTCCCTCCCACTCCAGAAGCATGTAGAAATAGCATGATACAAGAGCGGTTCAAAACTAGCCGACCTAACAAAGAATACACAAAAAAGTTGGCAACAACATTTCTTTATTTTTCAACATAGTCTTCCTTTAGCTCGATATGCTTCTTCCAGAGATATATAATAGCTTACAAACACTGTTTATAGTAAGAACTGTCAAAGTTCTTTTTAAGACAGCCATCAACCGCAGATTCCACCTCTTCATTGTTGGCAAATGTTTTACCATCGAGCCACTTTCCAAGTTTGGAAATAGAAAATGGTCCGAGGGAGCTACATGAAAAAGATTCGTGATAAAACAATTCGAACTTTAATTCGTTAATTTTGGCCATCACAATAGAGGATGTGTGAGCATCGTCTTGATGAAACAACACTTTCTTTTTCACCAATTGCGGCTTTTTTCCATAATTTCATTCCCCGAACGTTGCAATAAATTAGCAATGGCAATGGCGAATATTAGCCATTGATGGTTTTTCCCTTTCTGAAGATAATCAACAAAACTAATCCCATGCGCATCCCAAAAAAACAGACGTCATGACCTTGCCTACAGATGCAACCGTCTTCGCCTTCGTTGGACACGATTCCCCCATTCCAATTCACTGCATTGACTGTCCCTTTGCCTTTGTCTGAAGAGTAAAGTGGTTGACTGGTTATAAATCGACACAAACTTTCGACTTTATTGCCGTAAAACGTAGCCAACCACTCAACGGTAACATCTTCATGGCTCTGTTTTTGCTCTACTAAAAGCTAACGCGGCACTCTTCTTACGCACAGCTTTCTCATCTTCAAATCTTTGAGCAATATACACTGTATAGCACTTTTAGAAATGCCAATCATTACAGCTAGCTCCCGCACCTTCAGCCGACAACCATTCGATACCATGTTGTGTCTGGTGTGGACACCTCAATTGCTCGACAACTACAATGTTCGTCTTGGCAGCTCGTACGACTTCGTTTAAACTCTGCTACCCTATATTTTACGGTCGCAAACAAAGGAGCAGTCTCCTGCAAAGTAGAATCTAGCTGGACTTACATATTGGTTGGCCTGAGACCTTTCAAATGAAAATACTGAATTATGATGACCAATTTTTTCCATATTTACAAATTCACTGAGATCGTTTACTTTTGATGGCTTAAATGAAAATACTAAGCAACGTGACGCCTTGAAACTAAAAACATATATTTTATAAAGTTGCCACTTTTCACCAAAATAACATTTTTTTTTAACCACTGGCGCCATCTGTATATCAGGTCGACTAGTTTTAGGACCGTCCTCGTAGATCAGCACCTTATCAAATGCTTTATTCTGTAAAAAGTCACTGAATCAAACGTTTGCCTACCTTCAATGAGGGCATCGTGTTGATCATAATGAACATCAAACTCTACCAAGCCTTCGTAATCGGCAAAAAGAAGGTATGTGTCGATTAGTTATGAATAGCATGTATAGCTGGAATGTTGCCAATTTATCAGCTTCAGAACCATGCTGAAGATCGTATTCAGAAGTTGACACACGTCCATTAAATCACCGCCACTGGTCTTAAATATCTACCTTTGTTAGGAGAACTACGAATTCTCCCCTTTAAGTTTGCCACTCATCAAATTATGCTTCAAAAGAAAATGCAAAGTGACAGAGAGAAGCAGAAGAATTTACTCATCAAATTGTTGTGAGACATCAAAGTATAGGTAGAATAGCTTTCTGTAACATTTGCCCATATAATGCGAATATTTTTGTAGATAGATGTACACCTAAGAAGTTAGTTACATATTTTCTACAACTTCTCATACTGCAGTAATTGCAATTATCTTTAGTCTCATAATGTAATCATGATTAATCTGTTTGCTTATATCGTTCCACTTTTCTTTTTTTCCAACCGATTTATTTGTAACTTAATAATGCACATTATGTGTCAGTAATAAAATTTTAAAATAACAAATTTGCCTTCAACAAAATCAATTTGTATACCTGCTCTTTTCAATTAATAGCATCACTTTTAAGTTACTGTCACATCGCATAGGAAGCTGGTGGTCTTCAATAAATGACAACATTTCAATGTCATTTCAATTAAGAAGAATTTGCGTCCCTCATGTCATTGAGCCACCAATCATCCACCTTATCCTTCACACTTTCAATTTCTTAACAGATTAAGTTCTATCACATTGCGTTGCCACCAAACACCAACAGATCATACAAGTCGTCCTCGTTGCCGTCCTTAGAAGGCATTAAGGCAATGTGAAGCATAGAATTGCGTTTCGTTGAGCTGTCTTAAATCAAGTTGTCTACATCGTCGCATCAAGTGAAAGTTTTACCGCATTTAGTTAAAAATGTCACTAATAAATCCCCAAACACTGTGGAAAGATGCAAACCGTCATCACCGCCATCATGTCAGTGATATAATATTCACACACAGCAATAACAACAGAAACAGTCAACGTTACCTAACAACAACTATTAGTGCAACCTTTGGCGTTGCATGCCGATCCCAGGAGTTCTGCATATTATCTAATTTTTTAGCTTACGTAAACTGCAGAATTCTGCAGCACCACAGGATGGCAACTTGACTTAATCCCTACAGGTAGGCAGCAGCGGTTGAGTTGCATGCAAACGAACTAAGCTGCACAGCCAGCCGTTGCATGCAACAAAACAAACTAAATGAATGAAACAACCAACCAAACAAATGTACAAACGAGCAAACTCAACATTAGCGTCAATGTTAACATTTCACATATTGATGGCACTCAGGGCTTAGACCCACACAATCGTCCTACATCCTTTCCGTAAGCATTGCCCTAATGAAGATCACGGATGCAATGCCAACCCCAATTACAAAGTCACAAATGCATTCATTCTCTGTAATAATATTGATGCAATATCATAACTTTTTGAGTGCCTCATTTTGCGCTTATATATAGTACATTTGCGTTATTTTCCGCAAGGGAAGGTTTGCCTTGCAGAAAACTGAAATTTGCACATTAGCCTAGTCGCTTTAGGGTGGATTAAAAATGGTGACTGAATAACCTGTGTTGCTACAGAGGAATTGCATGAGGCGCCGCTTTCCTAGTTACTTTTCCTAAGATGTTACTTCATACTAAATGTTAGGGCAAGAGTTATATTACATCTAATATCAGACGAATATCAGATATCTGAGATTATTGCCAAAATTAACGTGAAAAACGTTATAGGCAGGCGGTTTTAAGTTAAGCCTCCGTACATTTTATGATCCACTGAAATATATGACCGCTGAACGTTGAAAGGACAATGGGCGATGTTAATGGCAGTATTTACAAAAATATATTCTTGGTTCAACTTGTAAAATGTACTTGCAAAAAATTTAGTTTACTTATCAATAACTTTGATATGATATTTACACTAACGTTACTTGATCTAGAAAAAATAGTGGAAAAGGGTCTCAGAACCAAGTTGAAGATCCCGAACTGATCAAAATTTAACCCCATAAATATAACATTCTGAACATAAGTTCAACCATTTCAAATATTTTTTAAGCATTGCCGTAATCGATTATTGAATTTTAGAAGTGTTTGGAAACATACAAAAAAAAAAAATATCTACTGATGATATCAAATTTAAAAGAATAGATTCATGCAACCAATGCCGTTTGCAAAAATAGTAATTATCGAATGAAAATAGTTTCTTATGTACGGGTAACAGATTTAGCGATAGGGCTCTATCAACTCTTTCAAATAATACCATTCATAATTATTAGGTATATCGAAAAGAAATCCATTATTTTTCCAATAGATGTCTTTAGTAAACTGCATCTCAGGTTGAGAAGTGCGATCGCGTTACGCTAGATGGCGTTAGGTTGCTTAACTCAGTATTGTTAGAGCATGCATCCAAGGTAGACATCAACATAAAACACGCCATATTTTAGAGTTTTTCTTCAATAAAGCACATGCCATGCGGCAAAAAATGTAAATACCGTTTATGGTCGTGATATCGTAACAGCAAATCACACATAATGTCGGTTTCACCGATATCAATCCGATAATTTTGGTATAAAACGAGAATCACGTTCTGGAAGGTCAATTATCGTTAAACAATGCAAATCATCAGACCCGACTATTGCGTAAGCACTATTTCTACTGGCCAGAAGCTAAATAATGCACAAAAAAAGCTATTCAGAAGAAGAGAAATTCGATGTATGGGTGTTACATGAGTTAACGCAAAAAAAACCTCATATTTCCATCTGCAAATCGCAGCTGAACAACAAAATCTACCCGCTTCTGAAGCTTGTGGTGACTGGCAATAAAAAAATGGGCCACTTACGACAAATATGGAAGGATTTACTGTGTATTTGGTGAGATTGGCATGAACTGCTCCTATATGGCCAAATTCTTAATTCGGATCTATACTGTCAACAATTGGATCCCAATTTCGAACTGTCGAAATCGAATGTCTCAGTTCTTTGCCAATAATGTTGAATGTTTTTACAGGAGAGGCATAATATAATTACTTTCAAAATTACGACAAGTTATCAAACAAACCGGAGCATAGTTGACCCAAATCGGATCATTCTGAGTATGATCAAAAAAGTCTTCAATGTCATTCAAAAATAGTGGATTTATTTTTTGACTTTTTCTGAATCAATATGCGTTTTCTGTTCAGACGTACGCCAAGCTTTTTGGTAGAGTCCCCAAATATGATATCATATTCATTGCCAATAGTCCATAAGAATGGATTATTCGATATTTGGGTATACAAAGGCTTAGGGGTTTTATTGCATATCTTCCCAGGTAGTCATTCGTAATTGTTTCTCCTAGAGTCTTTACATAAGGGAACACACAGTTTTTAATCATCCGGTAAGTTCAATTTAAACAATCCGCCATATAAGAGATTGAAGTATGCAAATTTCTTGTATAATTTCTGGTGCTGAAACTGCATGCTCTAAAACTTTATTCGCTATAATTCTGTTATAGGAAGGCCTGTCTTCTCTGTCTCTTTAAAGACGTCACTTTAATTTACACAAGGAAAACTCTTTCAACACCTATAAATATATTCTTTGTAGCAACATTCATCGGCCAAATTTTTAAAAGTTTATGGATTCAAACATTATAAGAATTGGCTAAAAAGAAACTAATTTATGAAAATTTTACGTGAATTAAACTTGAAATCGGAGTATTCAAAATTTCTATGATTACATCTACGTCAGCTAAATATATCCAGTACACAAGTCAAGACTCCGGCTTCGATTTCACTTCACTAATATTAACGTACTTTTTATTATTACAAATGAAATGGCGAATTTGACAAATACCATTCTATTAAACTATGTAGAGAAAGAGCCCTGCAATGAGAATTCCAAATTAATTCATATAACTTATCACATTTTTGAGAACGCTTTTCTAAATATAACTCAAATGTCTTCTTTCGATGAAAATTTAAACGCAAACGTTAAGAATCTTCCCCCAGAATCGACGGCAACAACTGCGACACCACACCAAGG
>JAHXMU010000293.1:49271-133394 GCA_019455685.1 Philornis downsi | reverse complement strand
CCAATACCAGGACGCTAGCCGTAGATACCTGATCCTTGGTTCAAACAATAAAGTGCAGCATTAGTTTCAAGTATGAAGGTAGAACATAAAGAATGTCATAGAGAAGAAAAACGGTGTGACATTTTAGACAAAGTAAATAATGTGAAATGTATACCCGACACATTTCTCCCGAGGCATGAGGGTGGATGGATTAAATGGGGCTGCACAAAGACAAAGAATTGCTAAAGTAAGTAGGTACTGGGGAAGAAACGGCGAAGCAGCACCGTTTCTGTTGGCACATTTGTGAGGGCACAAAGATGGATGCATTAATGATGATGATAGTGCAGAAATGGTTTATTTGTTCGTCTACTTATTTTGTATGAAAGTCGTGGTGCATTCTTACGCTATTGAATTGGCGTATTGAAATTAGATATGCATTTAAATGCCACCATTTTAACGATTGATTGAGCGATGGTGCAACCTCAGGCACTTGAGATGTATTACAAACGAATTTTGCAAAATTGATGTTAATTGATTTGTAATACTATTACATGTCATTCAATCATTGCACACATCAGATAACTACAAATAGTGACCGGCGTTCAAAAGGTCAAAATGCCTGGTCACAACTCAAACCTTTGTAATCTTCAACATTTCTTTCAGTAATAAACGATTTAAGTGCAACTCGTGTACATAAAATTACCTAATAGATAAAATTAAAAGACTGAAAGACCACTTTGGAATTACGTCTTCATTCGAAATTGAAACACGCAATGATTTTCAACACAGTTCTGCAATATATGGAAAAAAATAATGAATTGCGCCAACAAATTTGCGCCATGCAATTTTTGCGACTTTTCTCGCAGTCATCACCTGATAATTTCAATACTGAAGTCGTTCACCTGCACGACTTTTTTTTAGGGGGATTTCAATGAAAAAGTTAACAAATTTTCCTATCAATTTGGTGCTCCTATTTATACCACATTTTGTTTTTATATGATAACGCAAATATAACTTTTCATACGACGCACTAAACAAAAAAAAAAAAACATTTCTTACTTTTTATCATGATATTTTTGCTTACATGTAAAAACAAATCAAACCATATACAGGGGTAGGCGCTCGAAGCGTTACCAGCTTCACGCTGATGTAGCAGCCAAATGGCTTATGACAGCGCGCTCATTTTTTGGCAAGCATTAGTCTGTTATGTTGTTTACACGGCTTTGGAGGCATAATGTGTTGCGTAGCAGAATAAGAGTTATTCGAATGGAATTCAAATGCAACAGTGTCACTGCTGTTTATGTGGCTAAAAACTTTTCACTATACATTGTTAATGATCTACAACATTTACGTGTAACCAAAATGTTTGTGTATCGGACCGCTGTGCGATGACAATGACACTGACGGCATCAAAAAACGCCATGGTGATGGACACCCGAAAATAGTAACATGGACAGAAATGATTCGAAAGGTAATCCGTGACAAAGCGCAGTTCCATTGCTGAAAAGATTCAAAGGTGTCCGCTCGTAGCATGAGGTGCATATTAAAAAATAAACTATTCTACAGAATACAAAAAGCACAAAATTTAACATCTGCGAAAAAACAGTCCGCCTACACTGATCTATAAATTTGAAAAAGAAAAATTGACTGCAGAAACGAAGCATGTTTTTAACTAATTTGGGTGCACTGAATTCGAATCTGCCATAAAAATTGGACCATAAGGTCTTGTTAATTTTTTGTCGCATGCTGGCAATACTCTAAAACAGTCAATACTGACACCACAATTTCACAATTATTAATTTGGCAGGAGCCCACATTCATTCTAAACCTTCATAATAGTAGCATTTAAGCACGCCGGGGAGATCGTGTTTTACTGATTCAAGCTATTTTTGTTTTCTGTATGGTGAATATTTGGTTGAAAAAAAGGGATATGCAATATCAGAATCATTAAAATAGGCATATTTACATTATTATGGTTTTGCTGTCAGAAACTTGAACAAATCATGAACTCCGACAATGTTTTGCAATAGTTTCAGAACTGTTTTATACTAGTGGTCAAATGGCAAGGAGATCTATTTCGATTTTTCAATTCCAATGCTTTGGAGGGAGACAAGTAACCACCGATTAACCGATTGTTATTTCTGTTTAACGAAAGTTGCTGGATTCAATACGAAAAATCGGAAAAATATTACTTACGCGACCAGTGCAACGTCATTCCCAGTGCTACGAGCAGTGAGTCCGAAACATCTTTCACCAGCAGTGGTAGTCAGGCTGATGATGAACGCTGTTTCAAACTGAGCTGAATGATTTAATTCGAGATTCACATTTAACGAAGCAAAACGCAGAATTACTAGCTTCACACATGCAACAGTGGAAAGATTTTGCAGTTGGGACAAAGGTATCAATCTATAGAGATAAAAGTTTGGAATTGGCTGCATATTTTGAAAAGAAACACTTTATTTTATAATGTACTGATGTTGATGACTTACTTCAAAAAATGAACCAGCCATATGACAAAACTGAAAGGACATTATTTATTGATGGCTCTAAATATAGATTGAAGACTCTTCTTTTGCATAATGGGAATGAAAAACCATCCATACCAATTGCTCATGCCGTTAATACAAAGGAAAATTACGAATCAATGACTGAAATTTTAACATTACTCAAATACAACGATAATAAATGGAAGATCTGTGGAAACCTTAATGTGTATGATTTAAAATAAGGTGCACGAATGTCACTCAAAATGTATTTTCCTCATTCGCATTTAGATTTTTTTCTACAAAACCTAGGTGCGGTTAGCGACGAACAAGGGGAGCGCGCTGACCAATATTAAATGAAAATTGAAGGAACTTATGAAGGATTTTATGGCAAAAGCATGCTGGGAGACTATTGCTGGACTCTAATACGTGAAACCAAACCAACGAAATACAAAGGATGTTTAAATATCGTCATTCACTTTTGAAAATTCATTGATTTTTAAACAAACAAATGATTGTTTGTGTATGCCGAAAACCTGATGTGATAGAGAAAATCCAATTACAGATTCGAATTCACCCCACCAAGTTACCCTGGGAAAGTTATTTGATTGCTCAAGTTCAAAACCATGTGGGCTATCAGGAGCAAATGTGTTAAAACACTCGCACGTTAGCGGCGAGCTTAAAAATCTAGTCTTTTCTAATGAAAACATTTTTACGGCCCAGCAATATATAAACAAACAAAACGATCGTGTATCATTATAATGCATAGAAACCATTTGACGTTTCAATAAGATTCGGCGCCAGCACCAAACCTAACGCTTTTTACAAAAAAAAGTTCCGAGCTTCATTTCTTAACAGTAATGGCCAACATATTCCCGGAAACCCACCGAAATTTTCCATATATTCCATTCTGAAGACCAAAATATTAGCCAAAAAATGCGAGAAAACAACGACTTAAAAATTGCTTTTTGCCAAAAATTGGAAAAAATTCCATCAGGTCGCTTTATGGTGCATGTAAAGCCTCCCTGAACAGACGCAATGTCATTAACCGCGCTAAAGATGACCACACTGAATAACAACATATTTTTCTTAAAATCTTAAGTGTTTTTTACGCTATACTGAAGTTTTTAAAAAAAAAAAAACAAAAAACAAAATTTAAAAAATTCCAGTATTTTTAATTAGTGACACCTTGAGCGCGAAATAATACATATGTAGTTCAAAAGAAATCATGCCAACAGAAAGAAATTTCCAGATTTAAAAGAAATCTAAAAATTATCTTTCCCCAATAGATGTTTGCACTTATTTCTCTAATGGCCACAGACGCTTGGATACAACAGTGACCAGAGAAGTCCTATTGGTGCTAATTTTAAACCAATCATTTACCACGACTAGTGTATATTTGCGACTTACCGGGTGATCCATTTATGGGTGCTTTTTCGAAAGTGAAAAACGAAAAAATTCAATTTTATCGGGTAATCTTTGTTATCATACAAAAGTACGATTTAATGCATTTACTTCTTAAATATTGTTTCATTCAAATGTTGGCCACAACTGCACCTAACACAGTCGATTTAGATGTTCAAATTTTCGATGATTAGTTGAAGCTTTGATTTTGGTATTTGGCGAATAATGTACATAATGTTTGTGGTCAATTCCCAAGTTGTAGCTGGCTTGTCCACATATCTGTAAAGGAAAATAAATTACAGATGTGATATCACATTACCTGAGTGACCAATTTGCTCTTCCGAAGTGTAAAACTAATTGTTCATCAAATTGTTGTGGCAATAATGTTTGGTTGGAACGAAATGCCTTTAAGATTAATGGCTTCAATTTCAGGTTTCCAATAGTCAGTTATAATGACGTAGTATCATGGATGTATGGATGTTATGTCGACTTTCGAACCTTTTCGCTTTCGTCAGTCCAAAAACGTCAAAATTTGGTCCAAGACAAGATATCTTCTGTAAGCGATTCGAGGTCATCCCAACGATTGAAGCGATAACATTTGAAATGTCGGCTTATACGAGATTAAACTAAACTGCTTATGCAAAATACAACCATATATTGCATACGATAAGATTAAGGCTTGAGAAACACACCCAATCAATTCATCGCGTTTAGTCTTAGCTACTGCCACCATCTTGAGTAAGTTTTCTTCGCTACATACTGAATGTGCCCTATTTGGTAGTGTATTATTCAATTATGAGTATTGACTTTCAAAATTCGTCGATGTGCGAATTGTACATTTAGTAGGCTGATCAGGTGTTTATTTGCACTAAACACATTTCCTGTAGAATACTAACTTTCGTAATACATCCAATTTGCAGACACTGTGCCGGGCTAAGTCTTACTATGATGAATTGTCAAACTACATTGGCCAAAGATTCCTTTAATTTAAACCAAATAATTGACATCTATCGCGTCTTCATTATGAAAGCTATTCTTGTGCTATTGCCTATATGAGATTGTGGAAAATAATCGAATATTTCCAACTGGAAGTGGACTTAAGGCCAATGCTTTTTTATTCAATAAGAAAATGTTGTTGTCCATTGCAAACAGAAATAAATGTTTAACAAAACACACGAAATTTTATCCAATCGTTTCCTTAAAATATTTTAAAGGAGAATGCAAGGCCTTCTGTACCTAAGCCTATAAAGGAATCTTTCCAAACTTTGCGTTTACTCTATTCTTTTATCATGTCAGCTCAATACTTCTTATAAACAATTATGACCGTATTTACTTCATCTAACCTAAACCAGCAAACTGCCTTAAATAGATCAACAGCTACAAATCACTCTTTTCATTAATCTAAAATGTATACATCCATTTTACTCCATAGGTTGGCAATCTGAATTATGCATCCCCAGCTACAGTCTCTCGAGCCGGAATGGTCTATGTCGATCCCAAGAACTTACGCTATAATCCCTATTGGCAACGTTGGGTATTAACTAGACCCGAAGTACAAAGAGAATTATTAAACGTACGTTTCGATTGAACAATCCTTATCAACTCATCACCTTTCAACACACGTGCATTATTCCTCTCCTCATCACAAACTAAATCCCTTCCGCCAAATACACAGACACACATACAATAAGCTCAACTCAATGCAACTCATTTCAATTCGAATCCACTGCATTTTCTTCTTTTTTTTTCTCCTGCAGGATATGTTTGAAAAAATCATAACACCATCCATTGCTTTCATACACGAAGGCCTGGATGGCACCTCGCAGGGTAATCCTTTGAAAACGGTAATCATGCAAACAGAGCTGAATATGGTTGTACAATTCTGCAACATGTACGACGCCCTCCTGCCTGCATTCGAGAAGCAGGATGATTTAGCATTTGAAGCGCCTCATCCGGTGGCATACGATACGGATGCACTGGAATGCGGATTTCTGCAATGCATTTATTCATCATTAGGTGCCTGTTTAATTGAACATGATCAACCAATCTTTGATGAGTTTTTAAAACGAATCTCCGGATTCCCCTGCGTACAGGATGCACGAGATAAACCAGCGGCAGGAGGACAATTACCGACTTGTAAACCAACCTTATACGATTATTTCTATTCACGCGACCGAGGCTGTTGGATGGCATGGGAGTGGATAGTGCCAGAGTACAAACATGATCCACACATGAAGTTCAGTGAGATTCTAGTGCCGACTGTGGACAGCACAAGAACGGTGAATGTGCTGAGTTTGAATAGCGATGTAAGTAACAGAGTGATAGATACAAATCTAGCAAAGCAGGAAAAGGATTTACTTTTTATCGCTTCGAATGGAATTAAATGATTAATTTGTAGGGACACTGTATACTGCATATTTGTGATAACTTTAAACATAAAAGCAATTCGACATGATACAAAACATTATGGTGGAAACTAATTGTGCGCCATTATCTTAGGCGAATAATTGGAACTAGAAACACGAAATTTTGAGTTTGATCTCTGCCACGGTCGAAGAGTGTAAATGAAATGGCCTACATTGCCTAAGAACTGTACAGGCGTACAGGACATAAGCGGCGTAGTGAATCTTTTAATTCTTCTAAACCGTAAATAAAATGTAAATAATCAATTGTAAAGAGAACGAAAAGGGCCTACGCTCGATTCTCAGAACTAAGTCTACTAAACGCCTGATGCGTAACAAATTATGTGGAATTATACCGATGATTCCCCAAATCAGCTTTTTCCTTTCTAAGTTTTGAAAAGTTTCATAATGGCCTACAATAGTTACCTTGTCTACTAGACAGCCAGATGGACAGAAGGTCTTAGAAAGTCAGACATACGAGGTGTGTTCAAAAAATAAGGTTAATTTTTATTTTTCTCAAAAAAATTATTATTTATTCATCAATTTCTATGAATTTTTTTCCACAATTCCGGGTGTTTTTTTTCATACTGCTTCACGCAAACGGCGCATAACTTCAAGATAGTACTCCTTATTTACCATACGACCTTGTGGTAAGAACTCTGATGTACTACGCCATGGTAATCGAAGAAACCAATGAGCAAAACCTTGATATTTGATCAAACTTGGCGTGCTTTTTTTAGTCTTGGCTCTCCTAGACTCTTTCATTGGGACTATTGGGCTTTGGTTTCGATGTCATAACCATATACCCATGATTCGTCACCAGTTATAACCCTTTTAAGCAAATCTGGATCATCGTTGACGTCATTCAACAATTCCTGAGCGATGCTCATGCGACGTTGTTTTTGGTCAAAATTCAGCAGTTTTGGAACGAACTTCGCTGCCACACGCTTCATGTCCAAAATTTCCGAAAATATTGCATGGCATGAGCCAACCGATATGCCGACATTCTCAGCAACTTCTCTAATTGTTATTCGACGATTCTCCATAACAATTTTCTACACTTTCTCAACATTTTGATTGGTTGTTGATGTGCTGGGGCGTCCAGAGCGAGCGTTTTTACATCTTCTCGACCTACTGTAAAAGGCTTATACCACATGTAAACATTTTTTTTCACTCAGAGTACTCTCACCACATGCCGCTCTCAACATTTCAAGTGTTTTTGAGCACTTAATTCCATTTTTTACACAAAATTTGATGCAACTTCTTTGATTCATTTTTTTCGATATCAGGAAATCGCCGAACTTTTGCGTGTTCGACTTGTCTTATTTATGCCTCTCTCAAACAAAGTAAACATGCTATATGGATAAAACCTTGAACGTATCTTCGAGACGAGTGTACCAACATAAAAATAATAATAATTTGAAAAATCACCTTATATTTTGGTCTGGTGTTTTTTTTATTGATATTACCAAAACAATAATAATTTATCATTCAAATTTCTGGAAAAAATAACAAGTTTCTGCTGACTTAATGACAGTTTAATAACCAAATAAAACCATATTAATGTTTATCGTAAGCAGGGCAGCAATTTTCAGTTTGTTATTACTAATATCAGTAAGCATTTCATACATCTTCACTAACACATCATCTCATTTGCAAGCTTTTGAGTTCATGCAATACTGCTTCGGCAAGCTTGAAACCCTAAAGCATAATTGCACATATTCCAACCATAGAAGTATAGAAAATATTAAAAACAAAAAGTGCTAAAAAATCGTTGCACTTCATTTTAATTTACATGGAATCTTGAAAGGGGCGGTTAACTTTGCTTGTTCTATATATTTCACCCATTTCAGATCAAACGTCCTGTTTTGCTGGTGGGGGAAGCTGGAACCTCAAAAACCGCCATTATATCACAGTATTTACGGAATCTTAATAAAGATGTCAATGTAAGTATTCCATGAAATGCTACCAGCAATATTGTATCTTGATGAGTAAACGCTACGAAAAGGCGATTAATAAAATTTCAATGATTATTGAATTTCCCCATGAGCAACATCCATCCATACACTGCACTTCCTCCTTATGTTGATTGCACCGCACTGATCACTGTCCGAATATAACACAAACATATGGATATGACAACATTATTCTTTAGTGCTGATGATATCGATGACGATGATAATAATTTTTTGCTGACTTTTCCTTTGTCTCTTCCGTTCCACACAGATTATATTGAATACTAATTTTTCATCGAGAACTTCATCTATGGATGTGCAACGCACGCTTGAGGCAGCTGTTGAGAAACGTACAAAAGACACATTTGGTCCACCGATGGGAAAGAAGATTGCCTGTTTTATTGATGACATGAATATGCCACAAGTTGATGAGTGAGTACATAAACAAGGACACTACCACACGCAATTGCGTAGCATAACTTCCTATGTCGCATGTTGGGGCATACGAAAAAGTGCTACATTTTGTATACTCGTATGCGTCAGAGAAGAGATTGTGCCTATGTGTGTGGAAATAAGGAGCTTTCCGCATGCTTTATACAATAAAACATCTGGACAAATTCATGTCCATGACTATGCAGGATCCAAGCACGAATGACTGGTACCATAGCTGGACAAGGATAAGAGAAAGAAAAGAAATGGGAAAAAAATCAAAGGAACGACAAGAAGTTTTTGTTTAAATGTTTCACATATCTTTATGAATTTGTGCAGCATTTCGAACTGCATTCATTAGATTTAATATTTACTTTTCTTTGAATTCAATTCCTATTTGAGCGACAAAGAAAAAGTGTAAATGGATGCGAGACAAACTCAGGAAATGGTAGCAACACATTCAGTAAAGGCTGTGTAATGCCGTGACATGAACGTAATAAGTTATCTCAGAAATGTTGTTAAAGATTACATAGCAATACCACATTTGTATTCGAAATTATTCACACATATTTAACCAATGGCGCACAGGCACTGAAGTTGGCCAGATGACACAATAGGTCAACATTGATTATATAACAACATGCACTACCAGGTGTGATTAGAGACGAAAAGTTGTAATATCAAAATCATTTATAGTTATACACATGAAACCTATTTTAAAATACAGGGTGTCCGTCGGGAAGGTATACTACTTTGTTCTGCCGTCATTTTGGTAAACATTAGACTTGATATTTAATATTTGGCAGTCGTGAAGTAGAAATGTGGCAAATTTATTATGAAAAAATATTCAATAAACCAACTTGTTTTAATCGTTAAATAATTTTATCAAAATCAGTCATCGATTAATATGACGATGAGAAAGTTAGTGAAATTTTTGGGAGAAACCACGTACCAACAAGACGCACTACTTATCGTGTAGTCAATGATTTCGAAGAAAGAGGGTCTGTAGCTGATAGGGCCAAGCATGGACCACAACGTACTGCAAGATCGGCTGAAAACATTGCTGCTGCTCAAAAAAGTCTTCAAAACAATCCATCAACTTTAATTCGACGCCGTGCTTAGGAGATTTTTCTTCAAAGAACAACTTTGGTCACAATTTTGCACAAGAATTTGCATTTGTTTCCATTTAAGATTCAGTTGACACAAGAGCTTCGTCCACAAGACCATTTACACTGCCGTACATATGCCAATAGGATGTTACAGCTCGCCCATGACAACCCCGATTTTCATGAAAAGTCATAATGAGTGACGAGACACATTTTCATTTGAATGCATATGTGAATAAACAGAATTGTCGTTTCTGGGCAATGAAAACCCCTTAAATTATTCATCAGCCACCTTTGCATCCATTAAAAATGACAGTCTGGTGTGCAATTTGGACAGGAGGAATCATTGGACGTTACTTCTTTGAAACTGAAAACGGCGTAACGGTAACTGTCAATGGGGAGCGATATCGTGATATGATTGAAAACATTTTAACGCCACAACTGCATGCTTTCGGCTGGATTAGCATGTGGTATCAACAAGATGGTGCCACATCGCATATAGCCAGGATTACAATGGTATTGCTGCGAGACCTCTTTCCACAACAAATTACTTCAAGAAATGGTGATGTTGATTGGCCTCCACGGTCGCCTGATTTGACGGCTCCGGATTTCTTTTTGTGGGGATATCTGAAAAGCAAGGTTTATGCAAACAAATCAGAAACGCTTTAGCAACTCAAACAAAATATTTGGGATGAAATTAATGAAATGCCGCGTGAAATGTGTGAGAATGTAATGACAAATATACTCAAACGGGCTCGCATTTGCGAGGCTAACAGAGGCGGACATTTGTCTGATATTGTATTCCATACATAATTGCGGACATTAAATAAAACATTTATCAATATAAGATCCATTATCTTTCATTTAATCAAAAATTATAACCAAAAAAAAGTAGTATACCTTCCCGACGGACACCCTGTATAATTATGTTATATGACATTAAGACTGTTAAATGTTTGGTTATAGGAATGCCAAAGAATATCAATCAATATGAAAGATATATATGGACCATTGTCGTGCGATTTGTGTCTGTTCCAGTAAAATTCGATCTGATCCTATTCAATAATTTGTAAAAGATATATAAAACAAAGCTTGGATTGATTATTTGTATAACATCTATATGGAAGCGTGCATATAGCGCAATTTTCATAAAAATTATATCGCGAATCTAACGAAAACCAAGTTTGGGCGATCTATTTAAAACTAAGTTCATATCGATGTCCATTTTCTACAGAATTTGACTCTGTTCCAATCGCATCATTAATTACCATGTGCAACCAATTTCAATGCAAACTGTAACAATGTTTTACCAAGCTTAAACCATCCATATATATTGTCTAGCTGGGCACCCTATAGTTCGTAAGTTTAAATTGTTACTCTTATGAGCCGTCTTGAATTATAACAAAGAATACTAGACGTCAAAGTTACCCGAAGGGAAAATATACGCCCGAGTCTTAAAAGAAAAATATAAAACGAACAAATTTACATCTTTTTACTTTCATTCTCTTTCAATCCGGCTCGAAGGACCACTGTTCTACATCATCTACATCAAAATCGTCATATATGTATGCGCAAAATTTAATTATATTCAAGCTAAAACTGTTTTGTTGCCCATTCTCAATAGTTTGTGCTATCCATTTTATAGAGGATTTGCCTCTGTTCCAATTTCATCATAAATTACCATGTACATGTAATCAAATTTCAATGCAAACTGCGACTTATGGCAATGTTTTACTAAGCTTAAACCATCCATATACATAAAATCAACAACAAAATCTTCGTATATGCGCAAAATTTAATTACATTCAAGCTACCTAAAAAAATATGTGCCAGCTTTAACTGAAATTGGATTATAATTCCGAACTGGTACCGTGATTTAAAGATTAGTGTGGCAGCCAGACAGACATCAGTAAATCAATTCAGAAAATGACTACTGTAATCCTGTCTTTCATCTTTCGGAGAAAATGTCTCTGCGTCTTTCTATATCATCACGATTTTACATTTCTTGGAAAGAAAGCATGATTTTCTTTTCTTCTCCATATAACATTCCCCCACCGTTGACTTACTTATAGCTTCATATTCCTTGCACGTATTGCAATATCCTTTATCGTACCAAAAATTGTCTAAGCGCAGTTTTTCATACCCATTTGTGTAGCAGGAACATCAGGATTAGAAGACTGAAAGACATTTTTAAAACAGGCTATGACTAACTAGTACATAATTTCGTGATGTCTCGTTTTGATGTTTGATTATGCAAGTTTTTCGCTTTGCTCCATCTCATGCGTAGTTTTAATCAGCACCACCGTCGCACAAATGCCATTGAAATTCAAAACAGCACATTCAAATGCATGTCTATCCCCAGAGCAGCTGTAGTAGATGTCACAGTTTTTACCTCATTTCCCTCTCTGTCCCGTACAGTATCATATCCTGAATGGCGATGGTATTAACTTCACATGTGCCGAAGACATCCGTCACTCAAATAGAAGGACTTTATTTCTAAAAATTCCGCTTGTTCCGAGTGCTTCTCCATAAATCATGATCCTTACAGCATTTACGAGTATTGTCGATATCTGAGGGATTCAATTTTATATATTTCTCCAAGTTTCATAATTTGGTTAGGGATGATTAATAGGCGCCATCACTCCACCTATTATTAAGGGCACCGGCAGCCTCTGGGCTGCTTTAATGTCATTGTGGCAACAGACTAATGTCCGATGGAAAAAATTCCCGTTTCCAATTATTCCTGCATGGGCTTTTGGTTCAAAATCTACAACTACTTGAAAATGTTAAAAAAAAAAAAAAAAAAAAAATATTTTGTTTTCATTCGCACCACTTCCATGAAAGTGAAAGTACATTTTCCTGAAATTACAACTTGTTTCCCTTTAGGGTACAATAACGATACCAATATATTGCGATAAATGTGGATAACAAGATACCTTCAATGGCTCTGAAGTTAGTTATAACGTGTTCTCCAAATATGTCGGAAAAGATGTTGGCAGTCTGTTGAGGCCATATTGTTTTATTTTCAACGGCGTTTATCAAATTTGTTTTATACTATTACGTCGCTGATGCCAAATCAGCATGGAGAACCCGAAGCAGTCCATTCCTCGCCGCACAGACTTCAACTTGGCAATTTTGTGCCAGAACTTGGGTCTGCACCTATACAAGATTCAACTATCTCAAGCGCTCAATGTTAATAACCATAAACAACTTCGTTTGTTCATTGACTGGATTTTGGAGCGTTTGCAAGAGAATCCTAATTTTGACCGAAAAATTATCTTTAACAACAAAATGCTTTTTTGATGAACGACTATCTTCATCCAGACCTATTCGGCTGAGTTATTGAAAGCTAAACCTCTCAGATCCGTCTTATCATGCGATGTCGCGGCAGATATTTGAGCGATGTTATATCCCACAAAAAAAATGTTTTAATCAATTGTACAAGACTGAAGTTAATAAAGCATCGTACTATTCATCCGATTTTAAAAGCGATGTAGCCGCCGTTGATATTTTTATTCCAAAGTAATGCAAGGACCCATCGCCACTTTATGGACATCGGGTAACGGGAAAAGGAAACAATCGAAAAATATTTTCATTAATCTGTTAGCCACCAAATTTTTCGCACGACATACATATGTTTCTAATTAAGCGCCCGTTTTGTGCTGCTACATGTAGTTTACGCTGCTGACAGCCTTGGCATCTAAGTTCAGGCCCGCTTTCAACTACATCCTGAGATAAAAATGAAAAAACAAAAATTACAAATTAAATTAAATCAGAAAAATCCGAGAAAATATGTATTTTTATTACTGCGTTCGCTTAGGATTTTGAAAGCGCTACTTAATTGGAGCATTTGCTTTGAAGTTGTGAATGAGCGATGATGAAAAATTACACCTGCTCTTGGGTTTCTGTGCTCCCACTACTTAAGTTTGCGATTCAGTTCACAATCTTGCGAGATTACTGGCTTTGCTTAGAATGCAGAGCGTTTTTAAAGTGCTCCTTAATTGGAGCATTCACTTAGAAGTTGCGAAACTGTTTTGAAAGAGCGGTAATGACAAATTACACGTAGTCTTGGGTTTCTCTGCTCCTGTTGTTGCTTATTTGGTAGTTTAATCCATAATCTTGCGAAATTACTGCTTCCTATTGTTGTCGATTTCTGTCCCGCTTGACATTACAGAAGTAAGTGCAGAGAAGTTTTTAGTAATCCTCAAAGTAGATATTTGAGCTGTACTTATGTAGGTTAGATACGACTGTATTTGCCACTACGCTGTGATGCCGAAATTGTAGACCCTTCTATAAATACCATAGAAATGGTAGTCCCAATAACATTTAAATACAGGGTGGGTCATAAGGGTGTTGGCGGTTTAAATATTCAATTAAAAAAAAACTACGAAACATACAAAAAATATATTTGTATTTTTAAAAAGTAGAAGCATAGGAATTTCTAAAACTTAAAAATAATGTTGTCCAAATGGCTTCCCTCGACTTCTTGACACTCTTGGAACCGAAGTCGCAAATTTTGGAAAACTCGTTGAAACTTTCACCTTAATGGCCATGTGAACAAGCAAAATTGTCGGTTCTGGTCCGAGACTAATCCCCGACGCTTGCATGAACGTCCACTTCACAGCCTTAAGCTTGTCGTGTGGGCTGGGATAACGTCAACCGGTATTATTGGACCATACTTTTTTGAGGACGAAAGAGGGCAAGCGATGACGGTTAGAGCGAACAATTATTGCAACATGCTAGCAGACTTTTTGGTGCCAGCTTTGCAAGAACTTCAAGGCAATACCTCGAGGATGTGGTTTCAACAGGATGGGGCCACATGTCATACGGCTAGGGTATCCATAGAGCTGCTGAAAAATGTTTTTCCTGGAAAACTCATTTCGAAAAGAAGGGATATTGAATGGCCCCCACGTAGCCCCGATCTCTCTCCATGCGATTATTTTCTATGGGGCTACCTCAAATCGGTAGTCTACGAGAATAATCCGACCAATTTAGAGCAGTTGAAGAGGAACATTATTCAGGAAAGTAACAAAATATCGAGAACAACTTTTCAACGAGTTTTCCAAAATTTGCGACTTCGGTTCCAAGAGTGTCAAGCAGCCGAGGGAAGCCATTTGGACAACATTATTTTTAAGTTTTAAAAATTCCCATGCTTCTACTTTTTAAAAATACAAATATATTTTTTTATGTTTCGTAGTTTTTTTTTTAATTGAATATTTAAACCGCCAATACCCTTATGGCCCACCCTGTATATTATAGTATTTGCGTTATTTAAGTTGCCTTTGCTAAATAAAAATTACAATATTTTCTAAATGACCAGAAATTTATTTCTGTCTGCGACTAAACCCATAAATTGCACTTTCGTATAAAACGCTAATAATAAATATTCCAGTTTTCAGCAAAATGGTTGAAAACTCATCCAACCATAAGTATTTAATTTATGCCTGTAAGCTCGTTAGATGGCATAAATAACATATAAAAATTTAACAATTTCAGATACGGCACTCAACAACCTATTGCCTTGCTAAAGCTCTTCTTCGAACGAGGTGGAATGTACGACCGTGATAAAGATTTGTCTTGGAAGAAGTTCAAAGACATAATATTTTATGCCGCCATGGGCTGTGCTGGCGGTGGCCGTAATGAAGTTGATCCCAGATTTATATCTATGTTCTCAGTATATAACATCGCGTTTCCCAACAACGAGTCTTTACTTCAAATCTACACATCAATTTTTAAAGGACATTTACAATACAGCAGTTCATTTGATGTAAAATTTTTGGCGGTAGCTGATATTTTGGTACAAATGACTTTGAGATTGTTCAAGGTAAGTTGGCAACACTAGCTTTTAGAACAAAAAAAAACATAAAAGCAGTCAAAAGGAAATCAGTAAAAATAATTTGTGACGTTGCTGCGAGTGGAAAATTTATGGCCAACGATTTACATATGCAAATCGTATCAATTTTTCATAATCTTTGCCAAATCGTTTATTTTACAATCGAAAATTATTCAAAAGCCATACATCGGAAAAACGTTTGTCCTTCCGTCGCCGTTGGAGAAAAATATATTGAAACTTGTAAAGAAAAAAGACAAGTAATATTTTCAAAGGAAATGTCAGAGACGTAAACAGTTACCGAATATTGGTAATAGGGAGGGAAAACTAGAGTAAATTGGTTTATGACATTTTCAGAAATTTGGTAATAAGTGAATGATTTACTTATGCAAATCGTATCAGTTTTTCATAATCTTTGTCATTGAGTTTACTTTACAATCGAAAATTATCATTATTAATCATTATTAATTATCATTATTAATATTTGTCCTTCCGTCAAAAAGTTTTTGCATCAAATTAGATTCAAATTGACGACATATTAAGAAGCCAGATTCCCCACATCTTGAATTAAATAATTCTTCTTCAATTTGTTGAAAAAGGCCTCAATTTTGCGGTCAAGACAAAACAGACAGAAAATCAATTTTTAAAAACTAAAAATAAAAATCAATATTGATTTGTATTCTCTCGAACAAAAAAACACAATGCAAGAAATATATAAATTTATAAGAATAATAAGATGAATAAACCCAAATCATATTAAAACTTTACTTATCGTTCAGAAATGGTTAATACAAAACTTAATTAATCACATATATATGTAGATATATAAAATCTTCAATTTTTTATTTGATTTGATCGACTGACCACGAGTAACTGGCTGATGATCGCCCATTATAAAGAACTAAATCTTTAATTACGAAAGTTTGGCCATTCATCCCCTTTATAGAGTATATGCGTGACATGAAGGGATTTTTCGAAATGAGTGCTTTTCTGGACAAAAGTAGGGTGAAAAGGGACAAATATCGTGCCGTCGCTAAAATTATAGTCATGGAAATTAGTGACCACATTTCCCTTTTGGGGTAGGCAAGCGGAAAGAATGGATTTTTTCAAAACTCGTTCCTTTAGAGATAAGATGTAAAGGGTAAAAGCAGTTAAATCCGGGACGAGCACCCATCCCAAATCGCGAATATTGGGGACGATATCACTGTTATAGTCTAAACCCTAAAGATTTAGTTTTCACACTAGCGCTTTTGGGGCTAAAAACAGAGCAAAAAGCGGTTAATAAGAAACTACTGGCGACACTAAATGGTTAAATCTAGAATTATAAAAATTGTTACGCTGATCTTTGTTACAGATTGGGCCTTCTAACTTTCACGAAATAAAATAAGGGAGAGAGTGTAATCTTACTGACCACAGTAAACGATTAAAGCTAGGTTCATATAACTGGGAATGTCTATTAGCATTGCAGCGTAGGCGAGCCAACGGGGAAAATTTTTTCGCAAATCGTACTGAACAAATCGTATGGAACACAACAAATGGCCACGGGAGAAAAAATGGTACCTTCATCTAATACATTCTTTTCACTTTGTTATTTTTAATTTTTATTATAAAGCTCAAAAATAATTATTAAATTAACATAACAATATTATTATACGCATTCTTCACCCTTTGTTATTTTTAATTTTTAATATAAAACTCAAAAATATTTATTGAATTATTTCTTATAAAAAAATCAAAAATGGTATTAGTTCTGATAAATGTAATAAAAATAAACAAATAATTGCTAAAAATTATTTATGCATGCATTATAATATTTAATTAATTTCGGCTACAATCTCCGGTTAGTATTCATTCACCGGAGATGATTTGCATTGGGGCTGGTAAAAATTGGTCCTAGTTTTTACTAATTCCGGCGCAAATTGCGCTTCGAAATTTGGCTTTTATTTCTGGGAGCCATGATTTCTTTAGAGCTTACCAAAATCGTAAGACCTTAATTTACATTTGGGGGAAAACCCGGAATCTCGGTCTCATAGATCATCCATCTGATATAGCTCCCGTACCAAAATGGCCATTGGCATTAGAAATCGATGTTTGATACAATTCTCGTTAGAGCATTCAAATGTTTGAATTTTTCACAAACCAACTTCCGAATTATCGAAAAAATTATTTTACTCCATTTACACATTTTTCGGTTATTTGATCTACAAAACATCGGTTTTATTGGAGTTTTATATGGAGGACAAAATAATATGAAAAATATAAATTTTGTATGCAGAGAATGGGAATGAAGGGTTATCCACTTAGTGGCTTCAAAACCACCGGTCTGACAAGGCTATCAGCGGTTAAATACCTCTCACCTGAAGGATTTATTTAGTGAAAGATTTGCGATTTACCAATATGGATCTTTTAACAACCAAAGAATGTATAGATATAGTCAAAACTTACTACAAAATTAGTGATTCAAACGTGAACACATTTCGAGAATTGCCAAGTTTATAAAGAAATTTGAAGAGACTGGAAGCGTTACAGATGTGGGCAGGCCTGTGCATCCTCGGAATGTACGCACTGCTGAAAATATCGATTCTGTTAGTGAAAATCTGGCGGATAATCCATATTAGTTGATTCGATTGCGTTCTCAGCAATAGGGCCTATCTTATGACTCATCATGCCATATTTTGCAGTTGGGTTTACACCTCTATCCATATATTTAGAGCCCAACTGACGCCCAGTCACAACCGAGTGACCATTCACAACGCCGTAAATATGCTGATAGGATGCTACAGCAACAGGCTCTCAGTACTGATTTTCCGAACAAAATTGTCTAGCGATTAAGCTCATTTCTCACCCGGTAGTTACGTCAACAAGCAAAATTGTCACATATGGGGCTCGAAGAACCCAGGAGTGATTGTGGAAAAACCATTGCATCCAGAAGAAGTGATAGTTTGGTGCGTATTATGGCTTGGAGTTGTCGTTGGGACGTATTTTTTCGAAAATGACGCTGAAGGAACTCTTAGCGTCAATTCAGAGCGCTATGGCCGTATGATAACCGACTTTTTTTTGGCCTGTAATTGAAGATTATAAGCTTGGCGATATGTAGTTTCAACCAGATGATGCCACAAGCCACATAACGCGTCCTATTTTAGCTTTATTGCGTGAGAAGTTTCCAAAAAGCGTAATTTCGCGTTTTGACGACGTCACTTCGCCACCAAGATCAAGATGCGATTTGACGCCGTTAGACTTTTTTTGTGTGACTTTTTCACGTCAAAGACCTTGTTTGCGCCGATAATCCCCAAACGTTGAACCATTTTAAAACTAACATTCGTCAAGTTATTGCCGAGATACCATCCGAAAAGTGCGAAAAAGTGGCCGAAAACTACTTCAAAAGGATCCCCCGCCGCAACCAATCCAAGTGCAGTCATTTAAATGATATTGTATTTCGTACATAATGACAAGAACCAAGCATTATATTGAAATAAAAGTTTCATCCAAATCATAGGTTAATGAATGTTTTATTTAACTTTTCTTTTGAAACCGAAAAGTTGATAACCCTGTATAAATGTTCAAATGTATAAATGCAGAGTCAGTAATTATAAAATGTGAATTAATGAAAAAATATTATAAAGAAAGTAAACTTTTCATTGCCTTTCACCTACACTAAAGCCTATTTTCTAATACAGTCAAATGCTATAAAGTTTGTATCATTCCACTGCTATTATTTCTTAAAGACCAATGGATGTGGAACCGCTACCGAACCTCCGGTAACTGCAAATTAGTTTGGATCAGAATTAATTTTCTATAGTTTTCAAGCATCTTAATTTTTTTATTTGTGAGAAATAGCACATTTCCCTAACCGATTAGCCGTTGGGAAAAAAACAGTGAACCGGAGCCAGAGCACTGTTTTGTACAAAAAGCTCGGTTCCCAGTTTTGCTCTAATGTAGCCTGGCTGACGCATTAAACTGGAAACCTTTATTTGACGTATAGTGTGATGAATTCGAATCGACTTTAACTACAATTTGGCTATGATGATTACCACCTATTATTATATAATGGTATTGTCCTGGGGTTAGGACAGCATAATCCAATGAATACTAGAATATTAGCCATCTCTTACAACCTTACTTTTCGATTTCAGCATTTGTTTGATGATTCCTCTGGTAGCCACCTGTTTTATGACTAACTGCCATCCGTTTAAGATCACCAACCACTAACAAAATATTATTTTCGATGGAGAATGGAGATCATTACTGATTTGGAGCAATAATGAAAAATTCTCAAGTTAGCACTTAAGCAATAGGATGAATTCGTAACAGACTCGAAATTCACATTTCTCAACTAATACAGAGGGTAGTGTGTTAAGTGTACTGCTCCCTGAAAGCTTCACAATATTTTCTGAACTTTCTGAGGGGAATGTCAATTTGTTACCGGAATTAAAAAACTAAATTTGTAATTAATAGATTTTTGTCTATAACCGTGCCCAATAGAAACAATTTAAGAGAAATTGCGTTTGGCAAATGCACCAAACAACATTGCTTATTGAGAACCTGTGTAGCGGCCCTCCTGCATACTATTACATATTTCCCTACCACAACTCTGTTTTCTAGAAAATTTTCAACCAAAACGATTTTTCCCCTCCGGCTGCTGCATATGATGTTTGGTTAGGTGGAATTCTTTGTAATTGTGGTCAAGAAAATTCGATTACATTGAATACAGTCTGAAAGGGGCTTCAAATGGATTCCCTTTTACTGCCGTTCTGCTCGAATGACATCTTAAGCAAAATGGAAAAGTATCCTTTAATAAATTTACGGTTGAATGCTTTTGCCTTTGCAAGTGCAAAGGACATCAGCAGAAGATGCACTCATTGTAAGCACCACCAAAAGGAATGAACAACAGTGCGGATATTTCGTTTTCTCATATAGTAACTCGGTTTGTGTGGCAAAGGGACAGTAGTTGGGAAAGCTTTTGGTCAAATATTAATTTATATTACTTGTAACAATTGTTGACACTAAAATATTATCGCATTTTCAGTGCGTTTTTAGTGTTGCTTTGCAACTCCTTTTCAATTTGCTTCTTCAAAGATATTATTGAGAAAAAACTGAAACCTGCTCGTATAATTTTCGATTTTTTTCTTCTCTCTAAATGGGAAATGATTTACTTTCACCTGTTTTCTGCATGTTGACTCCAATTGCATTTAGCGCAGGCAAGATTATTCTCCACTGTATTCGCATTGGCGTTGTACTCGTATTGCCCTCTCTTCCTCTGTGTGGTGCTAACATTATTAATGTTCCGAACAAAGACTCCAGGAGATTGAAATGAATTATTTGAATAGAATTGTCATTTTTCATGGTCTTCATAGCGTGTTGGCCAATAGTGGTTATCTAGAGCCCATAAAGATGGCGACTGACTTTATGGGGTTTATAAATGTCATATGAATACATATGGACGAAGTCGCACACAAACACAAGTATTCTATTTGTAAAGATTGGAGAGACAATTCAAGCGCAAAGAAAGGGAATAACAACCAGTCCTTTACACGGTATCACTACAAAGAGGGTCGTAGGTCGATACTGAGATTCACTCAAGATACATGAGTAATCATTTGTGTGGCACACACAAATCCATACTCACGAATCCATAAACCATTCCGCATGATTTATGTATTTAAACAAACGTAATGGGGAACGTAATGCTCAGGAATTCATTTTACCCGCTTGATAATTTAAACATAAACCGGAAAAGTTGAAATTTAACATTAGCAATTAAAGGGCTACGGTGGTGGCGGATCACTGAAAAACTGCATAGTTTTTGTGTCTACATAGAGAATTTTAGAAATGTATATACATTTTCAATACAGCCTTGATGAATTTTAGCTGTTTTCCATCTGTAGTCTCATATGAAGAGCGACATATTTAGATAATTTAAGGTATTTGGAATATTTAGGATATTTAAAATAGCCAGGATATTTATAATATTAAGAATGTTTAGAATACTAAGAATATTTGAAATATTTAGGACATCTAAAATGTTTAGAATATTTGGAATATTTAAAATATTTACAATATTTAGAATACTTAGAATTTTTATAGTGCTTAGAATATTTAGAATACTTAGAATATTTAGAATTTTTATAATATTTAGAGTATTTAAAATCCTTAGAATATTTAGAAAATTCTTAATATTTAGAATATTTGGGGTGTTTCGAATATTTAGAATACTGAGAACATTTAGAAATAATGTATAGAACTTGGGGCATTTAGAATATTTAGAATATTCAAAATATTGAAAATATCTCTAATATTTAGAATATTTAGAATTTTTATAATATTTAGAATCCTTAGAATATTTAGAAAATTTATATTTACAATATTTAGGGAGCTTAGAGTAGTTGAATATGTAGAATACTCTGAGCGTTTAAAAAGTATGTAATATTTACAATTTCTTGAATATTTAGATTGTTTAGGATATCCAGGATATTTAGAATATTTAACATATCTAGAATATTTAGAATATTTAGAATTTTTATAATACTTAGAATATTTAGAAATTTTATAATATTTATAATATTTAGGGTATTTAGAATATTCTGAATATTTAGAATACTGAGAACATTTAGAAAATATATATTATTTTATAATATTTAGAATCCTTATAGAATATTTAGAATATTTAGAGCATGTACCACATTCACAGCATATAAAAGCTCAAAATCGCAAATGTACAGGTGCTCACAGTGCGTTATAAAACAACATTCATGTGTGCTTCTAACTCGTTAAATATGGTGACATATTTTAGACATTAATTTTGAAACATTATTGAAATTGTTCATTCCAGAGACATTAATAATTTTCACCAAAAAAGTCTTTATTTTCATTTGAAGTCTCTTAGCTACAACTCATATAACACCCAATTTCGTTGCCTCCATTCTTCCTCCCTAAATCCTTTTTGCTTTCGATATAAATCTTCATCCACAAATTCCTTCAATTCGGCTTCTTTAAAACTTTTTCGGAGAATTTTAACGCTATTTACGCATAAATCAGCACTTTCAAAGCATTGAAACATTTTTCTACTTGTTCCACCAAAAGTTTTTTTCATTCATTTAACGCACCCAGTCGCAAAATTTTTCGGACTGAGGAGAAAAATTTAAAACTCTACGCCAGCAATGCTCGGTTTACTCAAATTTTTCGTAAATTTTTCGCACACAAAAAATTTATCAAATATCATGAAGTTACGTTTCTGATGTAATCTTGTTGATCAGCATTTACTGCTGGCGCCATCCGCTTGAATATACGAGCTGCTTTCCATTTCCCTACTCCTGATAGCATAATGAAAACTAACTCTCTCAACTCATTAACTTTGTTGACATATTCTATACCTTCAGCATTTGCATTTACTTTGCATTTTCATTAATCTGAATTCATTGGCATGATTGAATATGGATCCTTTTATTCATTTTAATAAGTTTGACACTTTTATAAGCCCAGAGCGTTTTGCGGCACTTCTTCAAATGTAAATAGTTTGGCAAAGTGTTTGCTATCCACTCCAATGTTATTTCCATTCGCGTTACTAATATTGACACTTTGTCACTTTTTCTGATGGCGGAAACATACTTTGGCTACCATCCCACTAAAGGTCATAGGTCATTAAATACTTAGTAATTGTTTTGATTTTTTCGACAGACATCCCTAATGGAATTCTTTTGACAATCACTTCCCTTTCATTAGCAATTTTTATCAATATTTACACAAAACTTTTTCATTTTCCACCATTCTAGCATTTGAATGAAGCAAACAATGAAATTATTTCCGTTGTTGCTCTTTCTGTATCGTTGCCTTTCTGTTTCCTTCATTTCAGATTGTTATTGCCGAATTGCCTCCGACGCCCTCAAAATTTCATTATATATTCAATTTGAAGGATCTGTCACGGATATTTGCTGGTATGTTGCTGATACACTCGAATTATTTTAAAACGCTGCGTAACCTTATACGTGTATGGCGTAATGAGTTTACGCGCATTATCTGCGACCGTTTAATTTCTGAAGCGGTAAGTAGCTGAAAGCACATCCTTTAGGACTTACAGATTAAATAATAAAATATGTACATACATACCTATACACACAGGTAAATCACGCATATTGTATAATTACACTCAGAGAAAATTTTCAGAAGTTTTGTAATACCAAAAACCGTTTTAGATGCGGTTAGATTATATCCGTGTATACATTTAAGATTTAAGATACGTAACATTTTTAAGGACATGTTTATATTTAGGCATAAATAACTATTGTGGAGTGCTGAGAGCTGGAGTGCCCCAGTTAACGTATTACAAGTTGGCAGAGTTTCTTTAACCTGACAATATTTTTTTAACATTCTTTGTATGGAGTTGCTGCCTATAGTATCTATAATACAATATGACTTCACAATAAAACAGATTTACTTCAGAGAATATACTTCCTATCTCAGACAGATTCGAAAATCTTCTGAGAATATACTTCCTATCTCAGACAGATGCGTAAATCTGTGGATGCCACTCGTATTGAAAACAGGTTTTGTTTTTTTTTTTAATTTTTACTAAGCTTCACCAATTTTTCAATAAACATTTCTCCTCTAGTGCGCCTTGTAAAAGCATGTGCCATCTAATTTGAAAAGATTTAGTGGATATAAAAACATACATAATGACTTTTTTCTTTTTTTGCATATCTCCAGGACACGCTAAAGCATCTAGAATATATCTATCTGGCACTCCATAAGGGAATGCAGGGGCAATAACCGCGATGGTGGAATTAGGTAGATGATCGGGAATTGTTCAAAAGTGAAACATATGTAAATTATTGGCTTTGATTGATTTCATTTACATCGTTTTCAGTTCTCCTGCCTGGGCAGAAAGACGGGAGAAGCATCGTTACTAAAATTGACTTGAATTTATATACAGTGAATCTGATGACTTTTCTTTTAATTTAAAATGTTAAACAAACAAAGCACACACAAACACACACAACGCGCACACATCTTCGAAAACAAACACCTTTAAGCATTCGCCACCATCTTCACGCAACTCCATCCCACTCACGACAATTGCAGAAGAATTTTACACTAATGAATATCGACTGACGCACGCACATTGAATGGCTGACTGAATACTCATTGATGGCACGAGTAAAGACTTCAGCTGATGCCAACAGATGAAGTGATTGGCAGCAATTGCTGCCAAGATTACAATCAATTACATTTACAACTTAATGTGTGTGAATATGCAGGTGGATTGAGCTGAGAATGAAACAATCCTAGCAAGGAGAGATACGTCCTTTAACAAAGGCAAAATAGTATACGTAGAAAACGCAACAATTTATTTCTTAAGAAAAGAAGCAAAAAAAGACGTATAAGAGAAAACATGTTAAAATAAGACATTGATGTCAAATTTTCATTAAAATATTACGATATTATATATACAGATTTTGTGGTTCCTATGCCAGTGAATTCTCCTGCTTTCTTTTAGTAGTAGACACATTGATGCAAAAATATCTTAAATATCACAAGTCGATTATAAGCTTCTCAAAGTGACGTTTCAATGCTCAGTCAATTGGTGATAAAGTCGGAAGTAAAGACTAACTAAATGTGAAAACTTCTCCTACATCCGCTACCATTCTTCTTCTTCTTCTTAGGTGGCGACTGTATGTAGTATGAAGTATGTCTACTTTTCTTTTATACGCCGCCCGTAGAAAATAATTTCAAGCGCTTCTCCTCCAATTCGTCACACCAAGTTTCAAAAGTATTTCAAAAGTCTGGTCCTTCCAACGCAGTTCTGGTCGCCACCTTCCTCGTCGTCCGTCAGGTTCGTTGTCGAAAACTTTCCACGCCAGACCATGAAGGACGTGTATTTCGAAGTTCCTAATTGTGAAACGGATTGACAAACTTGATGTTCTCCTTTGGTTGCGGATATCACCGCGATATCAGTCTTTTACCCATTGCTTACAAGGTCCTGTCGAACCATGACCCAGCCAACGCAATCGCTGTATATTAATACGTTTAATCACTTCGATGTCGGCATATAGCTCATACAGCTCATTGTTCATGCGACATCGATATTCTCCATTAACGATGATGGGTCTATATATTTTCAAGTATTTCCCTCTGGAAAACTGCCAGTACCGATTCATCTGCTTGCGTCATAACACAGGATTCTGCGCCATATAACAAGACAGGTAGAACCAACGTCCGGTGCAGTCGGATTTTGTTTGTCGAGAGAGGGCTTTATCATTGAATCGCTTGCTTAGCTCATAGTAACATCTGTCAGCAAGCAATACTCTCCTCTTTATCAACATACTGACATCATTCGTTTTGTTTACAGCGGAACCGAGATAGATGCATTTTTCCATCACTTCAAAATGATAGTTATCAACGTTTACACAGCGTCTCAAAGGAGTAACCAACAACGTTGAAACCAATAGCTTCGTTTTGTCCTCGTTTACCACCAGACTCATTTTCGCTGCTTCCTCCTTGATGCTTGAGAAAGCTGCAGTAACATCTCGCAGTTTCAGCCAATAATGTCTATATCATCCGCCTATGCGAGTAACATATGGATATTATAACAAATGTTACCAGTCGTGCTAACTGCAGCTTTTCTCATAATCATCTCCAACAGTATGTTGAAGAGATCGCACGATATACTGTCGCCCTGACTAAATCCTCGTTCGGTGTAAAAAGACTTGCTTAGATCTTTGTTTATCTTTATTGAAGACCTGGTGTCAGTCAGCATTATCCCACAAAGACGTATAAGCTTCGTAGGAATTCCAAACTCGGACATGGCCTCTTACAGTTTTTGCCGTATCGGGCTATCGTGCCGATCTGTTTTCCTTGGGTCTTCTCCAGAATTTCTCGTAGTGTGAATATTTGGTCATTTGTTGATTTAGGAGGTCTAAAGCCACATTAATAAGGTCCAATCAGGTCAGTTAGAATCGGCTTTAGTCTTTCACATATCACACTCGACAGGACATTATAAGCAATGGGTAAACTACTGATACCGCGATAATATCCGCTACCATTGGAGAACATAAAGTTTGTCAATCCGTTTCAGAACTAGGAACTACAAGATATACGTCCTTTATCGCTGGAAAAATTTATGTCAGCACGTATATTCACCTGTCCGCGGAGACAATAGAAGACGACGATAGAAGGAGAACAAAATTATTTCATGGATACATAGATAAATGAAGTATGAAACCGAATAAAATGGGCAAAGTAAGAAAAAGTTTTTTCATCCAAGGAATGAGCCCATCTCAAGAAATATGGAAATTTGTCAGATTTTTATAAGTTTACTATTACACTAGATCAAAGAGTTATCCCAATTCACAAATAAGATGTATCACATTGAAAGTTTTATTTAGCATAATTAGAATAATCCGATTTATGTCAAATATGCATCATTTTGCTCGATAATCGGTTGCCTTTATGGATGTAATTTCATTATCCATCTCTCATACAAATCCTCGTCCATACTGGCAAAAAAAATACCGAGGCAGTCGATTTTCGCAAATTTTTTCTTGGAAATGTTACACCAGCAAAATTATTCGCCACAGAGAACTATAATGTGGATGTATAAGAACCTCCCTGTCAGGCTCTCGAAGCTTCTGGAGGGTCACTATTGATGTGTATAGCCTAGCATTGTCCTGATAGACCACATTTCCTCTCCTATTGGCCAAAGCTAGCCATTTTCGGGCAACTGCTTCCTTTAAACGTTTCAATTGTTGACTATACAGATCCGAATTAAGAGTGCGCATGTATGGGACTAGTTGATGTTGATGATTCCCTACCAATGCCGGACTACTCCAATTCGACCACGGGCGTTTCCACTTAATGCTGTCGTAAATGACCCACTTTTTCTCACCAGTCACCATCCGCATCAGAAATGGGTTGATTTTGTTGCGACTCACCAGCAATGCGGAAAATTCAACCCATAAAATTTTCTGCGTTAACTCGTGCGGCACCCATACATAAAATCCAGCCTTATTCCAGCGACTCCAAATGGTTTTTTGTACAATATTTAACTTCTAAGCAATCAGTGATTACATGATGGTCAGATTTGGCAATATTTTCGATAGTTGGCCTTACACAACATGGTGGATTTTTGATATCAAAATTACAAAAATGAAATCGGCGAAACCAAAATTGCGCACGACTTGCTTTTAGAATATCAGGACCGTAAACGCCGTCCTCATTTTGAGTCGACTGACTTACGTTTTTACCTTTAACGAAGAAAAGCCGCAAAATATTACCTATTTTCTCTTTACTAGTGTCCATATTTGGCGCGCGGTTAATAAAACATTAAGCCAAACAATCACAACACTGTCAAAAAATAATACGAAAATCATATATTTGTAACGCCATCTAGCGGAGGCCTATCGACCTATATAACACAAGACGCAGACTACTAAAGCAATGGTTGGAAAGTTAATAGATTTCTCATAAAACTTAAGTATCTGAGTATCTTAATGTGTTAATGAATTATCATAATTAACAGCTGCACTGGAATTCATTACTATTTTTTATCAATTTGTATTCCTTTACGGAAATCTAATCTTGCCCGGTTAGTAGTGCCAGATGCAAGAGAGTGGCAGGAAACGCGCCCTTTCCGTACTTTCCATTTACGTTCCGCAAACAGAAGAGCATTTAGTCATTACATTGATTTTGTTCGATGAGTCGTAGCTAAAACCGCACAGAATACATTAAGTTTATGATGCTTTATTTGTTGTTCTTAAATATGCGTTCAGGTTTTGTAATCATTGCCGCCATCATTTTTGTCGTTATCTTCTTCCATTTCTACCTTCATTGCATACGATAATTGACTCGCACTTCTACAAAAATTCAGTTGCTTTCATTGAGGTTTGTTTGTTTTCATCTTTTTTTTTTCTTCTTCCTCCGCTCTTTATCTTTATTATTAGGATCTAAAATTGATGAAACGTCACGTGGAGTCTGAGGTTAATGAAACATTTAACGCTGACTTTGAAGTCGAAAATGGTTTTGTGGATCCGGAAGCTGCCGTAGAAGGTAAGATTATTGAGCTATTGTGGCTAATGTATGATTTTTCTGTTGTGCAGATAAATAAGCTGGCTGATTGCGAGGTTGAGGGAGCAATAATGAGATTGCGATTTGTTTGTCTAAATCTACTTACTCGTATGTTAAAGGTTATATGGTTGATGTTATTAGGAGTCGTTATGTGTGAAGAGATTCAGGCGATACGACTAGCATGGTTGACAAATTATTTAAGTCGATGAGTGTAAGAACATTTATTGGAAACATTGAAATATTGAAGTCAATGAGGTTTTAATGATGTGTGTTAAATTCGTTTGATTACATTGTTTACTGAATTTTCTCAGAGCTAATTGGAAGCTGTGAAGCTACCGGAGAGCGCAAGCCGTTACTATTGTAATAATAAAATTATTGATTGGTTTAATTAAATCTCGGGTTACATAACTATGGAACTAGAATCAAGATTAATGCTATTGAAAGTAGCATAATAGTTGTCTTCTTACGTTAGGCTTAAAATAGATAAACTTTTAGAATGACTAGAAAATAGTTGAAAATATTGTAAATTTCATTTTAAACTTGAATAAAAATCTTAATTTATATGAAGTAAAAAAACTGCTAATTGAATCCCATAGTTCACACTTAACATATAAGAATAGAAGGCTTCTGCTTGTGCATTAAATAAAAAAAAATAGGTAAACATTTGCCTTATAAAGTAGTCTTCAAGTAGGAAAGTTACAATGATACCCAAGTAAAGACATTGTGAAATTCGCTTTAATTTATATAAAGTGATAAAATTAACTATTTTCGAAAAAATAATTAAAAAACAAACTTACCGTCGAATCTGACCCCGTTCGTGTAGTAGAAAATATCTGAAAATTCGAAAAAAAAAAATATTAAAAAGTAGTCAGTACTAAATCGACATCTTCAAACATAAACAGAAATATGGAATTTATTTGGAAAATTATATCCAAAAGACCAAAACTCGGTAATCTTGCAAAAGAAAAATCAAATAAAATTAACAATGAGAAAAAACTGGAAGAAGAAATAAGAAAGAAATAATAATAACTTGGGAGTGGTTTTAGATAACCGACTAAGCTTTAACTATAATGTGGATAATGTAGTCCGGAGTTTAAATTATTCCCTTCAAAGCTTTTATAACACTGACTTAGTGTTGCCTAGATCAACTAAGGAGAAATTGGTTCATGCTTATATCATGCCTAGTATTCTATACTGTTTAGAGCCATATATAGGTATAGTGCCCCATGTAAACAAAATATGAGGAAGATTCAGATAGCGTTTAATAGAGTTATGAGATATTTGTATTCACTGAGACGTCGTGTTCATAAAGCACCGTATGTTAAGCGTTTCTTGGGCTGTAGTTTTAAAAATTATACCAATTTGAGGCCTTTGTTGCTATTTTATAAAGTTGTTCGACTGTATAGTCTTCAATTTCTTTTTAGTCGTTTAATTTTTCACATTTCCCTCGTAATAAACAGCTTCTTCTTCCTAAAATAATCACACTCCTGAGTTGTGTTTTTGTAGTAAGAGTAGCACAAATTTACAATTTACTATCAAGGCATTTAAAATGTTTTAAATTATGTGCTGATTCTTACAAAAGGCACATTCTGCAACACTTTCAGACCTTCCTGTAAAATTTTGTTTTCAATTAAATTGTGAGCAGCCTTTATTACATACCGATTATCTTATATTTCCAGATTATATACCGATTAACTTCTAAATTAGTCTTTTTCATACATACATACATATATTTTTTTTGTCTTTAATAATCATACCATCTTTAAAATCATATTATATTTTTATAAATTTTATATTTAATTTTTATTACGTGTTTTTTTAAATTTATATTCTTGAGCAGATTACATTGTAATTTACTTATAATTGGCCAGAAGGCTTTAAATTACAAGCCAAATGAATAAATAAATAAATACAAATTCCAAAAATTAAATAAAAAAACGATAATTCGAAATAATTATCCCTTGCAATAAGGAATATGCCAAATTCACCTAAAGATTAACTCAAAAAGGTTATGAAAAAATACAATTATTCACACAGATTTAGGTGAAATTTCATTATTTATTATTTCAAGATGCACCAACTGCTGCTTCCCAGCAGTTTCGGATATTTCAGACCACAATAATTTCTGTGGAGCTATCGTTATATACCCATGCATTAGTTTATATGATTGGTAGTTTGATAAGCTGGCATCTTACTTACCAGTTACCAGTTGTCATCATTAGTCTTATATACAATTTGCTTCTTCTAAAGAGCCACCCGAATGTTAGAAGTATTTTACAACTTTTCAACAAGCAGAAAAGGCTATAAGTTAAACAAAGGATCATTATAACCAATTTATAGATATCAAACAATATAACGCAAACTATATTCAAAAGTAGAATTTGTATACTTTGAAATCCCATAAAAACATAAAATAATAATAACATTTAACAATGTGGGCAACAAACGTAAATAATTCAATCGTATACCTACTATTTATAGAATTTCTGAGCAATAGTTAATCATAATTATAAGCATATAATACTAGACACTCATATATCCATTAAACACTTATTTAATACATCTTCTTTTATATCTTATATAGCTCTGCTATATAAACCGAAAGGCAGTGTGGAACGCCTTGGTGCTGAGGAGGATGAAGACGAAGACGACGGCAAACCCATAACTTTGCAGAAGTATGTAATGCGGGATCCTTTGCTTTTCGGCGACTTCCGCAATGCTATCGATGAATCAGAGCCCAGATATTACGAAGATCTCCTGGATTACGAAGCAGTTTATGCTTTATTCGATGAGGTGAAAAGCATTCACATAATACTTATCATTCAAACTTAAAAAACTGCTTTTACTGCTTTTACGTCGTAGATTTTGGATGAATACCAAGAGCGTAGGGCTAAAATGCCTTTGGTATTGTTTGAAGATTGCCTGGAACATTTAACGCGTGTCCATCGTACCTTAAGGATGCATCGGGGTCATGTATTACTAGTAGGGGTAGGAGGAAGTGGCAAGAAATGTATTACTCGCTTATCATCCTTTGCTGCAGAATGTGAGGTATATGAAATCACGGTGGCGCGAGGCTACAATGAACTCTCTTTCCGTGAGGATCTGAAAGTGCTGTATAATATGGCAGGCGTTGAAAAAAAGAAAATGGTATTCTTATTTACGGCAGCGCAGGTAAGAGAAGTACTAGGCTATGTATTGTATGGTAATCTTTTTTTGAAGAAATCATCATATGAGGCACAATTTACACTATGATAAAGTAATACAAACTCTCTATAAGTTCGCCTGCTTATGCATTTGTTATGTGAATGAAAATGTTATCATATTTTGGAGTTTTTTTTTTTCTTTAATTTTACGCTATTTGTTTTTAATATATAAAATTTGAGACTTAAGTTGTAGATAAAGTATGATCACAAAATAACCGTTATTTTCAATTTTTTCAAAATATTTGTTTATTCATCAATAACTATCTTGTCCCCTTCAAAGTAATCCCCCTCAAATATAATACACGTTTTTTCCAATCCTCGAAACACTTCTAAAAGGCGCGTTTTGGTATCGCCAACAGCTCCTGTTTCAATTTTTTTTTTATCTCCTCAATCGTAGCAAAACGCTTTCCTTTCATCGGTGTCTTCAGCGGGGGCCAAGTCCGGTGAATACGGTGGTTGAGTCATGATTGCGGTTTTGTTTTTGGCCAAAAACTCACGCAAAAGCATCGATGTGTTTGCTGGTGTGTTATCATGCTGCAAAATCTATAATTTGTTTTTCCACAATTCTGTGCATTTCTGACGAATTGCTTCGCGCAAACGGCGCATAATTTCAAGATAGTATTTCTTATTGACCGTACGATCTTGTGGCAGGAGTTCATGATGCAAAACGCCATTGCAATCGAGGAAAACAGTGAGCAAAACCTTCACATTTGACCGAACTTGACGTGCCTTTTTCGGTTTCGGTTTTGGACACTTCCATTGGGATGATTGGGTTTTGGTTTCAATGTCATTACCATACACCCATGATTCGTCACCAGTTATGACCTTTTTGAGGAAATCTGGATCGTCGTTGACGACGTTCAACAGCTCCTGAGCGATGTCCATGCGACGTTGTTTTTGCTTAAAATTTAGTAATTTTGGAACAATCTTCGCTGCCACACGCTTTATGCCTAAAACATCAGCAAAAATTGCTTGGCATGAGCTGAACGATATGCCAACATCATCAGCAACCTCTCTAATAGTGATTCGACGATTATTCAAAAACGTTTTCTTCACTGCTTCAATGTTTTCATCGCTTGTTGACGTGCTCGGGCGACCAGGACGAGCATCGTCATTGACATATTTTTGGCCTTCCTTAAACCGGTTATACCATAATTGAACTTGTGCTCTGCTCATAGTAGACTCGGCAAATGTCACAGTCAACATTTGAAATGTCCGTGCACATTTCATTTCATTTTTTAAACAAAACTCAATACAGTTTGTTTGATCCATTTTTTCGAATAGTAAAAAATCGGAGAGCACACCAAAACACGACTAACCTTTGTATCTGTCAAAAACAAACTGACAATTCAAAATGGCTGATATTGTCAACATTTATAACAGACATGTGTACCAACATAACAGAAATAAAAATGCGAGAATCGAACATACGTAACTCACGAAATTTTTAAATTACGGTTATTTTTTGATCACACCGTACATCAAATCTAGCAACAGCATAGCAAAATTTGATATCTTCAATGCTACACAACTTTATGATATATTGTCCTGATAGTGCTATATGTTTTTTTTTTTACATTAAGTTTCAGAATTTATACTACTTAATTTTTATTCGCAAATTTTTTGCGATTTTCGGCAAGAACTAACTCAAAAACAGAGTAACAATCAAGCCGCTTCGACTTTTCCCGCAAAAATTCTTTGCAGACCGCCGTATTCGCCTGGTTTTCCGAATTCCATCGTGAGTGTTAATTACCATTGAGATAATTTCGGGTCCAAAATCGCTCGTTGCCTAAGAAATATAAATGCTTTGAGGAGGCTGATGTTTCAAGATCGTCATATGAGTTAAAGTGAAATAGAAATAAATAACGTGCCACGAAGAATATATGGATTCTTTTTTTTTCATCTTAGAGGCAATTTTTTTTAACAACCTCATTTTGGAATCATTATCAATAATTTTTTTCTTTCAACTGATTTTACATTTGAACATTTTTCTTAAAAGAAAATTTAAAATTTTTAATTTTTTAAAAAAAAACTTGAAAAAATACTGTGTTCAAATTATAAAATAATGAATAATACTATAATAGTAAATATGGTTATTTATATAAATAATAACCATATTATATACATATAAATATTGTTATTTATTTATTTTAACGATAAGTATTTATTTTAACAAATTACATTCCCATAATCAGCTCATCAACCAAACACTATTTGTGACCTGTATCTAGAAACGTATCTAATATCCGCTATAATGACTAAATCAAATGAAACTTCTGTACTTCTTTCTATTTATTTTTATTTCTTATGATAATTAGATCACGACATATCATAATTTATAATAATATTTTGTTTCTCATTTCTTTTGCAGATCGTTGAAGAAGGTTTCCTAGAACTTATTAACAATATATTGACCGTGGGATTGGTGCCAGCCCTCTTCTCGGATGAAGAGAAAGATTCTATAGTCAACACCTGTCGAAGTGCAGCCGAAGAAGAAGGTTTTACAGCTTCAAAGTAAATATTTGCAAAGTCCTATCCTTCAAAGCTCTTTCATTTACGCAACGTTTTTCTAGGGATTCCGTTTGGTCATATTTTCTGTCAAAATGTTCACAAAATCTGCATGTGGTATTGAGTATGTCTCCCTCTGGCGATGCTTTGCGCAATCGTTGCCGCAACTTTCCCGGTTTAATAGGCAGCACTTATATTGATTGGGTATTCCCATGGCCTCAACAAGCGTTGGCAGCCGTAGCTGAACTTTTCCTAAGCGAACACGACCTGGTGAATGATAACTAAGTATAAATATCGCAGACCACAGGTATTATTCTTTTCTGCTCATTTTAGATTCCTGCCATTTATCGTGACAATATTAAGAAACACGTAGTTCACGTTCACAGCTCTATGCATCATTATTCCAAGGATTACTTGCAGAAGTTGAGACGCAATAACTATGTTACACCTAAACATTATTTGGACTATATCAACACCTACTTAAGACTTTTGGGTAAGCGGCGAAACTTTTTAAATCTTTATCGGTTCATTTCAATTTCTAGCAAACATTCACTCCTATAATAGAAGAAAAAAACAGCTTCATCACCATGCAACGTGACCGTCTCAAAGAGGGTATCCACAAGATTGACGAAGCCTCCAAACAAATCGAAGAACTGCGCATTATTGTCACAGAGCAGAAACGTAAAGTAGCCATTTCGTCTGAGGAATGCGAACAAATGCTAGTGGAAATTGAGTCAGCCACCACCAAGGCCAATGTCAAAAAGACTGAAGCTTTTGAAAAGTCAGTCGAAGTGGAAAGCAAAGGCAAAATAATAGCCGTGGAGAAGGAAGAAGCCGAGATAGCCTTAGCTGAGGCCATGCCCGCCTTGGAAGAAGCCCGTCGTGCTCTATCCGAATTGGATAAAGCTCAAATTACAGAAATTCGTTCATTTGCCACACCTCCACCTCAGGTTCAGGTTGTTTGTGAATGTGTTGCCATATTGAAGGGCATCAAGGAGATCAACTGGAAGTCGGCCAAGGGTATGATGTCAGACGTCAACTTTTTGAAAAGTCTCATGGAAATGGATTGTGAAGCTTTGACGGGCAGACAGATAAATCAATGCCGCAATCATATGAAAACTCAAAATCTTGATGAAATGGAAAAGATTTCCATTGCGGGCGCCGGATTATTGAAATTCGTTAGAGCTGTTATCGGATTCTATGAAGTCTATAAGGAAGTAAAGCCAAAGAAAGAGAGAGTAGACTTTTTGGTAGCAGAACAGGAACAACAAATTAAATTACTAAATCATTTAAATGCAGAAATAGCAAAGCTGGAAGCTCAGTTGGACTCGCTGAACAATAGATATGCCGAGTCTATGAGGCAAATGAAGGCTTTGACGGAGATGATGCAACAGGCCGAAAGAAGACTGGTAAGTTTCATGGAATCTGTATGGAGGGGCAACTGCTAACTTGGGGGCTACTATTCAAATGTTTTATTTCTAACTTTGACAAACCTACACCAGTAATCTCTTTTCGTCTTTAATCAGGCTTTTCAGACCAAATATAAATTTTAAATCAAACTTTGATCATAAGTTTGGTTCTTTTACTTTTATAACTCTCATTAAAATAAGGATAATAATAAGGCCATCAGAGGTAATATTTAAGGGCTAAATGACATGCTTTGTAAATGTTGTAATCATGCCTACATCGGGAGACTTATCAGTTTGAAGTTTAATTCCCTTTGAGACACCAAAGTGTTTGTTATTCTTAAATACTTAGCTTTTCTTGAATATAGACGTGCTAGTGTTCCAAGATCTATCGGAAAAATAATCTTACTTCCTTCCCATATCGATGGATTAAATGTTGTCCAGTCGAGTTTGATCCAAAGAGAATTTATTTTTATGGAACCAACCATTTCCTTTCACCGATGAGTAGAGAGATGTGTCCAAAAAATAAAGTGAATTTTTAAATTTAGCGACTTCGACTTTCAATTATTATTTTTTTTTTATGTTGGCGCACTCGTCTCGAAGATATGTTGACAGTTCTATCCATATAGCATATTTTATTTTTTTGGAAGAGGCATAAATATGACAAGTGTTTTGCGTGTTCGGCGCTCATCCCGGCTACTCTTCCCTTTAGTTCTCGAAAACGTAAATACCGGGCAAACCAGTGCATGAAATACAGGGTGCACTAGAATAAGAAATTCAAATAGCTATTTTTAATCAATGTATTTCATTTATTTATTTTTCCCATCTTTCTGGCGAAGATCGAATTCTGTCACGGTAAAACTGTTCACCTTTTGAAGCTATCCATGAATCTAACAATTTCTTGATATCATGTGAGTGGAACTGCTGATCAGACATAGAACAGAACAAGTGATAATCGGACGGCGCAATATCTAGAGAATATCTCCGTGTATTATGAACATTTCTCGCGCAGAGTTCTGCTCAATCGCATTAATTGAAATCGATACCGATTCCCAGTGATAGTTTTGCTTCGTTTCAACAGCTCGTAATAAATAACATCGACATGGTCTCACCAAATACAGAGCATAACCTTCGCAGCGTGAATATTCGGCCAAGGCGACAACGTAGAAACATGACCGGGCACCTCCCATGACTTTCTTTTCTTTGGATTGCTGTAATGAAACCAGTTTTCATCACCCATTACTATATGGTGAAGAAACCCCTTCCCTTTTTGTCACTAAAGCAGTTGGCCACAGGCGGAAAAACGACGCTCAACGTCCCTTGGCTTCAACTCATATGATATCCAAGTTCCTTGCTTTTAAATCATTCCCAACGCATGCAATTGCTTGGAAATGGCTTGGCGGATAACTCCTGATACTGAAGCAAGTTCTACCTACGTTTGCCACGGATTTCTCCTCGAAGGTTTGTCGTCTTCCTTCACGTGAACGATCGCCAACATCAAAATCACCCTCTTTAAAGCGACAAAACTAATCTCGACTTGTTGTTTCGCTTAGAACAGCATCTCCGAAAACGGTTTGAAGCTCTCGATGAGCACACACAAATTTGGCCTGTTCAGAAAGTTATTCACTGAGGGATAGCCTTGAATATTGTGTTAATGGACTGTTTCAATTCAGTCAAAATCCTTGGTTTCGTTTTGAACACGTCTTGTCTGACATAACCCTATAAAAAAAGTCTAATGCACTCAGGTCAGGTGAGCTTGGGGGCCAGCGGAAAGTAGAGTTTGCGTATATTAATTTGTTTCGGAGTTTTCATTGAAACTCCGCCAGTCTGACTATGTGTTAAGTTGCTCCATTTTGCTGCAACTAAGCAGTTGAACGCAGTTAAACAAACTCCTTCAAAAGCATTAAATAACGATCTCCACTGACAGTTGACGGTAGCACGATTCGTGCGCTATCCTGTATATAAAAATGTTTGCTTTGAACTTAATAAATATGCCACAAAATAATATTGAGTCAGAGCATTATTTTAAGAACTTAAAGGTTTACATCGCCCCTTCCAGCAATCAATGCAAAAGGAGGTGGAAGTGTTTATAAGTCAATTCAACTCAATGATTATTTTAAAAATAATTATAATTAAGACATTTGAGTTCTATGAGAAAAATTTAAATAAATAAAAATTTAAAACTATTTTAAAAAATTACTTAAAATTTTTTTTTTTTACTCTTAAAAATCAAAAATGGGAATCATGATTGGATTTTATTTTAAAAACCAAAACTTAAAAATTCAAATAAATAAAAATTTCAAAATCTACAAATTCTGTTTTTAAAAATCAGAAATAAAAATTAATATTTATCTCTTCGATCGTGAGAAAATGTAATAAAAAATATAAAATAATAGAAATCAGCCAATGATTGATTTTTTGATGTCCATTTTTTTTTTTAATTCGCCTATTACACATGAGCTCTACTACGCATTATAACTGCCCTCAAATATATTATGCAAAATTTACCAAATTGCTGGTAAATCTTACTTCTTTTTTTCAATTAAAATACAATAAACAGTTAACTGATAAGAGTAGATTCTTTACCATAACTAATAACAACATTTGGATATTTACCAATCATTCATTTTCAGACTGCTTCCGATAAACTTATCAGCGGCCTTAGTTCTGAACGCATACGTTGGCGACATGACATGGATAACTATGGCCAACAGTTGATCGTAATGACGGGCCAATGTCTTCTTTGTGGCTCCTTCTTGGCTTATACTGGAGCTTTCTCCTGGGAGTTTCGTAAAGCGATGGTCTTCGATGATTGGTTGGAGGACATACTCCAAAGAGAAATACCCATTAAAATACCGTTCCGCTTGGATGAAAGTCTCACTACCGACGTGGAAGTATCCACCTGGATATCCGAAGGGCTACCGCCTGATGAATTATCTGTTCAAAATGGCATACTTACGGTAAGAGCATCCCGGTTCCCATTATGCATAGATCCCCAGTTGCAAGCCTGGACTTGGATTAAGAAAAAAGAGTCAAAGAATAATCTGAAAGTTTTATCCTTCAATGATACTGATTTCCTGAAACAACTGGAAATGTCCATAATGTACGGTATCCCGGTTCTCTTCGAAGATGTCGATGATTATATTGATCCGGTAATCGATAATGTTTTACAAAAGAATATACAAATCCAAAGTGGACGCAAATTTATAATTCTGGGCGACAAAGATGTAGACTACGATCCTAACTTTCGCATGTATTTAACCACCAAATTTTCGAATCCCAAATTCGATCCAGCCGTATTTGCCAAAGCCATGGTTATTAACTACACTGTAACCCAAACTGGCTTAGAGGATCAATTGCTTAGTGTGGTAGTCAGAGCCGAAAGACCCGACTTAGAAGCTCAAAGAGAAACGTTGATTGCTCGCACCAGCGAAAATAAACAACTGCTACAGCAACTGGAAGATTCTCTGCTGAGAGAGTTGGCTACATCCACTGGCAACATGTTGGACAATGTGGAATTAATTGAAACTTTGGAAAACACTAAGTTAAAGGCGGCCATAGTCATGGAACAGCTTAAACTATCGGCAGAAACTCAAAAGGACATTGAAAAGTTAAGAGACGGCTACCGACCAGTGGCTAAGAGAGGAGCTGTTCTCTTTTTCGCTCTCTCTGACATGTCCACGGTGAATACGATGTATCAGTACGCCTTGGCAGCCTATTTAGATGTCTTCGCCTTCTCTTTAAGGAAATCTGTACCAGATACTGTACTAGTAAAACGGTTGAGCAACATCATTAAAACTCTCACCGAAAATGTCTACTGCTATGGCTGTACAGGCATATTCGAAAGACACAAGTTGCTTTTCTCTTTCCAAATTGCCACCAAATTGGCTAAAAGAGAAGGTCATCTTAGTCAAGCGGAACTGGATTTCTTTATTAAAGGTTCAGTGACGCTGGCAAAGAGTGAGAGAGCATGTCCCGCAAAATGGTTACCGGAAAAATGTTGGGAAGATGCGATGAAATTGTCAACAGAATTTCCTGAGCCCTTTGAAACGTTGCCCGACCATTTCTCAACTCACCTCACGGAATGGAAAGAGGTAAGGGGAACACATACTTGATAAAAATAAGTCTGTAAGTTACCATCTTAATCCCAAGAGCCGATTATGTAGTTATCCACTATTGGAAGTTATTTGATACAGTTATAGTAATGTTCCCATGTGCAGGATGATAGGATTTTTCAATTTATTTTAAGTCCCTACATAAGCAAGGAATAGCAGATTTGGTTTGTTCATTTGTTTGTAAACTAAACTAAATGTTGTTATAATATAGCCAATTTCTTGAATGGCTATCTTTGAACAGAAATATATTTCTGAATTTGACTTGGGTTTCTGTCGGATTTTGGAATCCAGTGCAGTTGCTGAAAATCACATGTCCATAGCGAATGCTTTAGAAAAAGGAACACAGGATGGCCGTTATTTAACAAATCTAGAAAAATCAGCCAGATATGTGCTCTAAAATACTTCTAGTCGTAAACCTTTAAATGATCTAACTTACTGCGGTAAAGATTTTGATGCACCTGGCAGTTTTACTTAGATATATAAGAATAACGTGTTTATTATGCGTCGGTCTTTTGGACTTCTTCTGCACTCCTTTTGTTTTGAGAAAGCCTTAGTAACCTGATTCTTCTAAAGAAGTTTTGGGCACGATCTTCTCGATTGTCCACAGAGTTCGTCTTCGAAGGTACGTAAGTGCTGAAATAGTTTCGACACACAGAATGTAACTCTGCCAGAGTAATAGCCATAATTGATCCGCTAAAATGATTGCCCACATATTTTTCGGAGGTGGCCGGAGCAAATTCATTTGCTTGTGTCATTATCCATAATTCTGAACTCCGCAGGTATGATGAGTTTCAATTTTGTCCATGGAACCAGGATTTTGTCATTAAACTTATAATTAGGTTCGTGCGCTTACACCGCTATAAAGTTCATATTGAATCAAATAACTTGGCATTATTCTCGTTTACTAACCGACATGTTTGTACGGATTACTTCCTTCAAAGCTTGCAAAAAGTTGCAGTAGCTTTATTTTCGTTTACTAACCGACATGTTTGTACGGATTCCTATCTTCAAAGCTTGCAAAAAGTTGCAGTAATCAATGACGTCAACACCATCTTATGCATCTCGAGAATATCTGAACTACTCAGAAAGATCTATATCTATCTCCTCTGTGGACTTTTTGTCAGCCAGTGACTTTCCGCACAGGTGTACCAACTTCGTAGGCATGTCAAACTCAATCATTGCTTCAAATAGCGTTTTTCGAATTGTACAGTCGAAGGGACTGTGGGTATCAAATCCTTGGATCATTTTCTTTATATGTTATAGTGTGAATATCGGTTTAATTTTCGATTTACCCGGCCTAAAACCACACTAATAGGATTTAATTAGGTCGAATAGTATACGCTTTAGTCTTTCACTGGTACTTTTGGCACAGCCTTATGTGTGATGGGCAAAAAAGATCTTAAATCGAACAATATCTATATCGTCCAGATCTCCAAGGTCCCCAAAGAAATAGGAACCCAGTGTTGATCGCCGCCTGTTCGCCAGAGCGGGCAATTGCAGAGAAGGTGTTCTATGAAGTCCTTCTCCTCTTCATCCCTATAGTCTCTGCAAAAGTCACTAGTCGCAACTTTCAATCTCATTGCATTTCTTCCAATCAGTCAGTGTCCCGTCATGACGGATACAAGCAATGAGACGTCCGGTCTTGGTAGCGACAGCAGTGTACAATTATGAGAATGCTTCAGATCTAGGCGAGGCCACATCTGTCTGGATTGATTACAGCCTCGTACAGACGCCTATCTACCACCTACTAGTAGGAGCTAGTTAGTGGCTAGAGGCGTGCCCATGGACTCCAACTCGGCTGGAGTCCGTAAGGTGGTCCCTAGTCTTGCCAGCTCGTCTGTTCTGCAGTTCCCTAGCATGTCCCTGTGGCCCGGCATCCACATAAGGTGAATGTTGTAATGTTGAGCCATCTCGTTAAGAGATCTGCGGGCTGATGTTGAGTTCAGGAAAACAGAATCCATGGATTTAATAGCACCTTACCCCACCATGGTAAGAACGTTATATCTCACCCACTCTGACATTTCCTTAATGGCAAAAATTTCGGCCTGATAAACACTACAGTGACCATGTACGCCCTTGTGGCAGCTCATATACATTTTAGCTGAATTAATCATCGTCCATAATTTCTAAATGGAAAGCTTTGCTTCTTTGGTTGCGCTTTAATTGAGAGTACTTTGGGATAAGTATCTGGGGAATTACAATGTCCTTTCTAGGACCCCGCAAATTGTTGCACCAAATCAAAAGAGCGTCGATGATAATGATTTAAGTAAATCAATTGGCCTAACTAATATTTGCAACAAAATTGTAATTTCAGCGGTCCATCCATAATTTCTAAATGGAAAATTTTGCTTCTTTGGTTGCGCTTTAATGCTTTGGGATAAGTATCTGTGGAATTGCAACGCCCTTTCTGGGACACTTCAAATTTTTGCACCAAAGCAAAATAACGTTGGGTGCACATTTATGTAAATCGGTTGACCTAACTGTTATTTGCAACAAAATTGTAATTTCAAAACAAATTCCAGATTTAGGAAAAGTCAGTGGTGTGTCCATAATTTCTAAATTGAAAACCTTGCTTCTTCGGTTGCGCTTTAGTGCTTTGGGATAAGTATCTGGGGAATTGCAATGCCCTTTCTGGGATCCTTCAAATTTTGCACCAAAGCAAAATAACGTTGGGTGAAGATTTATGAAAATCGGTTGGCCTTACTAATATTTGCAACAAAATTGTAATTTTAAAGCAAATGCCAGACTAAAAATACAGCGTTTCATTTTTAAATAGATATTCCAAATATATTTAGTAGACAGACATAAAATCTATAACTATTTCCTTTTTTATTTAGCTTAATATAGCAATACATTCAAGTCGACCATCTCTCAAGCAGATGTGACCCTTTTTGTGACATAAAAATTATAATAAACTCGTTTACACATAGAAATTTATGGCAATATGACTATATTTAAGTAGCACCTTCAATTCAATCAAGGAATGGATTTAATTCCTGCGCGGACAAACAAACTGATGTATTTTTCTTTAACAATTCCATATCATTTTCTTTCTCGTTCCATTTCATACTTCAATTTCTCTTTTCGCCATTTCCTCCTAAAAACCGGTGTACATTCCTTTGGTGGCAATATATGACATAATAATGTGACATTTGATATCTTCCAAATAAAATGCTAAACTTTAATGCGCTTCACAACACTTGCGGTGGCTGCAAAATGCTATTCGCCTAATGATGACAATTCTTTGATCAAATGCACTGGTGCCTGCTGCCGCTGGAGTGTTCACTGTTGGCTGCCGGATATTTGTTTCGTTGCTGTTGATGCTGCCGATACTACTTATGTTGTTGGTGGATTGAAATTTGGATTTTTTGCGAAAACCACAATCTCATCTATTACGTTATTGACTCTTTGTACTCTTCGACTACATACTAGTGGTATGATTTGGAAAATCCCGAGGAAATCCCTTGTCCGGGAGAATATAATATAAAGTGCAATCATTTCCAGGCAAGTACATTTTATTCCCACACACAAAAATATATTCCATGTTATAGAAACAATAGTACTTAACATTTGCGTGATACAGTGGATGATAGTAGTTTCCCATTTTGTATTATTATTATATGAAGTTAGTTATTTCATGTTCGGTCATAAAGAGAGTTTCAAAAAAGTGCCACAAAATAGCAACGATGAGCTTTAAATCGATAATGAAAAAGGAAAATGTTTGAAAAGAAATTGAGGCGTGCTGATTAGACATCAACAACATCACAATTGCTGTATCTTTCAGCACTACGAACTGTTCTAAAACAACATTATCGAAATCGTGCTTTTCTTTCAAAATAATGTAAACATTTATAACAATTAATTGAAGCTAAAAGTGCCTGATAAGCTTAAACGCCTGATAAGCTTTTCAGGTTAATTATTATAAATACTTACATTATTTTGAAAAAAAAAAAAACAAGTTTAGGTTTAAGTTTCTAAGTTTAAGCTCTATAAAACACAAAACGTTTATTTTTAATTCAATTTAATTTTCTCAAATAATACGTTTATGCTAGTCTACTCATTAAAACTGTTTCAATCATGTTTTAGGGAAAAGGCTTCAATTTATGCCATAAAACATCCTTTATATATTCTATCGACTGAAAACTGGTGCCTCGAAGTGGTAATAGAAAACGTTTGGCAACAGGAAAAAGTCAAACGGAGCCATATGAGGTGAATACGCGGATAGTTCGATGGTATTCGTTGAATTTTTGGCCAGAAATTCAAGATAAATAACAAAAGTATATTATTTTAGCAGTGAAAATAATTGTATTCTTTATGAGACACAATTTTAGCAAAATTTTATTACGCTTCTAAGTTGAAGCTTGGCTCGTAATTCCACAACATTTCTTTTGTGAACAATGCAAAAAAGAGAGAATTCAATTATCGAACAAGACAGTCACTTATAAATTCCGGAAATTGATCTACAAAACACAGAACGTTTATTATTAATTCAAATTTGAAGTGTCGCCTTCTGATATAATACATTCATATCAGCGAACAGTCCACTCATCAAAACTGTTTTCAACCATATTCTCTGCAAAAAGGCTTCAATTGAATTCAAGGAAATATCTTTTATGTATTCTATCGAAATGGAAGTTTGAGTTTTGGAAACATAAAAAATTATACCGAGCCATGTGAGGTGGTTACGGTGATTTTTCGATGATATTCATTGAATTTTTCCCCAGAAATTCATTCACGATGATAGCCTTGTGAGATGATAGTCAGAAGATAGTCTTTATTTACCGTCTGATCTGGCAAGAATTCCGACTGCGCAATATTGCGGTAATCACAGAAAACATTCAACATTAGCCTGACTTTTGATCAACTTTGACATGATTTTTCTTTGGTTCATCCATCTCCCGTCATAAATATTAATGCGTGGTATGAATGTGGATCGGAATCGACTCGTCTTCATTTGCAATACAAAATGTACGACAAACACTTTTTGTTCTACATTTTTATCGAACACTGCATTACGACAGATCGCATTCAAACTTCCCATGGCTTTTTCTGCTTAGTGACAAATAAATTTTTGAAAATTCCTTTAAGCGAACTTTTTATATAACCAAGCGTTGTGTGCGAGCCTTGAATCAAGCTTCACAGTTTTTCACTACAACACACATAAGGAGTGCACTAACATATATTCAGAAATTATATTGTAATAAATTTACATAAACTTTTATTTAATTTTATAAATATCAGAAAATATGTTGTAGTAAATTTACACCCAACTTTTATTTAAATTTAGCCACGTTTTTATATGCGCATCATATTTCATTTTATAAATTTATAGATCCGTGAATATAAACTTTATTTACATACACCAATGCCATAGAAAACCATCTGCTACTAAGTGATACAGTGAATAGTACCAAAATAAAACTTTCTAATTTCATCCTTAAGTCGATTTTTCGATGAAGCATATCTCAAATTTCATGAAATCTAATATCTCGAGTGTAAATACAAATTTGAAATTATTTCTATTGTATTTCTACTATAAATGCTTATTTATAACATTTACGTCAGTTGCAGTAACATGAGCTTTGGGAGGGATTTTACAACCGGGAGTTTTTTTGTGGGACAAAATGAAATATGTTTAATAATATTTATTTGAAGAAGTTATCAACAGCAGCTACTGGAGGATTAAAGAAAATGGACATAAAAAATAACTCTTGTGTTTGTTTTTATGTTTGAGCGATGTAACAAAAAGCGAAAATTGCGTTTACATATATACTGGATTATCCATTTAGTGGTTTTAAAACCGCCGGTCTGGCAAGGCTATCAGCTGTTAAATACCTATCATCTGAGTATTGTTTATTTAGTAAAAGGTTTACCATTTACGTATATGGATCATTTATTAACCGAAGAGTAAGTAAAAATAGTTAAAACTTACTACAAAAGTGGAGATGCAAACGTCGGCCGTCAATCGAACAAAATTTTCTTCAGTGATGAAACTCATTTCTCACTCGGTGGTTACGTTAACAAACAAAATTATCGCACATGCGGCTCAAAGAACCCTTTTTTGGCGTATAATAGAAAAAAAAATGATTTACTTCAGTCTCCTTCCAAGTGAGATGATATAAGTCATCTTACCCAAATATTAAAGCGGTAAATCAACAAAGTTTCAATCTTGAATAGGATAACGCAACACTTTTTTTCGAACTATTTTCTATGGTAAAGCGTGGAAACAATGTATTTTTGAAGCCTACATTAGCAGGAGTTTGTTAAAAAGACCTTTTATAAATGGCTACAGCCGAAATATTACAATTCATTATTAGAGAAGCAAAGACGGTTGTCGACGATAGGAAGCATTACAAATAATTACTAATGTAAGTAATTGTAGAGGCCGCTTTACTATTTTAGAAATTAATTTTTTAATTAATGTATTTCTGGGTGATATAACAAAATCGGAAAATAACGTTTATACAGTGTTATCCATTTAGTGGTTTTGAAACCACCGGCCTGGCAAGGCTGCCAGCTGCTAAAATCCTGTCATCTAAAGTGTTATTTATTTAGTGAAAGATTTGTCATTTACGATTATGGATCGCATTCCTCGGTTATTAAGAATGCATAAAAACATTTAAAACTTACTACAAAAATAGTGATTCAAACGTAGGCGCTTTTCGTGCATTACGGAGTGATTATGGTCATCATAATTCACCTATTGTGCAAGGAATTGGCAAGATTAAAAGAAAATTTAAGGAGACTGAAAGCGCTATATAGGCCACACTGCCAAAAATATCGCTTCTGTTCGTGAAATTGTGGCAGATACTCCACTTTTTTGGCTTGCAATTGAAGATTATGAAGTAGACGAAATGTGGTTTTAACATGACGGTACCACGAGCTACACAACATTTTGGTTTTATTGCATAAGAAGTTTCCAGAAAGCGTAATTTCACTTTCCGGCGACGTCAATTGGCCACCAATATTATACGATTTGACGCCGTTAGACTTTTTTTGTGAGGCTATAATGATAATCCCCAGACATTTAATCATTTGGAAACTAACATTCGTCAAGTTATTGCCGGGATACCACCCGAAATGTGCGAGAAAGCCAAAAACTACTTTAAAAGCATTAACTGCCGCAACCAATCCGGTGAAGGTAATTTAAATGACATTATTTTTGAAACCGAAAAATTTATAACCCCATATACAGGGTGTCCATCGCTCAAGCGTTTCTGGGTTGTTTGCATAAACCTTACTTTTCAGATATCATTTTAAATCTAAATGTGCCTCGTCACTCATTATGATTTTTTCATGAAAATCGTGGTTGTCATTGGCGAGCTGTAACATCCTGTTGGCATATGTACGGCGGCGTAAATGGTCTTGTGGAAGAAGCTCTCTTATTAACTGAATCTCAAATGGAAACAAATGCAAATCCTTGTGCAAAATTGTGACCAACTTTTTTGAGCAGCAGTAATGTTTTCAGCCGATCTTACAATACGTTGTGGTCCATGCTTGGGCCAATCAGCTACAGACCCTCTTTCTTCAAAATTATTCACTGCACGATAAATAGTCCTTCTTGTTGGCACGTTGTTTCTAATAAAAATTTCACGTAACTTTCTCATCGTCACAGTAATCGGTGGCTGATTTTGATAAAATGTTTTAACGATCAAAACACGTTGGTTTATCGAATATTTTTCCATAATAAATTTGCCACGACTGCCAAATATGAACTGTCAAGACTAATTTTTATCAAAATGGCGGCAAAACAAAGTAGTATACTTTCCCGACGGACATCCTGTATTACTTTTAACACAAAAAATCAAAAAATAAAAATTGGTTGTTAGCAATATTTGCTTCATATGAATTTTTTAATTCGTAATAGTTATTTTCAGTGCGACCTCAATAGACAAGAGAATCGCTGCTCTTTTTCTCATAAAACGTAGTGGAACTTATAGGTATAATCTCTCATAATAAATATATGCGCTATCCACTGTACCAAGCGGTTTCCTTTTTGTCAATGATGATAAATCCGTTCTTTTCACTCCCAACTATTCTCCTACAGCTATCTTATATAAAGTACAACTTCGTAAAACTATATACATATATACCTATATATATATATATATATTCCATTAGGAATTGAACATAGAATATTCGCACATACGAACAATCCATTCAAAAATGCAATAACGAAAACCGCTTATTGTGAATGAATCTGGTATTTGTTCTATGCACAACAGACTCAGCTGCATTTCGCTCGACCGAATCTTGTTAAGGATTTTTGTTTTACGGCTCTGTTAACGAGTGAATGGTATTGTTGCTACCACTTCCTACTCGGGCTGAAGAGACCGCTGGGGCCGGACCACTAGAAATGACGCAGTAGGATTTGACCATAATAGTGCTACACTCCGGCGCACATGGACATACACATACCCTCCCTCAGTCGCAGAAGTGTACGAGTATAAGTGCACAAACACTTAATTGGATTCCACTTTACGATATTTTATGTTCTTTTGTGGATTATGATTGTTTATGAGTGAGGTCTGCTTGCGAAAAAATATTCGTTGCGTGTATGAGTGTGAAGATATGTGTATGTGTATGCGACAGAGTTATAAATAAATATTCCACAAATATAAATTTATGATTTAACCGAGTCCTCTGACATCTTCACTCTGCTCTAGATTGTGTGTTTGTGTGCCATCGGCAACAGCAGTATTGGCAAAATTTTATATTCCATTCGTATAAATTATTTATTTTTCACATCGTTACCTCGAAATTGTAAAACAAACTGCTGAACATTGTATTGGGAGCAGAGCATTGTGTTTCTCACCACCAGCACCAGTCCGTCCTTGACGGCATCCTTTGTCCTTGCAACACTTGTTGCTTAAAATTATGCAGTAAAGTGTTGTTTGCATCGATGCTGTTGAAAATAACATTTGTCTTCGCTGATTGCAATTCAATTTGTTGTCTCTTCTTCCTTATCCCTTTTTACGATCAACAACATTTCTGTATTTATTTCATCCTTAATAAGTCCAGCGAATCACATAAATGTGCAATACATTTCACGGAGCACCAGTGCCGTGACCATTGCTACAATTGGCATCATTATCATTGCCATGAATATAATGATTTTCTGAAGGCCATTGAGCAGGGACGTAGCTGTTACTGCAGGCTATATGACCGAAATCGAAAAAAATCACTAAATATTTTATCATTATGTGCTGAAGAAAAGAATTTCACAAAGAAGTTATCATTCAATCAATCGGCTCAATCGCATTAATTCACTAAATATTTTATCATTATGTGCTGAAGAAAAGAATTTTACAAAAAAGTTATCGATTTCTTTGTCAGATTTAGTCTAGTGCAAGTGTATTATTATGTAAAAAGACGGCCAACACCGTAAAACTTGTAAATGTGCTCAGGTATATCAAAGCAGTTTTTTAATGTTTGACAGGTATTGTTGGATCCTATCACTCCCAACCGGTTATACCTTACGGAAAAGAAGAAGGCCATATGCTGCCATGTGTTTAAGTTTGCATCGGCTGCGAGTGATGAAAATAATTATTAATTAGACGTGACACACGCCGACAGTTATGACGGGTTATTCATTTTTCGGTTTCAAAAGTTAAGTAAAGTTAATAACTCACATAAAGCTATGATTTCAATTAAATATTTATTTCAGGTCACAAGGTCCAAACACTACACCTTGTAATTATGAAATACAATTTCATTTAAATGACCGCCTCTGAATTGATTGCAACAGTGGATCCCTTTGAGATAGTTTTCGACTACTTTTTTGCCCATATTAACATGCGGTCATAAAGCTCTGAATTGACGGTAACGGTTCTTCCAGCGTCAATTTCGAAAAAATATGGCCTTTCATATCATAACGCGCACCAAACAGTTACTTTTTCCGGATGCAATGGTTTTTCCACATTCACTCCTGGGTTCTTCGAGCCCCATATGCGACAATTTTGCTTGTTGACGTGACTATCGAGTGAGAAATGAGCTTCATCGCTGAAGAAAATTTTAGTCGAAAAATCAGCATTGAAAGCCTGTTGCTGTAGCACCCAATCAGCATATTTACGGCGTTGTGAATGGTCAGTCGGCTTTAATTGTTACGTGAGTTGGACTCTATATGGATGGAAGTCCAAATCCAAATGCCAAATACGCCAAATCGACATAATTCGTATTATCCCCCGCACTTTCACTAATAGAAGCGATATTTTCTGCCATGCGTACATTACAATAATATACAGGCCTGACCATATCTATAACGCTTCCAGCCTCTTCAAGTTCTTTTATAATATTGACAATTCCTTGCGCAGTAGCTCGATTATGACGATCATAATCACCCCGTAATGCAAGAAAAGTGACCGCGTTCGAATCACCACTTGTTTAGTAAGTTTTAGCTACTTTTACGCGTTCTTCAGTTGTATGTAAAAAAGATCGCACGATTTGCTTTCGGTTAATGTCGAAAAACTCTGAATGATTTTTGACCATTTTTTCTAAGCACCTGCTTCTGGTCAGCGACATTTCATAAGTATATATATATGTATATTAGGTGCGAGAACTTAATTGTTCTCGCTGTTTTTATAAAAAATCAACTTTATTATAAAAACATGTTTACAAATGATTCATTGAAAGTATTGCCTATCGATAGATACTACTTTTTCACATCTTTCGCGTATTGTAAGCATTTCTAGCGCAGGGCTCGGCTCAATCGCATTAATTGAAGTCGATACCGATCTCCAGTGATGGTTTCGCTTGGTTTCAACAGCTAGTAATAAATAACATCCAGCTGGTCCCATCAGATACAGAGCATAACCTTCGCAGCGTGAATATTCGGCCTACGCGACGACGTAGAAGCATGCCCGGTCATGCTTCCGCGACTTCCTTTTTTTTTTGGATTGCTGCAATGAATCCACTTTCCATCACTCGTTACAATTCGATGAATAAAGGTCGATGAAGCAGTTGTTCACAGGCGAAAAATCGACGCTCAAAGTCCCTTGGCTTCAATTCATAAATGTGCAAGGATATTTGAAATGTTGACCGTATCGTTTGTTATTTCGTGCCGTGTCGAGTCTATTATGATCAGAACACAACTTCAGTTGTGGTATACCGGTTTAGGGAAGGCCGAGAAGATTTCAATGACGATGCTCGTCCTGGACCGAAAAAAGCACGTCAAGTACGATCAAATATGAAGGTTTTGCTCACTGTTTTCTTCGATTGCAATGGCGTGGTGTATCATGAATTCTTGCCACAAGCTCGTACGGTCAATAAGGAATACTACCTTGAAGTTATGCGCCGTTTGCGCGAAGCAATTCGTCAGAAACGCACACAATTGTGGAAAAACCAATCATGGATTTTGCATCATGATAACGCACCAGCTCACACATCGATGCTTGTGCGTGAGTTTGTTTGTTTGGCCAAAAACAAAACCGCAATCATGCCTCAACCACCGTATTCACCGGACTTGGCCCTGCTGACATTTTCCTTTTCCTAAAACTGAAGACACTGATGAAAGGAAAGCCTTTTCTTACGATTGCGGAGATAAAAGAATAATCGAAACAGGAGCTGTTAACAATACGAAAAAGCGCGTTTTAGAAGCGTTTCGAGGATTAGAAGAAACGCTGGCACAAGTGTATTATATCTGAGGGGGACTACTTTAAAGGAAATAAAGTAGAAATTAATGAATAAATAAATACTTTTTAGAAAAAATGTAAAATAAGAATTATTTTTTTATCACACCTCGTAGTCTTCTTTTAGCTCGCTGCACTTTTTCCAGCGATATTCAATTGCTTCTATATCCCGTTTATAGAAAGAACAGTGAAACTCGTCAAACTTCTTCATTGTTGGCAAATCTTTTACCACCAAGCCATTTTTTCAAGTTTGAAAATAGAAAATAATTCGAGAGAGCCAACTCTCGTGAACAAGGTATGTGATGAAGCAATTCGAAATTTAATTATATCAATTTTGGTCATCCCAATAGTGGATGTATGAACCGGAGCATCGTCTTGATGAAACAATACATTCTTTTTCGCCAAATGCGTTCTTTTTTCTATAATTCCTTCACCTTAGCACTGCAATAAATTAGCATAATATTCGCCATTGATGGTTATTTCTGAATATCATCAATAAAAATAATCCCATGCGCATTCCAAAAAAACAAACGCCATGACCTTGCCTGCAGATGGAACCATCTTCATCTTCCTTGGGACATGATTCTCCCATTCCAGTTCACTATTTTGAGCGTTCTTTTGTCTCATATGTGAAGTGAAGGACCCACATCTCATCTATTGTTATAAATAGATGTAAAAAATCGGTTTTATTGCAATGAAACATCGCCATACGTACACTCTACTAAAACATCTTCACGACACTGTTTTTGCTCTATTGAAAGCAAGCGCGGCCCTCATCTCGCGCTCAGCTTTCTCATCTTCAAATCGTCGGTCAGTGTACGATGGATAGCACTTTTTGAAATGGCTGTCATTTCAGCTATCTAACGCACCTTCAGCCAGTGATCACCTAATACCATTTTGTGGATGTTCTTAACCGTGTCTGGCGTGGACACCTTAATTGCTGGACTACTACAGTGTTCGTCTTGGCAGCTCGTACGGCCTCGTTTAAACTGTGACACCCAATATTTTACAGTCGTAAACGTAGAAGCAGACTCTCCCAGAGTAGAAGCTAACTCGGCTTTAATATTTGTTGGACTGAGGCACTTCAAATCGAAATATTGAATTACATAATGGTGACCAATTTTACCCATGTTTACAAATTCACTGAAATCATTTACTTTTGATGGCGGAAATAAAACTGCTAAACAACGTGGAGCCGTGAAAACTTAAAATATTTTTTCAAAATTTCATTTATTTTTTTCAAACTACAGGCACCATCTATACGTCAAGTCGACTAGTTTTGGGACAGCCTTCGAATAACATCTGTCCAATTGTAAGAGAAAAAGTACGAAAACACGAAAACTCACTATATTAAGTTTCATAATGCAACAGGGAAATTACTATCATCACTCTGTAGATATTAAATAAAATATTAAGCATTATTATATTATAATATCAAGTCATATATACCTCCTATTTTCCTCTAACCTGTTCTGTTTTATTGTCTCGATTCCATGATGATTTACTTATTCTTGTTTTTTTTTCTACTACAATAGTTTATCCTTTAATGTTGTCTGGTTTATTTGCTACCATTTCGTCATCTCATCATGTTTTGTTTCTCTATTCCCTGTATTCAATAGAAATTAATGTTTTTGCGTTGTTTCCGTGTCGATCGAATTTTCCGTTCGATAAATCAGTACATTGTCGACACCATGGATGAGTTTTTCATTATGCCACCGGTGGTGAGCTTTGCTGCCATCTATGAGCAAACAACATGCCACATACCCGTCTGTTTTATCCTGAGCGCTGGTTCGGATCCAACGAATGATTTGATGAAGTTGGCAGAACAAGTTGGCGGTGGATTGGGCAACTTTTGCCACATATCACTGGGCCAGGGACAGGAAAAGGTAAGTGTGTCCGTCTGTCACTATGTCGGTGTCTCCGCCGCTCGTACTCGTACGAGTATGTCGTGTGTAGAGTAAACAAGTTCCAGAGTAGCGCTGTTTGTTGCTGTTGTTTTCGTTGTGGCCGGTCACAAATGCGATGGGTTCATTTCTCGCAACTGAGGGTACCATGAAACACATTATGACCGCAATTTTTATTGTTGTTGTGTCAGGAGTGAGTGAATGAGTGAATGTGTACTGCGGACCATGATCCTTGGAATCTCATGGATGAAGTGAATGTGAATGAATATTAGCCTCAGCACACGTCTATTGTGTCAATTCTAGTCCGTTGTCGGTGCTGTCCGCTTTTGCTGTCAAAGCAAATAAACAATAGATAAACAAAGCGTAAAAGGGGAAGCACATAAATACATACGTACACATTTACATTCGAATAAACAAACAAATAAATAAAGCCATGAAGGAACTGAATCGAACAGCCAACAACTATCAATGGCTGCCATACCAGCGAGAGTTATGTGAACTTACGAGGGGTGCGAATGAGTAACGATGTTGTAAGGCTGAAAGAAGGGGAATAGCCAAATGTTGGGGAATGGTTTAAATTAAGGGAAGCTGGTTTATGTTTGGGGAACAATTAGGATGCTGGGCCACATCAGGGCAACTTAAAGTTCTCGGAGCCATATAAAATTCTTTGAAAGGGAGATATACTTCATACCATTAGTGAAAAAAAAGTTTGAACATAAAATGTACCAAATATAGACAATACAATGGATCATGAATGAATTCATATCAAATTGACGAATTTTACAATCGTCACTTTTATAGGATTTCCGTTCAGTAGCTTCAAAACCGCCGGTCTGGCAAGGCAGTCAGCTATTAAATACCCATCATCTGAAGTGTTATTTATTTAGTGAAAGGTTTGCCATTTACGAATATGGATCGTTTAACAAGCAAAGAACGCGTAAAAATAGTTAAAACTTTCTGCAAAAGTAGTAACTCAAGCATGGGCTTTCAATCGAACAAAATTTTCTTCAGCGAGGAAACTCATTTCTCCCTCGGTCGTTACGCCACCAAATGTTACCTTGGGCAGTGAACGTGGACAATATCAAGTTATATGTTTCAATGAATAACGAGTATTCGGGCCTGAGATAATAGGTGAAAGTTTATCTCGACACCTCCGTAATATTAGAGCCGAAACTAAGCGGGTTTTTTCATTTTCATAGAAATTCTAGAAGAACAAAAAATTGCAATACTAAATATTGAATTTCACCTATCTGACTAATGGTGCAGAATCACCATTATTTACGCAAACAGACGAAACAGCCTTGCAAGTTTTCAACAAAAAACTCTTTATAAAATTTATACAGACAGAGACCTTCACGAAAGTTCAGCTTCGTTTCGATTTTAATATTATTTAGAGTACATTAGAAATTTGGTTTTGACTCATACTAGGAATTCGTTTTTTACCTGAAACAAAATTAGAAACTTAAATTAAATCTAATCCTCTATTCCAACACACAGATAATTCGGATATCCGAAACGAAAATGTAATTTTATGCAGTTTCGTTTTACAACCTAAATCAGAACTGAAACCAAATGTAGATTAGTTTTCTGGCAGAAAAAATTCCTGGCACCAAACTGTGAAAGGTAAAAATGGTTCAGATAATTTATTTTCGAAATTTACGCTACCAGGCTCTCAGAAATTTTTCGAACTACTCAAAAATTGTATCTGTCGTTTTAATTTAAAACTTTCAAATGAAATACAAAGAAATGTTTAGACTCATTACGGTGCTTCTCTCCACGGAAATCTTTAGTAAAGGCGAAAGCTTTATTCGACAACTGAAGAGAAGTCAGAATCAAAATTGTTTCTAATTTCGTTTCGGGTATGTGAATCAAAATCAAAATTGTTTGTTATATCGTTTTGAACATATGAAACAGAGATAAAATTCAATAACAATTTTGATTCGGGTGCAGGGATTAGAGTAAAAAAAAAATTAAATTTTCATGTTGATTCCAAGAACTAAAACAAATCAAAACTATTTTCGGATTTGATTTTGTTTCGGTGGCGGTTCTTGTATACCACCATGTGGATCATAAGCGCTATGAGCTATAAGCACATCAAAATATAGCGTCTACGTTAGCTAAATCATATCGTGCAAATGGAGGAAAATGCGCGAGGATGAAAAGCATTCGGCAAATATTTTAATGGAAGGCATTGAATAGGAATGAGAAGTCGATGCATAGCATCGTTTTTAATTCCAGCAAAAAATTGAAGAAAAAGCTGCAGGACCGAAGTGCTTGGAACAGTTGTGTAAACCTTAGGTTAGTTTAGGTCAGTGTGGCAATTCGAATAGACAGACTCACTTAGACTGTGTAGTCCATTGTGATACCACGGAAACTTGAGACAAGGATGCCCCTAGTTTCCCTCCGTTGAACCATCCTGAGTGCCTTAAGAAGCTCTTAAGTCGGACAATTTTTATATTATCCAGATCTCCCAGGTCCCTAAAGAAATAAGAGTCCATTCTTGATCCCCGTCTGTTTGTCAGGGCGGAGCAAATGCAGAGAAGATGTTCTAAGGACTTGTGTAAATCATACTTTATGAGAATTTCACTTCTTATTTCAAATATGGAAAGTCCTTTCGAAACGATATCAGATGATATCAAAATTTAATAAAAATTGGGAAAATAATGCTCAGATAATTTATGAATTTGTTAAACAAAACCTGACGTCCATTGGCAGGCATTTAGCACCAATCTATCCACGCCATCCTCGTTACATTATTTCATCGACGAACTCAGCAACAATACCATCAGTTTCTACTGTTTGATTTTATTTCTTACACTTCATCACAATTTTTTTGTTTTTTTTTTTTTTTTTTTTTTTTTTTTTTTGTTGTTCATTCATGCGATTCGTATATAAAACTAACGATAATCAAGTGTCAATTCAGTCACGAACTTTCAACGCAATATACTCAGGTATCCCCCATAAAGTAGATGGTGGCATAATGGGAAAGTTGTAACCCAAGGGAGATCCCCTATAGAAACACTTCCTAGTTTTAGGCATCTCGGTTGACTACAACAGAATTGCCACATCATGATGTCGATAGGAAATCATAAAATGTGAATGTGTTGACGTTTGCGGTAGTATTGTGGTCGGATGTTTTCCGATTGAGATTTATTAAATATAAATTTATTATTTTCTTTAATGTTTTGTTTGTTCATTTAGGCCGCCTTAAGTTTACTGGACAATGCTGTACGTCAGGGCATGTGGTTGATGCTTCAAAACGGCCATTTATTAATTAGTTTCGTGCGACAATTGGAGAAATATTTAGAAAAAATCGATGCTCCACATCCAGACTTTCGTTTGTGGATTACAACCGATGCCAGTGATAACTTTCCAATTGGCATTTTGCAGAAATCGTTGAAAGGTAAGCAAATGTATTTACCAGTAGTCATTCTAAATTTGTTTTGAAATCGTTTGTTGGATAAAAATCTACGGTTAGAGTGACTTAATATCTAAGTAATGCTGATATATACACGAGGCCGGTCCCGATTTGTAGTAAGAACTGTCAAACTCCTTAAAATAGCCATCAACCGCAGACTCTACCTCTTCATTGTTGGCAAATCTTTTACCACCAAGTAATTTTCTCAAATTTGGAAATAGAAAATAGTTCGAGGGAGCTAAATCTGCCGAATAAGGCGCGTGATGAAGCAATTCAAACTTTAATTCAATAATTTTGGCCATTGCAATGGCAGATGTGTGAGCTAGAGCGTTATCTTAATGAAGCAACATTTTCCCTTTTGCCAAATGCGGCATTTTTTCCATAATTTCATCATCTAAGTGCTGCAATAAATTAGCATAATATTCGAAGTTGATGATTTTCCTTTCTGAAGATAATCAATAAACATAATCCGATGCACATCCCAAAAAACAGACGCCATGACCTTGCCTGCAAATGGGACTGTCTTTGCCTCCTTTGGACACGATTCTTCCATTCCAGGGCATTGCTTTGACTGTTTTTTAGCATCAGGGTTGAAGTGTTGGACCCATGTCTCATCCATGATTATAAGTCGATGCAAAAATTCGGTTTTATTGCGATAAAAAATCGAAAAACACTGTACTGAAACATCTTCACGACCTTGTTTTTTATTTATTGAAAGCAAGCGCGGCACCCATCTTGCGCAGAGCTTTCTGATCTTCAAATCTTCGGTCAATATACGATGTATAGCACTTTTTGAAATGCCTACCATTTCAGCGCCGATTATCCAATAACATTTTGTGCATTTTCTTAACCGTATCTGGATGGACACTTCAGTTAGTCGACCAGTGTTCAGTGTTCGTCTTAGCGGCTCGTGCAGCCTCGTTTAAACTCTGCTACCCAATGTTTTACAGTCGTAAACGAAGGAGCAGACTCCTCCAGAGTATAATCTAACTCGACTTTAATATTGGTTGGTCTGAGACCTTTCAACATGTTTTATAAGGTGCCACTTTTCATTTATTTCAAACTACTGACACCATCTATATGTCAGGTCGCCTTTTTTTTTGGACCGCCTTCGTAAAATTAATCGGCTACATATTGTGTATGAAATGCTTTGCATTTTTTATCGAATGATTAGTATGAACCTCTTATTATAATTAGGATATTTAAAATTAACAAACGGCGAATCAGCTTTTTGTTCGAAAACTTACGTCGATTCTCCAAACAAGACGCCATTTTCGAATAATCATTTTAATCACTAAGAAAAACTTTTTGCATAATAATCTGTACAGGACTGTCATAGAATTCCATTCCCTTCAAAAATGGAATTAATTCCGTATTTTGAATCATTAGAAAATGGAAAACGAAAAAATTCGTTCGGAATTAAACTACTTTTCGTTTTGTCAGTGGAATCGATATTAATTAGTTTGGTTAATTAAACACAAAAAAAAATAATATTTAATAAATAAAAATGTAAATATTTAAAATATTTAAATGTATTTTTTGTGAGTAAATAATATTGCGTTTTAGAATGTCGCAACAAAAAAATAGAAAATTGCCACTTATCACAAGTTTTAACTCGTATTCGTTTGTATTTTGATGAAATGTTACTTTATCAAATATATTCAAATTGTTTAAACGGAAGATTCGGTTCAAACTGAGTTAAACGGGAAGAAATCATCCAAGCAACATTAACAAACGACTTACCTATTGACGAAGACATTCGTATTCCCTATAACACCACTTTCTTTCATGCCATAACCCATTGAACTTTTTTCCTTTAGCAAACAGGTCGCGAACGAAACCACAAAAGAAAATAAACAAAAAAAAACGAACGAAATAACTCCCATGTGTCCGGCGAAATGGGAAGACAGAAACATCAGGCAGTGATCGCAGCGTTCGTCTGATCGAATCGAAAACTTTTAACAATTTGTCGACACAATTGCAATGAAATTGTAATGAAAACACATTTATTATACTATTTTTGCACGTATTTTCATAATTACAGTTAATTTTCTGGGAGTTACATTGCAAATTCTGACACTACCGTTCCCACTTTGTTAGCTGAAAGTTGAAGAAAGACTGACAGCAATAAGTTGTTTTGACCCTTTTCTCGATTCTCGCTATTTTATTAATCGTAGCGCCTTTAAGTATGCACTATTTACCGTAAACTACACAAAAGAATCTAACTGAAAATTTAACAGGGCGATCACGATCAGTGCTAAATTCTTTCAGTCGATTTTGTCTATCTCTACTAGGAAAAATGTCAAAGAGGATGGAAACAAAATAAAAAAACAGCTGATGCTCGTTAAAGTTTAACTTATTTTAGTGGTTTTGAAAATGCCGGCCTTGCAAGGTTGTCAGGTGTTAAAAAATACCTGACATCTGTAGTGTTATTTATTTAGTGAAAGATTTGGCAGTTACGAATAAATATAACCCAATAAAAATCATTTAACACCAGTGTGGAACAACTTAAGGGTAACTATCACTCTCCGGAATTGAACCTTTTGGAACCTTTTGGTTTCCAATTTTTTCAAGGGCATCCCACCAGCAGCGTTTAACGACACATGACGAATGGAATATTCAAAAAACGGGCTATTTCCTTCCAGCCATTGTTTAACTCTTCATTTAGTTCAGTGTAAATACTCTGGCGCGGCAAGCTAAAAATTCTAGTTGTCTACAATAGCGTTTTATTGAATGGCTTATCCTGCATATTTGAGTGTAAATATTGCATGAAGACGACGATGGTGGCATGATCCATATTTTTTTTTTTTTTTTCTTTTTCAGTAACTTTTCTTAATTAAAGATGAATTTAGTAAAAATTTCGTTCATATATATATATTTTTTTTTATTTTTTGTGGTCTTTTAAGATTTAAGTTTTTCGGGTTGCCAGCACTTGTTGGTAATGGCGTCCAAACGTCATCTGTCAAAGTGAAAAGTGTACAGTACACTCTGCTATCTCATCATGGAAAGACTAAGAAACGAGCAACGATTACAAATTGTTGAAATTTCTTATCTTTCAAATGTGCATCGTTTGATACGACCATTTTATGGTCGTCATAATCGACCTGCTGAATCAACAATTCGTGCTGTTATCTCCAAATTTCGCACCAAATTTATTTTGTTGCGCATAAAACCATCGACTCGCATGCGTAGAGTGCGTACCGAAGAAAATATTGCAGCCGTAGCGACCAGTGTTAATGACGAACGTGAAATGTAAATTCGTCGCCGTTTTCAGCGATTGGGCATATGTTACTCAACCACAAGGAATTTATTTTTTGCAATTGGCTGAGTTGAACTTGATTGACAAGTGGCGCCATCAGGACGGTGCAACATGCCACACTGCTCGGGAAACAATGGATAAGTTGAGGGATGAATTTGGTGAGCAGATTTGGAGCTCGATTTGGTCCTGTGAGTTGGCCCCTAAGATCGTGCGCTCTAACGCCTCTTGATTATTTCTTGTGGGGTTATGTCAAGTTGTTAGTGTATGTGGACAAGCCGTGGACTATTGGAGCCTTACAGGATAACACAGCACCCGTTGTTCGTGGAATACAGGCCGAAATGCTCGAAAAAGTGATAAAAAATGGACCTTCTGAATGAAAATCTTGAGACGGAGCCGCGGACAACATTTTTATGAAATTATTTTTAAAAATGATATGGCAAAGACCAATTTATCGATCCCAATAAAAATTTTAATATATGATGCAAATTTGAGTGTTTTATTCGATTAAAAAAAAACTACGATTAAAGACTCACCCTAATATAAGAAATAAGCCCTTTAACTACAGTCAGTAGGTCAAAGAAGAGGGCAAAATTTATGTAGTAGCTCAGGGGTTGTGGCAATGCAGTTCATTTAGAATCGCAAAACTAAGTGTATTAAATGGCTGATGATTACTACATTGTACTGAATGAAATGTATAAATCTAGAAATATATGGATTAAACTGAGTAATTTGTGTGGGAATTTCAAAATTCCGTCAAGCATTCTGTACTAATACATTGGACAAAAATTTGGATTACTCCAATCTGCAAATTAGGAGTTACAGAGTGCAAATTGAATTTCCGAAAATCAGAACAGGTGGATCGTTATGGTCCATTTACAATCTACGGCTATGGTCTAACTAAATATCTACTGGGACTGGAAACTTCTAAGAAGTTTCATTGAGATTTACAACAGTTATCACCTCTAACAACCACCCAAACAGACAGATGATGACTTAAGAAATCATGAAATAATTTTAGCCAGCAAGTACTTGATATTTTTAATGGCTCCTTCTGATGTATACTTTCATTTTTTTGGTTAAACGTATATAAATAAACATTCTTCTAACATTCCCAGCGTCTCGCACTTCCTGTTGAAAGCATCAAAAATTAAAAAATTAAGAATGATGCGATGACCGTCAGCATCGGACCTTCAAAAAAGAAAGATTGAGCAAATTGAAATTAAATGTGACCCAAAGAACAAAGGTGACATAGGCGCGCCGCATTCTAGAATCAATACTCAAAGAAGACTCACCTGAATTATTCGATGTATCCTTCAGTTTATGTAGTATTCATCTACCACTATTTTAGAGTCCAAAAAAATGTTAAACATCATCACTTAAACTGTGTTTTCAACACTCTTTTACTTACATATTTTTATGACCCGACGGCAAGCTAAGAATTGCATATCAAAACAAAAAAAAAAAGTTTATGCAAACACAGGTTTTGATTGAAACAAACGAAACACTCGCGGAATATGTTAACAGTTACAGCTTGAGCTACTAATTATTAACACTGTTTGCACTGAACTAAAGCCCCGACCGATAATCTTCACCAAATTCCGACAAATGCTAATAATTTGGTTGCGCGACCACAACCGCCAATTTGCCAATATGTTGATATCTTTTTTACGATACTCCAAACCGATTCCAACCTAAACACCTCCGATATAATATGCGATAGCGTCGATTATACAAATTTACAACGATTTTGTAGCAATTTTTAAACAAGTTTTTTCTATTTTACGCAATTTAGCTCCGCATAACGTTTTCTTTGATTTGTGTTTACGTCTCAAAGGCTAAAGAAGAACTGTCAACAGGTTATCATCGTATGTGATATTCACCCATTTGCGATCTTACCCCCTGAAAATATGCTGTACTAATAAGCACAGGGTGTCAACAAAACTATTTAATGATACACATTTGCTGCAGACTTAGAAATAAAAGTGTAAACAATTCTTTCGTTAAGGTTTCTCGAGGCAAAAATTGATTGTAAAATAAAAGTTTTTTTTTGTGCAAAAATAGCCTAATAATGATAAAATAATTTGATTTTAAACGGCCATTTCTGAGCTGGGCAATTTTCGAATATAAAATAAAATTCTATTTTGCTTGTTGTGAGAAAATAACAGCTTTGCAAATATATATGGAAGTGCAAGGTTAACATTTTTTTTTTCAATTACTATTTAAATGGGACGGATTCAATTAGATTTTTTTATAGAAAATATAGAAAAGCTGTACATTGTTATTATTTTTACTGTATAATTCCTCTCACTGATCAAAATTTCATTTAGATAGCCTATAATTTAGAATAATTTTGAAAAAATTTAACAAAATTTGGCAGAAAATAAAAAATTTTAGTGCATTTAAAACTAAATTTGTTGTCCCCATCTGGAAATACATATATGTATATTAAATATGCTCAGAGCTTCAGAGCACTAATATTAATAAAATTAAAAATAAATGAAAATTTAATAAAGAAAGAATTAATCTAAATTGTATAAAATACATTCAATTGTATTTTCATACAATTTTTTTTTCAGCTAATGGTATATTAAGATTTGATAATTTTGATGATAAGATCTTAGAAAATCTTGTAGGTATCTGGAGACCAAAAAAAAGGGTTGTATTTAATTTCAAAAGCTGCAAAAAGTAGTTACATTAAAAACAGTATATTTGAATCGGCCTAAGTTGTTTCGCCTCCCAAATAACCACTGAAAAACCAATAAATTACTCTCTCTGGAAGCTTCTTATGCAACAAAAAAAAATCGGTCGCGTGTTGTGTGGCTCGTGGCACTGCCAGTAAGGTGGTTTTCGAACCACTAAACCATATAAGCAGCATATATCAGATGTGTACCCACATCAGATTTATTTACAAAAAAGAAAGTATACGTATACGTTGTCACTGGAGGTGTGGCAACACTTAAAATACGCTTTTAAGATATTGCTCCCTAACATATGCATTAATATTCTTTGGCAGTTCTAAAATACGGAATGTATCAAATATCAATTATTGTAATGTTATTGTATATGGCCATTACATCCTCCATTAGAGACGTTTACCCACCACTAACCCATTTATCCGATTACCATTTACTCATTCACAATAAACTGTATGCCGTGGCGAAACAATTTGACGACAAATTTGCTATGTCCAAATACTCGTACATTAGCAGCAGTCTATTCGTTAAAAAGATTTATAGAATTTATTTTTACAACATAAAATGTATCTCATTGTCTGTCATGCCGTCAATAATTAATGAATCTAATATTGTTGTTTTCTTTACTTGTTTTGCAAATTGTTTTCCAGTTGTTACAGAACCTCCCAATGGTTTGAAATTAAATTTACGTTCGACATTTTTCAAAGTTCGTCAAGATCGCTTGGAATGCTGCACCCACAAGGCGTATCTGCCCTTAGTTTATGTATTGGCCTTCTTCCATGGCGTCGTGCAAGTAAGTACAGCAATTTATCCATTCACTTCATGCGAACATATGTTTCCTACAGACGGCGACTATTTCCTTGTTCATCAGGAAACATTTAATTTAATATTTTATAATGTTTTTGGCGATAATAACAAATGGCCCTTCTAAGGCAGAGGGAAGCCTGGCAGGGTTGGCCATAATTATTCAATTTGCTACTACTGTTTCACAATGTTTATGGCTATTATTTTTATGCAGCAGCCATATATTACGTTAAAAGAAAGAAAATATCGATATTAAATTAAAAAAACGAACGTACGAGGCCGGTCCCAAAATTAGATGAGCTAACACATAAGACACAAAAAACTATGTAAATAAATAATAGAATAATAAAATCCTCCCTTCAGAAATGATAATTAGTCTCAATTTTTCTTACATGCATATCATTTATTACGTAATTATGTGATGTGACATGTAGTATTCGATGGTAAATAATAAAAATTGATGTATTTTCTACAAGAAAAAACATTTTTAACACGCGCCCTTATCTGACGATGAGTCAATATGTTGTCCGCGTTACTGTAGACCACAATCTGTGCTATGGGCTAAGTAAGCGTCGAATCTGTAGAACTTATGCTATTTGCTTTTCTTTCCGTTTGTCCAATTATTTAAATTGATTCCGTTATATTGCAAGTTCATATAAAAAAAGTTCATTTATAAAAATATAGTTCTAAATTTAGTTCATACAAAAGAAGTTCACACATGAAAATTTAGTGCTAAATTTAGTTCATCACAAAAAAATTCGTTCATAAAAATTTGGTGATGAGTATAACTATCCATTGGATGGCATATTTTTCATTAAAAGTAAAACATTTTCTCATATTAATTATTTTCAATTGGGAAGAAGTCTGAAAGTACTTTTGCTGGAAATAGAAGATAATTTGCACTTATTGCTTAATCGCTAATGAAAATGTTCCATCTTTCGAAGTACTTCCAAATTCTTCTGAAGGATGCCTCACCAGAACTAAGCAGAAGTAGTCAAGGAATCGCAAGTATCAACTTGAAGTGCACCACAATTTGGGAATATCTAATGACGTTAGTATTGCATTTCAATAGGTGGGAGGTAATTAGATAAATTGACACCACATTGTTTTTTGTTTGTAGCAATACTGAGTAGCTACAAAAATCGAATTTTATTTTATTTTTCAACATAATCCCCTCTTAGCCGGATACACTTTTTCCAGCGATATTTAATAGCTTCTGTAGCCTGTTTGTAGTAAGAACTGTCAAACTCCTTAAAATAGCCATCAATCGCAGACTCCACCTCTTCATTATTGGTAAATTTTTTACCACCGAGCCATTTTTTCAAGTTTGGAAATAGAAAATAGTCCGAGGGAGCTAAATCTGACAAATAAAGTGCGTGATGAAGCCGGTCGAACTTTGATACATTACTTTTGGCCATCGCAATAGTGAATGTGTGAACTGAAGCATTGTCTTGATGAAACAACACTTTCTTTTTGGCCAAATGCTACGTTTTTTCTATAATTCCATCACGTAAACGATGCAATAGATTAGCATAATATTCATCGTTGATGGCTTTTCCTTTTTAAAGATAATCAATAAAAATAACCCCCTCCGCATCCCAAAAAAACAGACGCCTTCTTTGGATACGATTCCCCCATTCCAGTCCACTACTTGACTGTTCTTTTGCCTTAGGTGTAAAGTCCTTGTCCATCCATGGTTATAAACTGTAATCTATAAACAAAAATTCGGCTTTATTGGGGTGAAACATCGTCAACCACCCTACTGAAACATCTTCACGACGCTATTTTTTGCTCTATTGAAAGCAAGCGCGGCACCCATCTTGCGCACAACTTTCTCATCTTCAAATCTTCGATCAATATACAATGTACAATACGCTATCTTCAGCCGAGGATCATCTAATACCATTTTGTGGATGTTCTTAACCGTGTCTGGCATGGACACCTCAGTTAGTCCACCACTACGGTATTCGCTTTGGTAACTCGAACACGGCTTCGTTTAAACTCTGCTACCCAATATTTTACAGTCGTAAACAAAGTAGGAGACTCCTGCAAAGTACAATCTAGCTTGACATTAATGTTGGTAGGACTGAGACTTTCAAATGGAAATATTGAATTAGATGACGGTGGCCACTTTTTCCATGTTTACAATTTCATAGAGATCGTTTACTTTTGATGGCTCAAATAAAAATACATACTAAACAATGTGACGCCTTGAAACTTAAAACATATGTTTTATAATGTTGCTAGTTATTTTTTCACCGAAATAATGTTTTTTTTTTTTCAAACTATTGGCACCATCTATATGTCAGGTCGGACCTCCTTCGTATATACAAAAATTACCCAGAAGGCCAGGAAAAACCCAATAATTCCGCTTCTTGCTAACAGAAGCTTAAATATATAAATCACAGCCACGGATCTGTCCCTGCTCTAATCACCAATATTGAACAAATGAAACGCTAAATTGCATTTTACAATAATTCCTGTTATTGATCTCATGAAGAAACTTTACATACTAACAAAATGTTTGCGTTTAAGTATTCCCTTCCCTGCACTAAAACGCTGTGTCTCCTTTTGCCAAAACTATCCATGTGCCGAAATGAAGGAGCGTAACTCTTTATTTATTGTTTTTCTAAAAATGTTTGCTTTCAATATTATTACAATTGATTTTCTGTTGTTATTTTCATTTCTAGCAGCAAAGTCCATTCCTTTATCCTGTTTATTTCTTCTTTTAGCTGAAGCAAGAATTTATTTATTAATTTTCTAAATTGCAAATGCAACTGATGCAGTTTTTCAATATACCAGAGAACAGTGAACAACACCGTAGGGTCCTCAGTTTAGATGTATATGAAAACTGTCGCATCACCCATGGCATGAAAAAGCAAAAGGTCGAGTTTCGGAGGAAATATCGATTGAGAAAGGGATGCTTGTGTTGCCTTGAATTAGAATTTAATTAACAATGACAACAAAATAAAAATTTGTCAAATTATCATCATCATAGAATTATTTGTGTTGAATATGATCCTTTAATGTAACTACCAAGAATCCCCTTGAAGATTCCTTTACACACTCCTATTCAAATTGATGGGCACCTTTTCGAGTCCCCTTTAAGAATTTGTTTTTATCGGTTTTATTTCCTGAAACACGTTTATTCATTTTTGTCAAAAAAAAAAACCAATTCGTTGAAAGGAAATGTTTCTCAACCATGCAACTGGTGCCGGTCATTCTAGGAAATTATCAATATTTTCTTTTCTCTTTCTTAGGAACGGCGTAAATACGATAAATTGGGTTGGAACATATGCTACGATTTCAATGAATCCGATTTCAATGTTTGCTTGGAAATATTGATAACGTACTTGAATCGTGTAAAGGACGATAAGGTGCCATGGAACAGTTTGAAGTACTTAATTGGGGAGGTAAGTTAAGCACTCCGACTTCAAATGAAAGTAATTTAGCAATTTTTGTACTCCTGTGTTTCAGGTTATGTACGGTGGTCGTGTTATAGACGATTTTGATCGCCGCATTACCCGCTGCTATATGAATGAGTATATGGGTGACTTCCTGTTTGATAAATTCCAACCATTCCATTTCTACAGAGATGAATACACCGACTATTGTCTTCCTGACGAAGAGGTTGTGCTAAAGGAAGATTTTATAGGTAAGATGACCAGTTTTATGCAGACATATTGAGGGTGGGATTTTATTCAAAAGGTCTTATCTCGAAAGTTGTTTTATTCATTCAATATTGAAGTGTTTTCCAAAGGTATTATTTCGAAATCCGTTTTACTCAATCAATCTTGAAGTTTTTTTCAAAGCCATCTGTGAAAGCGTTTTTAAAAACTGCATTTTATGCAACAAACAGAAGAAAAAAACGACCCATTCTATTAGTGTCTTTTACGTTTTTTTTTTTTTTTGACAGATGTGCAGTGAAAGTGTTGAATATTTCGGTACCGAATATTCTATTTTGCTTCTTTTTTTAAAGGGCTCAAGATTATATCATGAAGCTGCTCAAAACTTTTTACCAAAACTTACAAAAGTCTTCTAAGTACAAATAGGATTTTCGAGTTTTTCCTGATCTCGACCAATTTAGCACCCATTAAATGGAACATCTCTTGTTTAATGGGATGAAATCATATAGAAAATGAAGTGACTTAATCCTGTTGGTTTCTCAATGAACTGAACTAACTGTAAATAAAAACTCGTTATAATATTTATAAGTATTGAGTATTTACTTAAAACTTATTGTATAGTATCGAAATACCCGATATATACCTGATGTGATCAGGGCTGTCAAAATGAACATTTTTGACACTAAGACAGGGATGTGCGTTGAAAATTCATTTCAATTTTCAAAATGCGTGGGAAGTTACTTAATATCGAGCTGACAGAAAATCGATTTATGATATAATAGTATCGAAACACCTGAAAATCTTGACATTTTATATTTGTTGCGATCATGGTTGTGAAATAGGGAGTTTTTTTGCCACTAAGACAGAGATGTGGTTAATAATTTCCTCCTAATTTCAGCGAAATTAGAACAAATGTGTGGTTTTGACAAACATTTTCATAAAGCTACTCAAAACTATTTAGCAAAACTTACAAAAGTCCTCTAAAGATTCCATTATTATATAAAAAATCAACCATGTAATTGGATGAAATCATACAGAAAACGAAATTACTTAATCTTGGGGGCGTCTGCATAAACTGAACTTTAAATAAAAACTCGTTATAATAGCAAGAAGTATTGAGTATCCACTTAAAACTTACTGCACGGTATCGAAATACCCGAAAATGTAGGCATTTTGTACTTGCGATCATGGCTGTGAAATATGAAGCTTTTTTTCCATTAAGACAGAGATGTGCGTAACAATTTCCCTCCAATTTCAACAAAATTAGGACAAAAGTATGGTTTTGACAAATATTTTCATGAAGCTACAATATACTATAGCTACTGAAAACTATTTAGCAAAACTTACAAAAGTCCTCTAAGGACTAAGAGAATTTTCGTGCTCTTTCTGATCTCTATCCATTATTATGTGGAAAACCAACCGTGTAATGGAATGAAATCATACAAAAAACGAAACTGCTTAATCTAGCGGGTGTCTGCATGAACTGCTGTTTAAATAAAACGCATTACAGTTACAAGAAGTATTGACTGTCCATTTAAAATTTGTTGTGTAGTATCGAAATATCCGAAAATGTTAGCATTTTATACCTGATGTGATCAGGGCTGTGAAAAGGCAAATTTTTGACACTAAGACAGGAATGTGCGTTTGTAACTTCATTCCAATTTTCGACAAACGTTAAAATGCGACGAAAAGAGAAAATTGGTCAATTTAGGCCGTTCCTTTATTCGTTAATTAAAATCAATACATTGTAATGGCCAAATGCTGAATGAAACAAGAGAATTTTTGCAAGAAAATTTATCAATTTCATTATATTATTTATGACAAAATGCGGGAAAATCATCCACCATAGCGCGTATTGCACATCATGGTAGGGGGCGAAGCATTTAAGCTGCACCGAATTAAATTTTTATAGAAATGTTAAATGTTCCAAAATTCCTTCCAACAATACATGCAGTACAAAAGCAGACATTGGGAAAAGTTGTTACAAACTTAACATTTTTTTTCGTACATTCGAACAAACAAATTTATTACCGTTCGTATTAAATCAAAGCAAAATTATTGTTTTTCTCATTAAGAAGTATTTGTGGAAATCGCTGATAAAACCGTTTATTTACCAGCCATTTCTAATTATCTTCAATTACATAATGACAGTCACAATTCATGCTATTTTCATGTATTACATTATTATTTTAAACTTAATCCGATTGCAGATTCAACAATTAATACAAGCATATTCCATTTTCAGTGTAATTACTCTCTCCTCTGTATCCGTCTGTTTCCTCTTTTCAGCTCACATCGATCAATTACCTTTAGTTAATAAACCCGATGTCTTCGGTTTGCATCCCAATGCGGAAATTGGCTATTATACCCAGGCCACACGTAGCATTTGGAATGCTCTCATCGAATTACAACCTCAGACAGGTGAGTGAGTTCTCTGATCATCACCACCACCCCCCACCGCGGGCACTAGGCACTTCAAAAGGATGCAACAAAATTGGCACTTAGTAAAGTTGAAGTAATCCTTTTCTACGTTAGCACTCTTTTATGTGGTCTACCTTATTCGCAGCGCGCCACCATCACCTCCACCTTTCATGTGTTCCTCTTTGCATTTTTTGTATTTCATCATTATGGACGTCGGTAGTAGTAGTTATCCTTTATTTTTTAATTACTTTGTTGGCCACGAAAAATGTGCATATAATCTGACTTGTTTTCCATGTCCATGGCAATGAGTATGCATGTATGTATGTGTGGTCTCTGTAGCCATTGGCAATCGCCAAAGCTCATCGTGTATGTGGCGATCAATATGTGAGGCAAATAAAGAAACAAACACAAAAAAGTAGAAATAAAACATGAATGTATTTATACATATTTTATTATAAATATTCAATTGAATTAAATTTAATTAATTAGTTGTGGTTTTGCAATTAACTTTATTGCACAATTTGCACACCGACACCAACAAACACCCGCGCTGCCAACACAATCGCCTCCGTCATTATCATCGGCAGATTCATTACCATCGCTCTGGTGTCGCCATCACTACCACCAGCACCACTACCACTACCAATGTCATTACTAGTGGCATCTCATCACCAACATTTTCAGAGTGACTGTAGGAGCAGCAGCAACAGTACTACATACTATCACATATACTCGTACATACTGAAATAAAGAGGACCGTATTATAAGTTAAAGTCAATCGAAATTATACAATCATTTTAATTCCCGATTGCAATGGAAATAAGCGGTAATTTCTATGCAACTGCATTATAACTGAAAATTTGCTGAATCGAACAAAATACAAAATAGTTTGATTCATGGAAACTGATAATTCATATGAATGTAGACCTTTACGACATTTACATTACAAGAGATATATATGTAATACTTTATCTTTATATATACATATACAGTTAAGGAAAAAACTCTACATACACCCGCTTATTTTGTGTTTTTAAGATATTCTTAAGACAAATTATTAAAGCGTTTGCATTAATAATTAAAGTAGCAAAAACAAAGTTCATTTACAAAACAAAAAGCTAATTCAAAAGCATAACGATAACAGAAACAATAAAAACAATAAAAATTCATGAGAAAAAAGTCTACATACAGTCTAAAAATATTTCATTTCTTTTAAATAGATAAAAGAAAACAATACATTCTTAATATTCTGTAGGACGACGTGGCATAGACATCACCAAATTTTCCGTAATACTGGGCGCAATTTCCGACCAACTTCGAGTAAGGGCAGTTTTCAGGGTTTCGCGATGTCTGATATCATATTTGCTCCCAGATTTTTCCAAAACGTCCCAAATATGGTCAATTGGATTGAGGTCTGGTTACTGGGGAGGTGTATTGAGCTGCCTTGGTGCATGATAAAGAAGCCAGTCTCGAACAATATGTGCAGTATGCTTGGGATCGTTGTCTTGTTGGAAAATCCATTGGTTTCCCAGGCCCAAGCTTTGCACACATGGCTTCAGATTTTATTCCAATATTGTCTTATACTGATATCTGTCCATGACTCCTTCAACAAAAACCAATCGACCAACTCCAGATGCCGCCATAGCTCCTCACACCATAATACTGCCCCCACCATGTTTCACAGTAGGTATAATATTTTTGGGATCAAGTGCAGTATTTGGTTTTGCCGTCATTCCCGAAAATGTTATTCTTAGTTTCATCGGTAAATATAACTTTCTTCCAAAAATCTATTCCCTTCTGTAAATGTGTCTTAGCAAAGTCCAGGCGAAGTTGACGATTCTTGGCAGAAATAAATGACTTTTTGCGTGCAGTTCTACTTTTAAAGCCGCTATCATGCAAAACCTTTATTACTGTTCTTGATGAAACGATAATATTCGATAATCTTGCAAGGCATTCAGATAATTTTGGGCACTTATTTTTGCATCTTTATGGATTTCTTTAAGGACGCTATTGACATCGCGTCTTGAAAGTTTCTTCGGTCTTCCAGATCGCGGCTTATTCTCGGTACTGTTGGTGTTGGTTTGATCGTTTTTGACAATAGTTTGCACTGTAGAGCGACTTAATTTTACTATTTTAGCAATTTCCCCATAAGATTTGTTTTTTTTTTTGCGAAGGTTCGCCACCAAATTTCGAACTGGTTGTTTAATTTTTCGTCTATTTACCATTTTTAAAGTTAAAACGTTTTTTACAAATCGCTTTCTGAATTTAAATGATTGTAATGTTTGACAAATAAGGCAAATAACTGAAAATAACTAATTTTTCCCTTCATCTTCTTCTTTTTCTTATTCATTTTAAGAGTTGCCAATGCTGTATGTAGACTTTTTTCCCACCGATTTCCATGTTTATCGCCAATAGCTTACAAATGATCAATCTTTTCAAACCTTTTTTTCTTCAAACACTCTTAACTATTAATGTCTTAAACATTGGCATCAAAATTATATTTAATATTATCACTAGTTCTCTACATTTTCAAAATAGTAGGGTGTATGTAGAGTTTTTTCCTTAACTGTACATTTATAATTCTACTGTACGGGCGTTGTCAGTGAACTCCTCCTAAACGGCTGGACCGCTTTGCATAAATTTTTGTATATGAGTCTGGGTGGTGCCGGGATGGTTTAGATTTACAATTCGGTCCAATTGGACAAAGGGGCGTGGTACCTCCCATACAAACAAAAAATTAAAAATCAATTATTTCTGCTCCTGCTTACGGTATTTGAACAAAATTTGGTGTGTAGGTTTGGTGTACATATCTTAAGTGCTGCTGCAAATATGGGCGGGATTGGACAATGGGGAGTGGTACCTCCTATACAAACCACAAATTAAAAAGCAATTATTTCTGCTCCTGCTAACGGTATTTAAACAGAATTTTGTATTTCGGTTGAGTGAACATATTTTAAGTTCTTCTGCAAATATAGGCGTTTTTTATTATAATAGACCGATTGGCATGAAACATTTCCAATAAAAATAAAATTTGAAGGCAAAGCAACGTTTGCCGGGTCGGCTAGTTTATATATAATATTTCTACTTAATTCTTTGACTTATTTCGAATAGCAACAGGTATGAAAAAATAGAAAAATCGATGTACCGCGCTATCCATTTTTCGATTTCAAAAGTAAAATTGAATAAAACACACATAAAGCTATGATCTCAAAGAAACTTTTATTTCATTGTAATGCTTAGGCCTTGCCATTATGTACGAAATACAATGTCATTCAAATGACCGCCTCTGGATTGCTTGCAGCTGTGGATCATTTCTTCCTGATCATTCTTGACGAAAGTTGGTTTTCAAATGCTTCAACGTTTGGGGCTTATTCGCCTATAAACAGTCTTTGACGTAGGCCTACAAATAAAGTCTAATCACGTCAAATTGCGTGATTTTAGTCGTCAATTGACATCGCCAAAACGTGAAATTACACTTTCGGGAAACTTCTCATGCCATAAAGTCAAAATTGGTTGTGTTTAGTGGTTTGCGGCACCGTCTTGTTGCAACCACATATCGTCCAATTCCAGTAATCTACAATTGTAGGCCAAAAAAAGTCGGTTATCATACGAAAATGGAGAAATCGATGTATGAAGGCTTTCATAAAACTTGCCGACCTAATAAAGAAGACACAAAAAAATTGGGAAACGTTTTCTTTATTTTACAACAAATTTTTTTTTTTAGCTCGATACACTTTTTCCAGCAATATTCGATAACTTCTATACCCTGTTTATAGTAAGAACTTTCAAAACTTCTTTGAACAGTCATCAACCACAGACTTCACCATTCCGTTGTAGGCAAATCTTTTACCACCGATCCACTTTTCCACATTTTGAAATAAAAAATTGTCCGAGGGAACTAAATCTGGCGAATAAAGCACGTGATGAAGCAAATCGAACTTTAATTAATTAATATTGGCTATCTCAGTAGTAAATGTGTGAACTAGATCATTGTCTTGATGAAACAGTACGTTCTTTTTCGCCAAATGTAGCCTTTTTCCATAATTTCATCACCTAAACGCTATTTTACTTTTCTGAAGATAATCAATAAAAATAATCCCACGCTCATCCCAAAAAAGAAACGCCATGACCTCGGCTACAGATGGAACCGTCTTCGCCTTCCTTGGACACGATTTTCTCACTCCAGTCCACTGCTTTGACTATTACTTTGTCTCTGATGTGAAGGTGTGGATTCATGTCTCATCCAAGGTTATAAATCGATGCACAAATCCGGCTTTATTGCGGTGAAACATCACCAAACAATCTATTCTCTATATCTTCACAACGCTGTTTTGGCTCTATTGAAAGCAAGCGCGGCACCCATCTTGCGCATAGATTTCTCATCATCAATTCTTCGTCCAATCTATATATATAAAAATCAATTGCTGTGCGTTAGTCTCGCTAAAGCTCGAGAACGGTTGGACCGATTTGGCTCATTTTGGTCTTAAATTATTGGTAGAGTATTCCGGAAGGTTTAAAAGGTTTTATTTGAAGTGATAGATGGCGTTGGAGATGAGATTTTTGCAATTAATTTTTTTTACCACATTAACATTGAATCAAATAATGGTAGGTGACAAACATACCATTTTTTTTTCAAAAGGCATTTTGAAGGCAAAACAACGTTTGCCGGGTCAGCTAGTATATGATGAAAAGGGTGGCGCATAAGTAATGTTAACGGCGATTATATTGAATGCCATCTTGTGCATCATTTGGTTTTAACTTATGAACCAATTGCATCTTATATGGGAAAAGATGTAACATATGTAAAATTCTTTTCAAAGACTGCCTAGACGTCTCTAACTGCTGAGAACTGCCTGGTAGAAGTTTCGGGATTTTCCTCAATATTTGCTTGCACTCGAGCAATGGTCACTTCATATTGAACTGCACGAGGTCTTCCAGCACGCGGAAGATCACAGACAGCCCAAAACGCTGAACCAATCGGTCAATTGTTGTAGCGCTAAGAGCATTTCGAGTATGAAAGAAATTTCGATATGATCTGAATAATCGAATGCTGACTTTCAAAGTAAAATTGAACAACTTTGGTTTTTTGTTCTGTGCTGAGCCTTTCCATCATAAATTTCCCTAGTGTTATTTAATTAATTAAGAGACGAAAAATGCTTAAACACAAAATGTATTCACTGATCAAATCTTAACGTTGCTTATGCGCCACTCTATGTATCATTTTTGGAAATACCTATCATTTCAGCTACCTCACACACCTTAAACACGACGATTATCCAATACCATTTTGAGGGTTTTCTTAAACGTGTCTCGCGAGGACTTCTCAATTTGTCGACCACTGGGGTGTTAGTCTTGGCAGCTCGTACGACCTGGTTTAAACTCTGCAATCCAATATTTTATAGCCGCAAAACAAGGAGCAGACTCGCCTTGGGACCTTTCAAATGGAAATATTAAATTACATAACAGTGACCAATTTTTTCCATGTTTACAAATTCACTGAGATCGTTTAATTTCGAGGGCTCAAAAAGAAAACTAAATAACGTAGCGCCTTGCAACTTGAACTATATGTTTTTTCAAATTGCCACTTTTCACCAAAAATGGCACCATCTATACATCAGGTACGCTAGTTTTAGGACCGCCATCATACCTTTATTACTCGGGGTGGCGATATAAAAACTTTCCCATAGTGAAACACCACACAACTGGTATTTAGAAGTGTAAAAAATTATTTACAACAAATATTTTCTCTAGTCAAATATCTTACCACGCACTTTAAATCATCCTCGTCCTTCCACACATTTGCTTTAACCCCGCCCGCATTAACATTTTACACGTAAATGTTAAAAAAATTAACTCAGGATGCACTCATGCCCACACACACACACGTACGCACACATATATACTCGTACATGTATAATATATACAACGTCCATTGCTAAGTATTCAGGCAGCCACACGTAAACCCTCTTTTTTACTTATCGGTTACAGACTCATTCATTATCCGGTCGTATTTTTTTAAACACTGATAAAGTACAATTTTTTATGTATATCTGACTATAATGCAAATGCTAAAAATTTACAAAAAAAAAAATGCACTCTGCCATTCACACACACCCACACAAAGTAGAGAGTCCTGCACGTGTTGAATAATCTACTACATATGTTTATATTTGTGTTCTACACATGTATGTGTGTGTAACATTTAATATTGTTAATGCGTAGATGGTTGACCAATTGAAAAATCCATTTAGTATGTATGATTTTTATTACATTCCCTTCAACATTTTGCTCTTTCTGCATTCTTGACATGCCTTCAATGTTAACATGCTTTCAATGGTTTTTAGCTGAAAAATGGACACCAACAAACAACGGTAAATAAATACAATATATTAAATATATTATATTAATATACATACAAGGTGGCGCAAAAGTATCCCACTTTTATGTCATCGAGATTTTTAGATTTTTAAAGAAAACAGATGTTTAATGCACATTTGAGAAGTTATGGCTGGTTATACTCCTGTGGGTAAGCGGGTGTTTCCTAGGATGTTTTGTACCGCTTACCCCTAAAACGCAAAGCCTCTCTACCCGATCCTGTAATTAAGCAGGCAAAGGATGATGCTTTGCGTAAAAAACAAAGTAGTGTGGCCTTGTGCCAGGCGCCCTAGGAACAGGTGGATTATATCTTGGGATCCACCTATAATATGACATCAAACCGATCTTGGAACTCGTTTTTCGAAAACAAAGTAAAGAGGAGAGTCATAGTGTAATAAGACAATTTCACACCCTGGTAACAGGAGCGGCATAGAAAAGCCGTCGGGAGATATCAGAAGATTTATCTTTTCCGTTTTAATAGTCGTACGACCAAGGAGTTCTTTTGTGGAGAGATATAGTTAATAGACTAGAGGAGCATGGCATTAATTTGCTGTTCTTCTCTCCTCGGACATTGAAAATCTATGCCGTAGATTATGGATTACCAGTTCCATGCGAGGTATGATAAAGCAAAACTGGTGTAGCCTGTCTGCGAAACCCAGACCAGAGGGTTCTTCTCTTCTGGTAGCACGGGTGATCAGGGGCCCAAGGAACATTGTTCCTTCCTGCTCGATGGTATTGGACCCCTTGTGGGAGCATCGTGCTGGCTATGGTTGCCCGAACATGTATTTTCAGTGTTTTTGCGTTGCTTCAAGTTGCGTCGCTGAAGGAAGGCAGAAGCTTGGAAAACGCTGTTCATGTCTATCCGAGGTCTTCCCAGATTACCTCAACTCCTAACCTGGAGGTAGCTCACTTCATATCAAGTGACTACAACGGTACTTTGGCCGAGAGAGGAAGCGGGCCCTGAGGAAGTTTTTCCAAGGGAACCTACTTCTAATCTCAAAGGTAGTTCGACTAATCCTTTCGGGATTAGTTTGGGTACCCCAAAGGGGCGCTTGCTGTCGCAAGAAGAAAAGAATTATAACCAAGAAAGGAATTATAGAAAGCAGCACCATGTGTGATGACACACCATGAGTAAGGCCTCACGGCGAGACTCATGTAAATATGTATACACAGTTGTTTGGTTATACTCCTAAAAAATAGGCAATAATTATGACCTACGATTTTCAGTCGGAAATCATCAAGAGTATTTTGGGGTCATCTAAAATCTACAAATAAGTCACAAAGATTGATTGAACAATATTTTGCTTTTCGAGAATGCAGCAACATTTAATAAGTTTAGCGAAAATGTGTCTGGAGAATGATAGTGGAAAAGACTCTGCGCTTGAAGAAATTTGTCGATGATAGCTTTTGTTCCACCTTGTATAGTTTTTATTTTGTTACACACTGTCTTAACGCCACTGGTATTATGTTGATACTTTAGGTTTTATTTTAGTTATAATCCAAACAGAAATAAATCATCAGAGCTACGCATTGCGTCACAGCGTCGTACTATTTCGAAGGGTGTCACGGATTCAGACCAAATTGAATATACTGTTATAAATTGTGGCATATAAATCAATGTCATCCAAACGGAACAAATGCCAATGAACCTGATGGCTAATATATGCACTCAGGAAATTTGGTTTGCTTTTATTTTAACGAGCATTATGTTCGGGAATTTCGGAAATTTTTGTGCACTTAAAATATTTTAATATGTTATACGAGGGCGGTCCCAAACCCAACGGGACTTATAAAGAAGTCACAAAAAAGTTGAAAGCCATTTTCTTTATTTTTCAACGTAATCATCCTTTAGCGCGACACAATTTTTCCAAAGATTTTCAGCAGCTTCTATACCCTATTTATTGTAAGAACTGTGAACCTCCTTAAAATAGCCATCAACTGGCTGACTTCACCTCTTCATTGCTGGCAAATCTTTTACCACCAATCCATTTTTTCAAATTTGAAAATATAAAATAGTCCGAGGCAGCTAAATATGGCGAATAAGATACGTGATGAAGCAATTCGAACTTTAATTCATTAATTTTAGCCATCACCAGAGTGGATGTGTGAAGACGAGCGTTGTCTTGATGAAACAACACTTTCTTTGTCGCTAAATTCGGTCTTTTTCCACAATTTGATGGCTTTTACTTTCTGAAGATAATAAATAAAAACAATTCCATGCGTATCCCAATAAAACAGATGCCATAACCTTGCCTGCAGACGGAACCGCCTTCGCCTTCTTTGGACACCATTCTCCCATTACAGCCCATTGCTTTGATTGTTCCGTTGTCACAGGTGTAAAGTAGTGGACCCATGTCTCATCCATGATTGTAAATCGACACAACAATTCGGTTTTATTGCGGTGAAGCATCGCCAAACACTCTACTGAAACATCTTCACGACAATGTTTTTGCTCCATTGAAAGCAAGCGCGGCACCTATCTTGTACACAGCTTTCACATCTTTAAATCTCCGGTCAATGTACGATGTACGAGGTGTGTTCAAAAATAAGTTGAATTTTTAAATTTCGCGGGCTACGTACATTCGACTTTCGATTATTATTTTATGTTTATACACTCGTCTTGAAGATATGTTGAAGGTTTTATCCATGTAGCATGTTTACTTTGTTTGTGCGAAGCATAAACTAGACAAGTGTTGTGCATGTTCGGCGATTTTCTACTACCGAAAAAACTGGATCAAAGAAGTTGCATCAAGTTTTGTGTAAAAAATAGAATTAAGTGCTCAAAAATACTTGAAATGTTGACAGTGGCATATGGTGGCAGTACTCTGAATCAAAAAAATGTTTACAAATGGTACAAGCTTTTCACAGAAGGTCGAGAAGAAGTGAATGACGACGCTCGCTCAGGACCCCCCAGCACATCAAAAATGTTGAGAAAGTGAATAAAATTGTTATCGAGAATCCTCGAATCACAATTAGAGAAATTACTGAAGATATCGGCATATCGGTTGGCTCATGCCATGCAATATTTTCGGAAATTTTGGGCATGAAGCGTGTGGCAGCGAAGTTCGTTCCAAAACTGCTGAATTTTGACCAAAAGCAACGTCGCATGTGCATCGCTCAGGAATTATTGAAGATGATCCAGATTTGCTTAAAAGGGTCATAACTGGTGACGAATAAGTATATGGTTATGACATCGAAACCAAAGCCCAATCGTTCTAATGGAAGAGTCCGGAAGAACCAAGACAAAATACAAAACACGCCAAGTTCGATCAAGTGGCAAGGTTTTGCTCACTGTTTTCTTCGATTACCATGGCATAGTGCATCAGGAGTTCTTATTATCAACACCATTATCAAGCCTCAGTCACCGTATCCACCAGATTTGGTGCGACTTTTTCCTGTTCCCAAGATTGAAGAGATCCATGAAAATACGGCGCTGGGGAGATAAAATCCGAATCAGTACAAAAAAAGTGCATATCAGAACTGCTTCGAAGATCGGAAAAAACGCTGGCACAATTGTATTATACCTGAGGGGAACTACTTTGAAGGAGATAAAATAGAAATTAATGTATAAATAAATATTTTTTGAGAAATATGAAAATTCACCTTTTTTTAACACACCCCGTAAAGCACTTTTTGAAATGCCTATCATTTCAGCTAGGTCACGCACTTTCAGACTACAATCATACAATTACATTTGTGGATTTTCTTAATCAAGTTTGGCGAGGACACCTCAGTTGGTCGACCACTGCGGTGTTCGACTTGGCAACTCGTACGGCCTCGCTTAAACTCTGCTATCCGATATTTTACAACCGTAAATGAAGGAGCAGACTCGCCCAGAGTAGAATCTCTAGCACAGCTTTAATATTGGTTGAACTGAAGTCATTCAAATTCAAATATCGAGTTACATAATGGTGGCCAATGTTCTCCATGTTTACAAATTCACTGAGATCGTTTACTTTTAATGGCTCAAGCTTAAATGCTTTGATGCCTTGAAGCTTAATGCCTTGAAGCTTGAAACACATGTTTTATAAGGTTGCCAATTATCGTCAAAATAATTTTTTTCAAACCGATGGCACCATGTTCACGTCAAGTTGGCTAGTTTTGGGACCGTCCTCGTATATGCGCAGCATCGAAAATACATGTATCATTATATTTTGTTTATGCGATCTTAGGAGCAGTACTATTACCCGATGAAACTGAAAGAAAACATTTTATGAGCGTCCAAAACAAACCTACGAATGCTGCACTGAACTCGACATTGAAACTACTCTGGTAGATTTTATTGCCAAAAATTGGGAGAAAAAATGTTCTAGGACAGGCGCAGAAACCAATAAATTAACAGGTTTCATCATTTATTTTGATTATAATTGGCTACATCGTGACATATGAAGGGCGTGCATGCCTCTACTCTAATGGACGTGGCATACTGAATAGAGTGAACGCAAGCAAACCTAGACATCGTTAAGCTAACTGCGTATCCCGGAAGTAATCACATTATATTTCAATAATTTCTCTCAGTTACGATAAATGAAGGGTTAACCCCAGCAAAGTTTTTTTTTAATAATTTAAAAATAAATCAACAAATTCTTAGGACATTCCGGAGATAGAATAAAAGAGAGCTACAATTACACTTAAATATTTTTTTGAAGTCAGTGAAAGGGAACTTCCTTTGGAAGGTATTGGTATTGGAAATCAAAAACTAATTAGAGAAAAAAATTAAGAGCTGAAAGCACTGACATAATTTCTGCAACAATTAATCAACAATAACTTGTAATAATTTCATTTAAAGTTAACAACTTTGTGAACAAATTATCATCAATGCGCTTAAAATAACAAACAGTTAATTCTGTATGTGTAAAGCCATATGTTGTAGACAATAATCATCAGTTTGTTTATACTAGATTTAATATATTTGTTATTTTTTACAAAAAAACAAAATGAATTTCAACATTTTTTGAATATGTTCACATAATATTGTACAGGGTGGGCCATATGAGTTTTGGCGATTTAATTCTTCAATTTCTCGGTAACGCGAGGCGCGGGGTGGCTGGGGGATATGTTGTTCGCTGCGCCGCTTCCTGGAAATTTAGTAAATAAAATCAAATCAAATCAATAAATCAGTGATTACTGCACGACGTTTGTATCGGCATGAACACGGTTTACACGATTTAAGTGAAGTTCCAAGCGCCAATGTGATACAAAAATGGATCAGAATGTTCGAAACAACCGGCCCAACAGTACCAATTACGGTTCGTGGTCGCCCAGTTTCTGCAAGATCAGCCGACATTGTGGAGCGTGTTTGTGTTTCAGTTCAGCGAAATCCGCAGCAGTCAACACGTAAGAGAAATCAGTCTTTGGATGTCAAAAGAACAACTTTACGACGAATTTTGAAACGTGATTTGCATTTGAAGGCTTATAAGATTCAGATAGTCCAAGAATTAAAACCCGATGATGTCAATAATCGACTTAACTTTGTCAATTTGATGCTAGAGCGGTTCAACAATTCCAACAACCTGATTTTTAGTGAAGAGACCAATTTTCACCTTAATGGCCATGTGAACAAGCAAAATTGTCGGTTCTGGTCCGAGACTAATCCCCGACGCTTGCATGAACGTCCACTTCACAGCCCTAAGCTTGTTGTGTGGGTTGGGATAACGTCAACCGGTATTATTGGACCATACTTTTTTGAGGACGAAAGAGGGCATGCGATGACGGTTAGAGCGAACAATTATTGCAACATGCTAGCAGACTTTTTGGTGCCAGCTTTGCAAGAACTTCAAGGCAATACCTCGAAGATGTGGTTTCAACAGTATGGGGCCACATGTCATAGGGCTAGGGTATCCATAGAGCTGCTGAAAAATGTTTTTCCTGGAAAACTCATTTCGAAAATTGGGGATATTGAATGGCCCCCACGTAGCTCCGATCTCTCTTCATGCGATTATTTTCTATGGGGCTACCTCAAATCGGTAGTCTATGAGAATAATCCGACCTATTTAGAGCAGTTGAAGAGGAACATTATTCAGGAAAGTAACAAAATACCGGGAACAACTTTTCAACGAGTTTTCCAAAATTTGCGACTTCGGTTCCAAGAGTGTCAAGCAGCCGAGGGAAGCCATTTGGAAAACATTATTTTTAAGTCTTAAAAATTCCCATGCTTCTACTTTTTAAACATACAAATATATATTTTTTATGTTTCGTAGTTTTTTTTAATTGAATATTTAAACCGCCAACACCCTTATGGCCCACCCTGTATTTGTGTATTTCTGTTGCAAATTTAAGTTAAATGAACCCAATTTAGCCTTCTTCTAAATTGTATGTATAATTTATGGTGAATTTTTTGCTATAATTCTAATTGCTAATGGTGCTATTATGAATTCCAAAACTAATTTCGAAGAAAATGTTAAATGTGAGCTACACCCAATTAAACTTAATCTGAATTCCCACCAATTCAAGTTGTTTTTTTTTATCTCCAATTACTCGTGGAGTCAGAAATTTTCCTACCTTCAATCTTTGTGCGCTGGAGTGGAAAAATCACTCCACAGTAACGTTCATCAGAAATTGTCTGAAGCTGTCAGCAAAAGACTTGTCGGCTCTCCAAAAGCATAGCTGTAACGCTCTCAGAAGACACTTCTCCCCCTATCGGCATCTTGTGTACACTGTATAATTGGAAGAATAAAAATCAAGGGCTTTTCAAACAGATTTCAATTTAACAATCTATGACATCGTATACTTATTATCTTTATTTTAAAAATATGCAATATTTGTTACTTATTAAATGTTTTGTAATTGAAAATATTCACACATTTACATTTCACATTTACCAAAAAATCTGTAGAAATTTTCATCAAATGTGATAATAACACAAAATGATTTTCTCTTTATGATAACAACAACATATATAAAACATTTTTCGTTTTTTTTTTTCTTTTTTTTTTTATGCGAAAAAAATCAACATCAATTTTAGTAAGCTTTCACATTGTGCAGTGAAACAAAATATTGTACTTAAAAAGTGCAATTGAATCTGTTTTTATTGCTAAAAATTTACATATTTATGCGCTTATATGGAAATCGCACTCGCTTAAATAACAGTCTGTCTATGGCAAGGTTTAATAATACTGTGAATGCAATCTGGATTTTATTTAAATCAATATTTACAGTCAATCATTTTTTGTTATTTGAATGGGTTTTCAGACCAATAACATTTTGTTGATTAGTCTATATATTCTCTTCTCTATGATTGTTCAGTTAACGATAGTAATGCTGTAAGCGAAAAAAACTACCTTCGTTCTTTGAAATGTTGCATTTAATATAGAAGATTTCACAATAATTTTTTGATAATTTCACATAATTATTTACAAATTACGTGCTTTAGAGTTATCATTCACTTTTTTACCTTTATTGAAATCTCTATTATTTACAAAACCCTCTTTTTGTTGCTGTTGTTGGCACCGTTGTAACCGTTGGTCTTTTGCATTTAAAACATTAAAATTTATTTTGGACATTTGTTTTTCGATCATCATTAATGATAATATTTAAATTTGGCAAATTTCGCGTGCAATTGATTATTATTTATTATTTAATATGGTTCAGTTGCTGTGTATTGCAATTGCTGTTGAGTTAAGTACCTTTTGTTATGAGCATTAGAGCTTAGTATATTATAATTTTAATTCAGTATAAAATTTTAATTAAACATTTTAATATGAATTTTCTGTTTTTTTTGTTTTTTTTTTTTTATGGAAAGTGTGGGGGGTGGGGAGGAGAAACTTTACAGCTTCACAGAATGTGAACCCGGCAATAATAAATTCAATGTACGCTTCATTTTGATGATTTTTTGGCAGGGAAAATGTTAACATGAGTTTGTTCGATGTATCAAATATGAGGGTAGTATATTTATTGGCCAGAAATAGCCTGAAATGTAAGTGAAGTCATTCCCATATGGTATTCACGGATAAATCTTTTTTTTTAATTTTTAACTCAATAAAATAAAAAAAAAAGTAACAATTTCGGATTTTTTATTTCTTTCAACGTGTCGTCTTATGGACAAATACATATATTTTCTCTTCAAGCTGGCTTGTAGTTACAATCATAACATAATAATGGCCAAGAAAAGTTGAAGTATT